>CM034306.1:24672432-25272432 GCA_019925795.1 Dendrobium chrysotoxum | reverse complement strand
ATTCAACTTATTTAACATGCTTATGCCATACATTTTTTTGCAGTTTAAGTATTTTAATGCTAGATGATTCAAATGTAGTACACATCCCTTGGGCAACAACTAATGTCTCCAATATCGAAGCTATTATATACTAACAAAAAATTCTTTGTCATAATTAGAGTATATTTGTTTGGCTTCTCACCGAAGTAAGCTATTGATTGTCAAGCTTGACTCAATACTCCCTAATTCTTGCATCAGTTATGTCATATGAAAACTAAAAGTTTTATTAAAATCACATACTTTTAGTACATGCACCTTAGTAAGTCTCCCTTTAATTTCATTAAAAGCATGATTAACACAGTCATCTATTTAAATTCTCCTTTCTTTAGGCAAATAAAAAATTGTGCCATTACTAAATCTCTAGGTGAAACGAGCATAGATTAGAGAGAGTCATCTTAGATAGTTTGGTCATGTAAAATGGCAGCCTTCTGATGACCCTGTTAGGAGAATAGATGTATTAGATTTGGCCTATGTTAAGGAAAGATAGAGGTAGACCTAAAAAGACTTGGTTAGAAATTATTAGAAATGACCTTTCTTTATTAGATTTAAATGAGAATTTGACTCTTAACAGGTCATAATGGAGAAAAAGGATTCATGTAGCTGAGCCCATGTAGTGGGATAAAGGCTTGATGTTGTTGTACTAAATCTCTAGGTGAATCATTGATAAAATATTGCCAGATCATAAAAACTTGGAAAATCATGAATTTTGGTTAGTATTGGCCGGCCTTTAAGCACATTAAACTCATCAAGGTTAACAAATAATTCATCAGACTTTCAAATCCCAAAAATACGACACTTATCAAATTTAGATACAATTTATCAATTTGCAATTTTCTGAAGTCTTTCCTAAGATGTACTAGATGTTCTTTCTAGCTTTTTTTGTAAATTAGATTGTTGTCAAAGTATACAATAAAAAATTCCTATAAAAGTTTGTTGAATGTGGTTCAAGTTTCTCATGAAAATACTTGAGGAATTAATTAATCTAAAAGATATCAATAATCATTTATACTAACGAACTGTCTTAAAAGCATTATTCTATCCATCCCTTCTCTCGTCATTACTTAATGCCATTACTCATTAATTTTTGAGAAAATCATAGCCCCAATTATCATAGCTAGTGTATCATATAGTTCTATTATGGAGAATTGATATTTAATAATTATTATATTAATCAGACTATCCACACATAATTTTTAACTCTGGTCCTTTATAAGTGTAAGTAATGCAGTCACAACACTCGAACTCATATTCTCCCCAATATATCCCTTCCTAAGCAACATCTACTTGTCTTTTATGTTCAATATGTTTGGTAGGATTCATTCTATAATATTGTAAATTTGGTAATGGTGATCCAAGAATGAATTCATAAGTATGTTGTACATTCCTAAGTGGTGGAAATTCATAGTTCATTAAGGCATAGTTCCTTAAATTCATATAACAATTGATTAACATCTTGAAAGGAAACACTCAACCACAACAGTGAAAACTGCTGTTTCCAGAGAAAAATAGCAATAACAGAGCAGAAAACTCAAGAAAAATAGTAGAAACAGTGGAAAATCTAAGGGAAAACACTTGAAATTCATTAGTAGAAGAAGAAAAACAGCAAGATACAATTGATCCTCTATTCGAGAGGAGGATCTATCTCTCCCAAATCTTTAGACGCCGCTAGAGTCCAAAAGAAAACATAAATCTAAGAGATCTCAAATTTCAGCTAAATTCAAGATGCCCTAACCCTAGGAAATCAAACTATTTAATGCATACAATTCAAAACGAAATCTCTAAACAGTCCCTACATTCAAATTTTCCTCCCAAAACCCTAAAAAATCTTTCCCAAAAAGCTCCTTGGAACCTGGCGGCTTGATCGGCATAAGCAGGAGGCGGAGAAGTTCGGCCTCAGTTGCGCCTGGGCCGGTCCTGCGTGGACCGGTTGGACCGGTCTAACACATCCCTATACATTCATATACTTCCTATTATATTTCAGTTCAATTTGACAACTATTAAGGCATACATTACTCCTTCAACTAAGTCTCCTTTCTAAAAGCATGTTGACTCAAGATATGCAAATGTTTCTTTAGTTCTAATAACATTTGAAGCGGGAGAACTTTTAGGTTTGGTAGGTTTCAGAACTATCCTCCTATCATTGACCTTAAATGCATAAGTATTGGACTTCCCAAAATGCGCACATTAAATCATAGAATCAAGGTCTGCCTAAGCATCCGTGTAGAAGATGTCACATCAAATTGTATTGTTTTAGGTAGCAAGGTCAACGGATATCATGCATTTTCGAGTCACAAAAAATTGTAGTTATATCTAGCCAAGCTACATTGTAAGATGTGGGTGCGGTTCAATTTTAAATTCCTGTTCTAGATCTAACTTGACAACAACATTCACTTAATTTTTACAATTGAGATTGAGTTTACAAAGTTTTTCACCACCCTTAATGTACATATGAAAGATTGAAATTCTATTCCAATTTATTTCAACCTTAAGAGGCAATAATGCATTAAACAACATTCAAAGATTTCTTAATATAAACATGTTTAGAATCACTATTTTCCTTGTTGAATTCATGTACATCTTGTTTATCATCCTTGTTAGCTTTTCTCAAACATTAACATGCATGCTTCTACCTGGTTAATCACTCTCATGATGGTGCATTTGGTGGCATCCAAAACAACCGTAGAAAAAAGTTTAGATCTTGATTTAGTAACTAGGAACTTAACTTTCGATTTGTTGATGCTAGTATTGCTATCTTCAGACACAAAATTTTAGTTTGTTATATGGTGTTATCACTTTTTATATTTAGAATTTATAAAAATTCTAAACCTATAAAGTGTTCTTTTTAGATGCTTCTTAATTTCAAAATGTAACAACAATTCTTCAAACTTTGTCATGTATTAAGTTACAACCTTTGTTACTTGTTTTATGCGTTGAGCAATTGATCTCAATAGATTAGTGCAAGTACTTTTCTTTTGACAACAATTTCAATGCATCCCATGTAGTGATTAGTTCTAACCACAATTTTTCCTTTCGTCTTTCTACACTTATCTCGTATATTTTTGCTCTGTAGTAAGTTTAACAACCTTTTTACTCGGTCAACATTATTTGTCAATCAAAGAAATTATTGTTATCTATTATCCAATTTAGAGTAATTGAGCATAAGTTACAACTTGATATTAATGTTTCTCAAAATCAATTTAGATTCATGCTGGGTAAGTCTGCTATCTAAGCTATAAATTTATTGAGAGGTTTGATGGAGAAGTCTAAAGAGAATAAGGGGGATCTACATATGATATTTTATTGATTTAGATTATGATAAAGTTCCAAGAAGAATACTCTGGAGAGTTCTTGAAAAGAAAAGAGTTAATAATACTTATATTCAAGTCATTAAGAATATGTATGCAGGTGCTATTACTTGTGTCCAAACACAAGATGGTTTGGCCAAGTTTTTTTCTATTCAATTGAATTACATCAATGGTTAGCTTTAAGTCCATATTTTTTTGCTTTAGTCATGGATGTTCTTACTAAACATTTGCAAGATGATGCACGTTGGTGTATGCTTTTTGCTGATGATATTCTTCTAATTGATAAAACTAGAGAGGGAGTTGAAGGAAAGCTTGAATTATGAAGGTCAATCTTAGAGTCTAAAGGTTTTCGTTTGAATAGATCTAAAACCGAATACATGGAGTGTAATTTTAATAGTAATAGATCTAGTGGGGGATTGTAACTTTGGGGATCATGTCATTAAAAAGAGTATATGTTTTAGATATCATGAGTCTATTGTTCAAAGTGATGGTAAAATAGATAGGGATATTATTAGTAAAATTCAAGTTGGATGGTTGAAGTGCAGGAATGCATTAGGTTGCGTGATAGAAAAGTATCCATCAAACTTAAGGGAAAATTCTATAAGATGGTGGTGAGATTTGCAATGCTTTATGATGCAAAATGTTGGCCATTAAAAGAGAAGCATAAAATTAAGTTAAGTGTTGCGGAGATGAGGATGCTTAGGTGGATGAGTGGGTTTACCGTTAGAGACAGACTATGAAACAAGTATATACGTGAAAGGGTTGAAGCAGCTTTAGTAGTAGATAAGATTAGAGAGAGTTGCCTTAGATGGTTTGGTCACATAAAATATTTGCCTTCCAATGACCTGGTTAAGAGAGTAGATGTATTAGATCTAGCCTATACGAAGAAAGGTAGAGATAGATCTAAAATGATTTGGTTATAAAGTATTAGAAATGACATTTTATTATTAGATTTAAATGAGAATTTGACTCTTAATGGGACCCAATGGAGAAAAGTGATTCATTTAGTTGACCCCACGTAGTGAGATAAAGGCTTGTTGTTGTTGTTTTTGTTGTATCCAATTCAGAAAAGCTATACTATCTATTCTCCCATCAAAAGTCGATGCATCTACATTAACTTTTATAGGTGTATATTTGTCTGTGTTGTAAGGTTGCTGGCTGTAGTTGTCATAATTTTCATGGTGAGTTTCTCGTTTTCGAATAGTATTGTGAATAAGCTCTTCAGTAAGGCTTGATTTGTTATGCAATTCTTGTGGGCAGATTTGATTAGCTTCCAAAGTGCTAAAATCAATTGTAACTTGGCTTATGCCTTTGCTTTTTTGGTCATGCTTTTAGTAATTATTTTATTTGGTTTTGTCAGAGGTGATCTATTGATTGACCCTGATAATTCGCACCACTGTTGAGTGACGTTTTCTGATATTGACTTAACATATGACAATTACTGGTCTATAGCTTAATCTTAAGATGAGATGCATAATGAAAGCACAAAAAAAAAATCATAATTCACAGGTTAACTGTCAGCTTTAGTGAGAAGTAGTCAATTTTTATATAAAAATGATAAACACACTTCTTTCATTTCAAACAATAATTTATCAGTCATCAAAATCTAAAATTATGCAAGAAAAATAATAAAAAATATATAAAACTTTAGCAAAAATCAAGATTCATGCAGAAAGGTAGCCGAAATATCACATTTAATAAAATTTTAATTATACACATACGGCATCCACTAAAAAAATTCATAGCAAAGATAATGATAGAAATCACCAAAAGAAAAATTTACCCTAATATCTATAGGAGGCCCGCCCTTAGAAGTAGTGGTCAAGACATGCGAAGCATTTGAATAACACGCATTTAATTAGCACACAAAAAAGAATTGATGAAACAATATAATTTTATTTTATTACTTAATGCTCACAATAATTTCTGCATGGCTTGTGGGCTCTGTATGGATAGCCTCAAAGGACCAAAAATAAAAAAATTCCTCAAAATCCCTAAGATCCAGTTGGACACTACAAATTCTAATTCCGGCAGCACTTGAGCAAATGGCAAAAACACGAGGTGGTCCCGATTGCTATAGTAAGTAGTAATCCTGGGACTATAGAAATTATCAACCACCATATATTACAGGACTGTTACAATTAGTAACTTCTTGTATTGATTGAGAAGCTGTAGCAATCATTGGCTTCTTATATTGATCTCTGGACTCTAGCAATCAGCAATATTAAGCAAAAGACCATAAGAAATATTATTAGGAAACTGTATGAAGTAATATATAGATAGAAAACCTTAAGAACTAAAATCAAGGCTATTCAAGATAGCGATTGAATTGATAACCTCACAATAGTTAACCAAATATAAAGTGAGAAGTTATAATATTGGAGAACGTAACCCATATTAATGGGATCAATATCATAGGTATGTTTAACTAGAACTAAAAGAAAATTAGAAAGTACAATGTAAATTACTCTTGCTCCTTTTAAAGCTCATTTTTCGTGCTTCTGATGAATATGTACTTTTAGATTTTCATCACAAGATCAATGTTATAAAACTTAAATTTCATTAATTATACCATATGATTTTGAGAGTTGGTAGTAAAGTTGTCGTTGGTAGCTAGTGTGTGACCAAAAAAAAAGGTTAACATTGATGTGTGCTAAAATGGAGATGCATGATTGAGAATCAGATACATTGGAGAGATAACGGGAGCAGCATCTATTGAAGATTTGGTGATGTAAAATAGATTGTTAGTTTGGGCATGTACAATAATGAATATAAGATGTAGAAGTAAAACTGACGTGCAAAATTAATGTGGAAGATTAGGAAGGAAAATGTGTAAATCATAAAGTTGATGCCCCATGCAACACTTACTAGGAATGAATGAAAGATGGTAATTGTTGGACCATGCGGGTTATGATTGTACTTACCCATTTTGTGTTCCTATGTATATACAAATTAAGGTGCATATGTGCGAGGGTACTTTTAGAATATTTGTAAACGCCTTCTGTCTGCTTGTACGGATGTTGCAGATTCAGTGGCGTTTTGCAGTAGCTCGGGGATTGAGCTGTTCGCTGCTTTGTACAGGCAGACTATCGTACACTACTTGCATGATTTATGCAGGTGGATTGTAATGCACTAACGAATCTCCTGCTTGGGTGGTAAGTGTTGTCATCTGCAGCGTCTCCATTATATATTTCTTGTGGATGGCATATTAGGTGTACAACGGGTCTCTTTTAAGGATCTGTATGCATTTACATTTGATGTAGTCATCTAGTATTTTGTTTATATAAGACACTTTGTGTACACAGCGGGTTTCCTACAGGTGCCCGTAAGAACCAACATTTGCTGTAACCTTTCTTGTTTGCAACGAATCAGCGCTTTGCTGACCATTTGAATGGTAGTTGGTTATAGGAGTATTGTAGCATCCATAAATCATTGATCACACGTATTGTAGGGTCTTCTTACTATATGTACGACAAAGTCTTCCTTATTGCCAACAAATGTTTGTAGCTACTATAGTCCCTCCTGCATTTGAATGTAGATATTATGTTGTACACATGACAGGCCCCCCGTAGTGGCTCGTAGGAGCTTGTATTTGCGGCAGCCCATTACTTTTAAACATTTCTGCTTTTGATCTACGAGTAGGTGATTGTATGCAAGAGGAGTCTTTTATCATTGAATGTAGGCGATAAATGTCACTTGCTGTGGACCAGTGTTGTTCACGAATTGACCTCACAAGAACACTGATATATTTGTTACATATCTTATATCTTTTACTCATAAGCATGTCAACACCCACATCCATAGATATTTATCAGTTTCTTGTAGTTTCTTATAGGTAGATCGTTGTGTGTGCAATAGATTCATGTTCATGCTTGTAGGTGCATTATTCTGTCCACCACAAGTCCTCAGCATATGTATGAATGGTCACGATCATTACATATTCTTTGTATATGGTCATTGGTAAGTCATCAAGCTCATTGAGAGCTTGCATTATTGTTTGTGAATGAATCAACAAATTTATCCCTTTTGAAATGTAAGTCCCCTGTTGTCCTTGTAGTTCATTCATTTGAGTTCAAATGTTCAATATCAAGTCCACTGTGGTCCAATCTGTATGTCAAGTTCAATGTCATTTGGCTCAAGCTTGATTTTATTTAAGTTCGCATGAGGTTCGGGATCATGTTCAAGTTTGAGTTCTTTGTCAAGTTCAGACTATAATCCAAGTTTGAGTTCATTGTCATTATAGCTCATATCTCATTCGAGTCCAAATTTTCATTGTCCAAATCAAGCTTGTATTTACTTCATTTGAATACAAATTGGATCATCATTAATTATTTTTCTCTTAATATTCAAATTCATTTAGATTTTAGCTCATTTAGGTCAACTGCATCAAGTTCACAAGTCCCCTGCTGTTCAAAATTTGTTCAAATTAGGTCCAAATGCAGTCTTATATTCACCCGAAATTTCGGCAGCCTCCCGGCGTCTCCCCCGTTTAGGGGAAAAAACAACAAGAGTCTGGGCCTTCCCACCACGCGCAATATATGTACATGCATGGTAGGTGTCCTTAGATACCTCGGCCGTGGTCTTCATTCCCACCACAGGCAATAAAGCGCGTGCATGGGGTCTTCGACAGTACCTGTTTAAAAGACAGTTTGCTTTCCCCTCGCTCGAGGGTACTTATAGACAACCCCGTTTCGTCGTAGGCGCCGCACCGGGGTCCCGTCCTACCACGCGCAATAAAGCGCGTGCATAGGTGGTTTTCCGGTGCGCCGCGAACGTCGAAATGATGCTTAAGGTGATTACCCGCCTCGTCGTAGGCACCGCATCGGGGTCCCATCCCACCACGCGCAATGAAGCGCGTGCATAGGTGTTTTTTCGGTCCATCGCAAACGACGAAAGTGGGCTCTCGAAGTTTTAGGGTTTAGGAGTTATACCTTGGCGACCGACGAGGCTGGCATTGACTCGTGGATCGAGGCAAGAGAAAGCACTTTCTTGTATTAATCAATTATAATTTATTATAATTATCTTTAATTAATTATATTTACTCATAATTAATTATAATTAATTAAAATAATTATTTACATTTATTAAGTTTAATTAAGAATAATTAATTATAATTAAAATTAATTATAACTAATTAATATTAATTAATTTTAATAAATTATAATCATTTAATAATAATTAAAAAGAATTAAAATTATTAATTAAACTTAATTCTAATTAAAATTAATTATAATTTTAATTAATTATAATCATTTAATTAAAATTAAATGTAATTAATTATAATAAATATAATTAATTAAAATAACAATAATTAATTATAATCAATTAACATTAACATTAATTAAACCTAATTTGATTATTAACCCTTCTCTATTTTTTTGGGTTTACTGGATTTGGCCGAAGTAGCAGGCGACAGGGAGAAAGTTACCTTCACTGAGAGCGAGCTCCAGTTGTTGCTTTCGTTTAAAATGTCGTAACTTCCGTTCCAACAAGAAGGGAAAGTCGCAGAACGAGCGAAGTCGACCAGCACGAAGGGGTCGAAGGAGGCGACGGGACTGGTTCGGCTAGCGTGGAGGTCGGCCGACAGCTAGGGCTTCAGGCGGGAGATGGAAGAGGCGGCTAGAGCTAGAAGTGGATTTTCCTGTGGTATGGAGGTCATCAGGATTCAGATGAGGTAAGGTTGGGTTCGGCGAGATGAGGATTCAGCTTGAGGAGGATTCAGGAAAGGGAGGAGTTGCTCGTGTGGAAGGACCGAAAGTGGCGACGGGAGTTCTGCGTATGGAGGGAAGAGTTATTCTCGGATGGGCTGTCCATCCTCCTTATATAGACGCAAACGAGAGGGAGGTTGCCGGTTTTGAGCGTAGCCTCTTCTGATACGGTGCTGAATCGCAGAGCTATGAATACTGTAGCAAGCGGCGGATATGGCCTTTGCAGGTAAAATTTTTTTTGTTTCCTTTGGATAACACACAAAGGTCAACAAATGCCCCCCAACAAATGTGGTTTACGTCTAGAGCGAATCACGTTTGTTGTATGCTGATTGACCTTATGAATTTCTAGATATTTGTTCTAGATGTCACACTAGAGCTTTCATTTAGTGGATCTCCAAGAGTTTGTTTGGGTGTCACACTAAGATTTTTTTTCTGTAGATCTCCAAGAGTCCATCTCTGTGCCCTCACGGATCTTTAGATGCACTTGTAGTCAATAATACGATTGACATGGTGGCTTTAGTTAAGTAGAGACCAAAAAGGTACTGATAGAGTACTTTATATTCATATCCTTAGAGCATCACTCTTGTAGATTGACGATAGTAGGTAGTATTGTCACATTCTGTTCTTTTTTTGGCGCTACTGTTTTCATAGTTTTTAGTTCTGATTTCATAATTATGCTGATAATGCTTTATGTCTTGTGCAGGCTACTACAGGGGCAGGATCTAGCCAGTTCACTGCTACAGGAGGCTTCAGTTTTGGTACGTTTTTACTTTGTTTGTTCTATTCCTTTTCTTTCTTTAGTTGCCTACTGATACCCTTGTTGCCCTACACAGGTTCCAGGAGGAGCGAGACACTTGTTGGTGAGCTACTATAGGAGACATTGGTTTCAGCTACACTTTTCTTTTTAGTAGCTTTTTATATACTTGCATAATCTCTTATTTCTGCTGATATTTCTGTTATTTTATGCAGGTTCCAGAAGTGGAGAGTACCTGGTCTTTGGAAGGAGCAGAGCAGAACTGTTGACTTCCTCTTCAGGCATAGTTTAGGAGACAAATTTGTATTCCTCTGCGAAGGACATTGTACTTTTATCTCTTTTTTTGTTGATATAAACTTATAAAGGAGATGTGAACTGAAAACTTGTATATGAATTCTGAATTAATAAAATAAAGTATTTTATAAATTCTATTGTTGACAAGCTCTCTTTCAACTGTTCTTGTGATTTATGTGATCGTAACTTGAGTTGTGTTGATGGTTTTAAATATTTATTTGGGGATCTCGGCACACAGCGCGATGTCGACCCAAATAAATATTTAAAATGCCTCAGTCTCTGAGGACTGTTGTGAGCGTAGTAGCTTTAGTCACCTATTAGAGTCAACAGTCCTCAGAGACTTGGGGCATTTTAAATATTTATTTGGGTCGACATTGCGCTGCGTGCCGAGATCCTCAAATAAATATTTAAAACCATCAACATAACTCAAGTTACGATCACAGAAATCACAAGAACAGTAAAAAGAGAGCTCGTCAACAGTAGAATTCATAAAATGTTTCATTTTATTAATTCAGAATTCATATATAAGTTTTCAGTTCACATCTCTTTTATAAGTTTACATCAACAAAAAAAAAGAGAGAAAAGTACAATGTCCTTCGCAGAGGACTACAAATTTATCTCCTAAACTATGCCTAAAAAGGAAGTCAACAGCTCTGCTCCGCTCCTTCCAAAGACCAGGTACTCTCCACTTCTGGAACCTGCATAAAATAAGAAAAATATCAGCAGAAATAAGAGATTATGCAAGTATATGAAAAACTACTAAAAAGAAAAGTGTACCTGAAACTAATGTCTCGTGTAGTAGCTCACGAACTGTCTCGCTCTTGGAACCTGTGTAAGGCAATAAGGGTATCAGTAGGCAATTAAAGAAAGAAAAGGAACAGAACAAACAAAGTAAAAACGTACCAAAATTGAAGCCTCCTGTAGCAGTGAACTGGCTAGATCCTGCCCCTGTAGTAGCCTGTACAAGACATAAAGCATTATCAGCATAATTATGAAATCAGAACTGAAAACTAAGGAAATAGTAGCGCCAAAAGAAGAACAGAAGGTGATAATACTACCTACTATCGTCAATCTACAAGAGTGATGCTCTAAGGATCTGAGTATAAAGTACTCTATCAGTACCTTTTTGGTCTCTACTTAACTAAAGCCACTATGTCAATCGTATTATTGACTACAAGTGCATCTAAAGATCTGTGAGGGCACAAAGATGGATTCTTGGAGATCTACAGAAAAAAATCTTAGTGTGACACCCAAGCAAACTCTTGGAGATCCACTAAATGAAAGCTCTAGTGTGACATCTAGAACAAATATCTAGAAATCCATAGGGTCAATCATCATACAACAAACATAATTCGCTCTAGACGTGAACCACATTTGTTGACCTTTGTGTGTTATCCAAAAGAAACAAAAAAAAATTTACCTGCAGAGGCCATATCCGCCGCTTGCTACAGTATCCGTAGCTCTGCGATTTGGTGCCGTTTTAGAAGAGGTTACGCTCAAAACCGGCAACCTCCCTCTCGTTTGCGTCTATATAAGGAGGATGGACAGCCAATCCGAGAAGAACTCTTCCCTCCATACGCAGAACTCCCGTCGCCACTTTCGGTCCTTCCACACGAGCAGCCTCCTCCCTTTCCCGAATCCTCCTTAAGCCGAATCCTCATCTCGCCGAACCCAACCTTACCTCATCTGAATCTTGCCGACCTCCATACCACAGGCAAATCCACTTCTAGCTCTAGTCGCCTCTTCCATCTCCTGCCCGATGCCCTAGTTGTCGGCCAACCTTCACGCTAGCCGAACCAGTCCCGTCGCCTCCTTCTTCGACCCCTTCGTGCTGGTCGACTTCGCTCGTTCTGCGACTTTCCCTTCCTGTTGGAATGGAAGTTACGACATTTTAAATGGAAGCAACAACTGGAGCTCGCTCTCAGTGAAGGTAACTTTCTCCCTGTCGCATGCTACTTCGGCCAAATCCAGTAAACCCGAAAAAATAGAGAAGGGTTAATAAACAAATTAGGTTTAATTAATGTTAATGTTAATTGATTATAATTAATTATTGTTATATTAATTAATTATATTTATTATAATTAATTACATTTAATTTTAATTAAAAAATTATAATTGATTTTAATTAGAATTAAGTTTAATTAATAATTTTAATTCTTTTTAATTATTATTAATTGATTATCATTTATTAAAATTAATTAATATTAATTAGTTATAATTAATTTTAATTATAATTAATTATTCTTAATTAAACTTAATAAATGTAATTAATTATTTTAATTAATTATAATTAATTATGAGTAAATATAATTAATTAAAGATAATTATAATAAATTATAATTGATTAATATAAGAGAGTGCTTTCTCTTGCCTCGATCCACCAGTCAATGCCAGCCTCGTCGGTTGCCAAGGTATAACCCCTAAACCCTAAAACTCCGAGAGCCCACTTTCGTCGTTTGCGACGGACCGGAAAAACACCTATGCACGTGCTTTATTGCACGTGGTGGGATGGGACCCCGGTGCGGCGCCTACGACGAGGCGGGTAATCACCTTAAGCTTCATTTCGGTGTTCACGGGGCACCGAAAAACCACTTATGCACGCGCTTTACTGCGTGTGGTAGGACGGGACCCCGGTGCGGCGCTTACGACGAAACGGGGTTGTCTATAAGTACCCTCGAGCAAGGGGAAAGCAAACTGTCTTTTAAACAGGTACCGTCGAAGACTACATGCACACGCTTTATTACGCGTGGTGGGAATGAAGACCACGGCCGAGGTGTCTAAGGACACCTACCATGCACGCGCTTTATTGTGCGTGGTGGGAAGGCCCAGACTCCTGTTGTTTTTTCCCCTAAAAGGAAGACGTCGGGAGGCTGTCGAAATTTTGGGTGAATATAAGACTGCATTTGGACCTGATTTGAAAAAATTTTGGACAGCAGGGGACTTGTGAACTTGATGCAGTTGACCTAAATGAGCTAAAATCTAAATGAATTTGAATATTAAGAGAAAAATAATTAATGATGATCCAATTTGTATTCAAATGAAGTAAATACAAGCTTGATTTGGACAATGAAAATTTGGACTCGAATGAGATATGAACCATAATGACATTGAACTCAAACTTGGATTGTAGTCTGAACTTGACAAAGAACTCAAACTTGAACATGATCTCGAACCTCATACGAACTTAAATAAAATCGAGAAGACTGTGAAAGAGAGGATTGAACAAGAGAAAGTATCAGCGACCGCTGATGGTCGAAGCCAGGAGAACCCCACCAAGAAAATGTCTGTCTCTTACTGTGGAGAGAAATGAAAGAAAATATGCCCCGCACGGTGAGCATCGGAGCGTGACACCTGAACCTCATGTTCGGGGATCCGTCGCCGAAAGGTCCCGGCAGAAAGGAAAAGAAATCTGGAGGCCAAGGCCTCGTAGAGAAGAAGAGAATAGAAGAAAATGAACTGATTTGGGCAGTGACATCTGGTAATGTTTCCCGGAGATCCGCCCACGTCAGTAAACAACATCAGAAATGGGTCCAGAAGAAGAGCCATCACGATGAAATCCCTCCCGACGGTCGACACCTTGGAGAATCCTCTAGGGGATCCCATCGCGCACCAACTCCTCCCAAGAATGAATCCAACTTCGATCGCAGCCTGCGGATCGAAGAAATCTTCTTACCAAACCAAGTGCCGGAAATTCAGTGGCGCCGCCGCTCGGAGATCCGAGTACTAGAAGAGGAAGGAGAAGAAGATATGGGGGAAGAATATATAGAAGATATGGAAGAAGAAAATATCGAAGGATATATGGAAGAAAACATAGGAGAAGGAATGGAAGATGTAAATAACACCTTAGACATGAAAGTGGTCTACATGGTGAGACACATCAATGTCGATGAGGAGGCCTACTACGATGATGGTGAAGACGACGATCGTTGGCAATCACCGCCTAAACAAGTATACCGGCGCCGCCGCGAAGATGTGTCCACCACTGGCAGAGGTGGCCATTCCCAAGAAGAACGAGAAGAGGCTAGGAGAATCCCTTTGCTAACGAGAACATCACGCTCGCAGAAATGCAGAGGCAAATGAAACGTCAAATGAGGGCCAAGGACAGGGAAATCTCTCAATTGCATGAGAAAATGACAGAGATGATGACCCAAATGACGGCAATGATGCAGATGATGCAGAGAACTGCTGTCACTTGTCTCATGCCCGATCCTCCAGCCGATCCTCCAAACTTCCAAGTACCGCAAGTCTCGGGAGTACAGGGCACTCTTGAGGGTGGCCATGAGGCTCAGAATACCACTCGCCAGCCCACTCCGCAGAATATTGCAAGCACTTCCGAGCCTGTGACTGCTGCGCAGCTTGAAGGGATTATCGTTGAGAAGATCAATGCTATTATAACTATTGATCAGACAGAAAAATTGGTAGGAAAGGGTTGTCCGTACCCTACTGAATATGTTTAGGTACCATACCCGAAGGGATATTCTGTGCCAAAGTTTAACACTTTTGATGGTAACAAAAATCCTAGATAGCACCTGGCACAATTCAAGGCCTCTTGCCCCGATCCTCCAGCCGATCCTCCAAACTTCCAAGTACCGCAAGTCTCGGGAGTACGGGGCACTCTTGAAGGTGGCCATGAGGCTCAGAATACCACTCGCCAGCCCACTCTGCAGAATATTGCAAGCACTTCCGAGCCTGTGACTGCTACGCAGCTTGAAGGGATTATTATTGAGAAGATCAAGGCTATTATAATTATTGATCAGACAGAAAAATTGGTAGGAAAGGGTCGTCCGTACCCTGCTGAATATGTTCAGGTACCATACCCGAAGGGAAATTTTGTGCCAAAGTTTAACACTTTTGATGGTAACAAAAATTCTAGACAGCACCTGGCACAATTCAAGGCCTCTTGTGGGAATACTGGAGGAAATGATGCTCTACTCTTTCGACAATTTGTTAGCAGTTTGACGGCAGCTGCTTTCGAATGGTACGCTGAACTACTAAACGACTCTGTAAAGACATTTGCAGAGTTAGAAGCTATGTTTGTGAAGAGGTTCGCCAGTGTGACCGAGAGAATAATGATTGCTGACCTTGCTCTGAATAAGAGAAAAAAAGAAGAATAAGTAACCAAATACATCACTCGTTGGCGTAACTTGAGCATGAAATGTGAGCAGCAGCTTGAAGAAGAGCATGCCGTACAGTTGTTAATGAGAAACATTAACGATAAAATGCAACCATTCCTGTGTATGGCTATTATCACCACATTTCAGGATCTACTGGATAGAGTGACCAAGTTTGAGAAATTGAACTTGTCAAAATCAGAGAACTATTCTGATAAGCCTAAGAAGACTAAAGCCTCAGGTGTTAGAAGAGATGAGGCTGACTCTATATTTTTCTCCAGAGCTGATAAGGAGAAACATGTGGCGTATAATATAGACAAAGGCAAGCAGCCGATGCAATATCAAGAAAAGCCTAAACAGGCCTACAACCCTAGCCCCCAGTCGAAGCTGATACTCGGGGGTAATGACAAACCACGAACTTATCAGGGAGGTGGAGAATGTCTGCAGAAAAATGAAAGGAATTGGTGATCGAATGTTCCCCTCCCTCAAAGATAAAATGAACAAAGAATATTCATTTAAGAGGGAAAGTGTCGCAAAGTTATTTCGACAGGCGTTGAAGGCGGGCTTAGAATTACCTGAGTGTAAGAGGCCCGAGGAGTCGAAGCACAGTGGCGACCCAAACTACTGCCCATATCATCGGGCAATTAGTCATCCAATTGAAGATTGCTATGTCTTTAAAGATTGGCTGGAGAAGAAATATCGAAGAGGAGAGCTCACATTGTCCGACAATGTGCTGACTCATCCCAGAAAAGAATCAACTCGGATAGTTACGACTTCTTCCGTACCCTCGATTGAAGAAAGAAGAAAAGAAAACAAACCAACCCAAGAAGAATAATGGGAGACTGCGGTCTCGAAGAAAATTGTGAAAATGCTAAAACAGCTTGAAGGAGTTTCGGGTGTGAACTGGAAGTCTCCTATGGAACCAGTGTTAGATCCCAAGGCTCTACTCGTGGTGCGAGCTTCTACTTCTAAATAATTTTCCAACCAAGTTGGCTTTTCAAGGTCTGGAAAGGTGAAGCCCTCCAAAAAGAAGACCAAATTGAAGAAGCCCAAGGAAAAGAAAACAGTAACCCAAAGGGTTATTGATAGTTTGGATGAATATTATCAGACTACGAGACGCCCCATTAAGCTTGCTGATTTTATGGCAGAGCTCAAAGTTGATGAGTCAAAGGAGGCTGATGAAGATCCACTCCCCGTGGAAGCTTGTCGAGTCATTTCGATAACACCAGTAGATCCGATCAAAGAAGAAAAAGAAGTACCCTCTGAATCCTTTATGATGGTGTCATCAATGGACTACAGTTCAGAGGAGGATCTATATTTTTTAAAGACAGATGAATCAGACCCTGACATAGCGTCGCAGATGGGACATGTAAATCTGGGAGGTGACTCTGAATCAACGGATGAATCTCTAGACGCGACGATGGCTGACTCGGAAGAAAACGCACCGTCAAGCGAGTCTGAACAAGAGGAGATTGCTCAGGTGCAGCTAAGAAGTGGCAAGATACTACCACCTCCGCCAAAGAAGGAGACCTCTAATAAAGATAATAGGAATGAGATAGTTGTCAATGAAGACATTATCCCCAAAGATCCCAAAAAGAAAGATACTCCAATCAAAGGGATATATTATAATATCTTATCCCATTTGAGAAAGATCCCTACCTAGCTCAGTATATACGACGCTCTGGTAATGTCTAAGGACCTTCGGGAGACTTTGATTCAGGCTCTCAAAGACCACGAAAGATACGAGATGTATTTCGCTGAGCGCAACCTGACCGAGGTCCTGCAAGCTTGCAACGAGCCATTCATTACTTTCTCCGAAGAAGATATGATGCTAGGAACAGCAGATCATAATCGCCCTCTGTATGTTACTGTAGAGAGTGACCAAATGATAATCAATCGAATTTTGATTGACCCCGGGTCTTCTATCAACCTTATAAGCTTGAAGGCGTTGAGATCGTTATGCCTTGACATAGAACACCTTGGGCCAGATAAGCTTATGGTGCACGGCTTTAATGAGAAAGGGCAGAAGACTCTAGGGTCGTTTATGCTCTCCCTCACGTTTGGAAAACTACATACAGAAGCCAAATTTCATGTGATTGATGCGGATACCTCATTCAAGGCGCTCCTGGGTCGCCCCTGGTTGCATGAGTATGGCATCGTCCCATCAACACTACAACAGTGCATGAAGTACCTTAGGGATGGGGAAGAATTCAGGATCTCTGGTGACGTCCAGCCCTTTACGGTGCACGAAGCTACAGTCTATGAAGATGCGCAATATTTCATGCCAAAAAAGTAGAGGTCGTGAAGCTCTCTTGAGGCTAAAACATCAGATCCAAATGCTGCAAACCGTCCTAAGCAAGAAGGTGAGAGGAAGCAGGTGGGAAGAAAGAAGGCATCGCCGACTCTTACCAAAGAAGCTGCCACTTCTAAAGAAAGAAAATGTGTACCTCTCCATAGGAGCGACACAGATGAAGATGATGCCACCCCTACAAAATCTCAGAGGATATGCCATTCGATGGACGAATGGAGCAGGGAGATCGAATATTCAAATGATGATTATGACTACGACTCTATCTATATGAACACAGTGCAAGATGTATTCTCTAGAAAAATAGATAGCCTGTCAATCTCAAACAGTGTGCTCGTAGTCACACGCATTCCCTCACAATACTTTAAAGAAATCACCCCGCGAGAGGTGCATAAGGTTGAAGAACTCACGACCCGTTATCTGCCTCCGGTTGAAAATGGGACTGGGCCAGGGAACATATTCTATTCCATGGGAAAGCTCGAAGAAGTGAATCGTGATTGGTGCCATGTGCTCATCAATTCTGAAGAATTACTATCCACGAGGCTACCTAGGTTTAATACCAGAGGTATTTAAAGAATGTGGCAAAAGCAGATCAATATTCGAACCTCCAAACGACAGCTTCGTACATGCCTATGCCTTTGGTACGGAAGGAGACCACGTCCATTACGACGGAAGGATATGGATGCATATAAAGGTGTCGGATTCATCAGGCGAAAATACCTTCCGAAGTAGACTTGTCGAGCAATCACATGTAGGGAAATCGAGTCCGACTACAGCGCCAATGAGGAGACATATGAAATTGACACTCAGGAGGATCAATCCGTAGAAGCCAAGCCAGCACCAGAAGAACTGGAAGATGGTGGACAGGCGGCCATCAAACCAGATGTGACACCTATCAAACAAGCTCAAAGGAGAATGAGACTGGAGATCGAAGAATAGGTGATTGCAGAAACTAAGAAACTCATAGAGGCGGGATTCATTCGCGAAGAAAAATATGCCGACTGGATCGCCAATATTGTCCCTGTCAAGAAGAAGAACGGTTTGATACGTATCTGTATTGACTTTCGGGACCTCAACAAGGCGTGTCCGAAAGATGATTTTCCGCTTCCTGTATTAGAACTTCTGGTTGACAATACGTCCAACTATGACATGTTCTCTTTTATGGACGGATCATCAGGCTACAATCAGATCAAGATTGTGCCCGAAGATGAAAAGCACACATCATTCAGAACGCCTATCGGTATTTTCTGCTACACGGTCATGCCCTTTGGCCTGAAGAATGCTGGTCCCACGTACCAACGAGCGATGACACGTATATTTGACGAGTTGATACATAAAAATGTTGAGTGTTATGTAGATGAGCATAGACCGGAAAGATCATCTAAATGACCTAAGGATCGTATTTGAGAGAATCAGAAAGTTTGATTTGAAGATGAATCCTCTCAAATGTGCTTTCGGGGTCTCCTCAGGCAAATTTCTTGGGTATGTCGTTCGTCACCGAGCCATCGAAGTCGATCCCAACAAAATCAAGGCGATCATTGAGATGCCGCCGCCAAGAAGCCTCCGTCAACAGTAATTTCTAAAGCTATCCCTAAATAGTTAGGATAAGATGATGATGATGAAATTGTAGCTTTATGTTACCATTTTGCTAATTGTAATGGTCTTGTATCTGTTCATCAATAGCTGGTAACTTAAAAGGTGTTTGAATGACTCATTGTGCTTGTCGAAACTAGTTTTGGTAAATTTCAATTTGCTAAAGATTTTCTTTTGTACATAGTGCTAAATCATGTAAGGAAGTGACTTAATAACCATGTTTAATTGCTCTGCCAAACTAATTTTCCGGTGTGGCATCTGTTTAGAACTAACTGTGATAGTAGATGAATATGCATCTTTAGTTCTGGGGGCATCCAATCAAAACCAGAGTGCTTGATGTTATGCCCTTGGCTCAATGATGCAATCAGAAGCCTTAAGATTTTGGATAGGAGAATCATGGAGTCAGCATGTTTTTCATGGCCTTTTCACCTAGTTTGCCAACTTGAATTCTTCTTACAAATCCTAATAATATGGAGTATTTCTTAAGAGCACAAAGATACACTAAATAACCCAACTTCACCTCATCAATATCACAATTATTTCCACCATTACTTTCACCAATATTAAAATACTAATTCAAAAGGGTCAGTTCACAACATTATGAGATGACAACACCCACCCTAATTTTAGTCATTAACACCCCATTACATACTACCTAATACCTTCCAGGATGCCGAGTGGTAACTCCTGGACCACGCTGAGTAAATTTTGAGACAGTTTAGGCCTCCAAAAGTCACTTTGCACTTGTTTATAGACTTGGGCAACATTTGGGTTGAATGCATTTTGTGGAAGGTAGGTCTTTAAGATAAAATTCAGGCTTGAGTCAATTGGTGTTGATGTAGTGTACATTAAATTTTCAGGTTAGAACAATCATCATGGAGTCTCTTTTACCAAAACTCAACTCGCACATGTAATCACACTAGATTGGTCGAGCTGAGCCAATTTTGAGACTCGGGTTGGAATGTGTAGCTTAAAATAAAAATTGTTTATGTTATTCACATTCGTCCTCAGTCCCATGACCAAGTCCACTTAGTTTTCCTTTTTTTTTTTTGAAAGTTGATTTGATGTCAAGAAATTGACAAATTCCTAGATGGATGGACATTTCATGATACTATAGAAGGAAGCAACTTAGCTTTTAATAGAATTTGATTCATGATAGCCATACTTTAAATGCGACAATAGATAAGCTATGATGCACAAACACGAATACAACATGACACGGACATCGGACACATCAACAACAACAACAACAACAACATCAAGCCTTTGTCCCACTACGTGGGGTCGGCTACATGAATCTTTTTTCTCTATTGTGTCCTGTTAAAAGTTAAATTCTCGTTTAAATCTAATAAAGAAAGATTATTTCTAATATTTTCTAACCAAGTCTTTTTAGGTCTACCTCTACCTTTCTTAACATAAGTCAAATCTAATACCTCTACTTTCCTAACCGGGTCATCGGAAGGCCGTCGTTTTATGTGACCAAACCATCTAAGGCGACTCTCTCTAATCGTATCTTCCACTGGAGCTACTCCAACCTTTTCACATATATGCTCATTTCGTATCCTATCTCTAAGGATAAAGCCACTCATCCACCTGAGCATCCTCATCTCTACAACACTTAACTTAGTATTATGCTTCTTTTTTAATGGCCAACATTCGGCACCATAAAGCATTGCAGGTCTCACCACCATCTTATAGAATTTTCCCTTAAGTTTGAGGGGGACTTTTCTATCACACAACAAGCCCGATGCATTCATCCACTTCAACCATCCAACTTAAATTCTGCTGATAATATCCCCATCTATTTCCCCATCACTCTGAACAATAGATCCAAGATATCTAAAACGTGTACTCTTATTAATGACTTGATCGCCCAAAGTCACAATCCCTTCACAAGGTCTATTACTACTAAAATTACACTCCATATATTCCGTTTTAGATCTACTCAAGCGAATACTTTTAGACTCTAAGGTTGACCTCCATAATTCAAGTTCACCTTCAACTCCCTCTCTAGTCTTATTAATAAGAAGAATATCATCAGCAAAAAGCATACACCAAGGTACATCCTCTTGCAAATGTCTAGTGAGAACATCCATGACACTGTATTATAATTTTTAGGCATACACCAAGGACATCGACCACATCAATTATTAAACATATAGGACACAGATGCATGTTAGACACTGTATTATAATTTTCATATCTTAAAACAGTGTATAAAAATTGAATGAGCATCATAATAAAAATAATTGAGAAATAATAAATCATTTAACTAGGATTTGTGCTTAAAATGATTAATATTAGGATGTTGAGAGTCGGGTATTGATATTGTGTGTCAAGCATCGAGAGGGGAAACCGTTGCTATCGAAACTCGGGCATTGATGTTGTGCAATAGACACGAGCATCAATGTTGAAGTAGCGTTGATCATCAATGTCGAGACAACATCGTTAACTAAGATATGTTTGAGGAGTTCGAGGCGATTGCAAGAAATAGAGGCGCGACAATTTACCTACAATCATATACAAAGAATGTAGCGTGCCTAGAGTTGAATAGAAGGCTATGGTGGAAAGGGCCCACTTACCACCGATAGCAATTGGCTGACAAACAAATGCACTAATTCACTTGCAATAAAAAAATACGAGGCTTTCAACCAATACTAAGACATTGCCCCATATGATTGTGAAAGTGAATATAATGTCTGTAACACGTATAAGGCACCTACAAGCTGTTACAGCAAGTGGCAATGAACATCGCAGCGCCTTCATAACTAATATCAATTGAGCGTTTAGCGAATGCATTCAAGAAGATTGCGACAAATATATCAACATGATTCGCAAGCAGAGACAAAAGACATGTTGCAAACATGATGAGTCTTCTGTGAACATGAAAATACACATAGCATGCTATGAGAAAGACCAAGAAGTTTGCAACGACTGCGAGCTCCCACAAGCTATTTGAATACAGTGTCAACATCCACATAAACCAAACAACGAAGTTATGAAGTGGTTGATTTGCTTGCCATCGATGCCAATTAATTTGCAAATGAACACATCAATTTCTCGCAAATGATGACGGCTAGTATGCAATAGATATGAAAGACATGTGGCGAATGTGATCATTCCTCACCGTCAATAGCAAAGCGCAAGTTAATGTATTTGACTCTAGAATCAACCACCATTCAATGACCAATGAATACATCAATCCACTGCGAGCGGAAATAGATAACGTACAGCAGTTACGAGCTTCTACGAGTTTCCGTAGAAGACTCATCACATATCCCAAAGTGCCCCCATACATGCACTACAATATGTATACACCAAACACAGAAGTGCAACTGCGTACATATTAGCCTGTATATATATAAAATTATATGCCTGCATGGGCCTTAACGAGCGTGTTTACGGGTACACACGTGACGTTTGAGGATGCTGCACGGGTTAAGAAGTTAACCTAAGTTCAAGTCCAATCCTTCTCCTTGATAGGACGGGAGTCGACAGGACTTGAAGCAATGGACAAATATACGGTCGCGGCATCGACCGGGATATTTGATTTTATACGTTCATATTAGGCCTTCAAGGCCTATGAACAATGAAAATTCATTAATAAAATCATACAGCCTACAACGAACCCGGTCCTCTGTCGGCAAGTTGACAAAGTCGATAAGGTTTAATCCACAAATGCAAATGCCCATAAATACCCTGATGATGGCCGTGTTGAACGTAGATTTTAACCGGAGGGGTTAACTTTAATTACTCAAAATGCTTCCCAGAGGCTCATGAAAATGTAAAATCTCTAAAAATATCAAAATTCAAATATTAAAAATTGAAATAAACTATTAAACACTCAAAGTAAAATCCATCCACTCTTTGCAACAGTTTGCCGAGGCTGACAAATTCGAAAATTACTTCAGCTCACAAAGAGCTAATGTCTAGTCGAGAATATCACTAGGATTTATTCTCAAACAGTTCCTTGCCAATAAGGATGTGACACGTGTCCTATAACCGGCGGTTTCGCCGCCAAATGGCACTGCAGATAATCAGTTATGACCGGGACCCTCTGAACCTGGTGGTTTCGCCGCCAAATGGCACCACTAAATTACGGTCATGGCTAGAGCCCGTATATTTCCAAATTACATTAAATCCTTGAGGTATGAATCAATATAATATAATCGATAGGGCACAAAGCCCTCTGTCAGCTAAGGCGGATTCAAATTTGTCCCCTTAGACAAATATTCACCCCTGGTCTACAAGGTGCCCTTGGACAATGCAACCCATGGCTGCTGACAAGGATCCTTCTATCAGGTTGGATTGACTACTTGCTCTGACTAAGTAGACCGGGGACCACGATGACCCTGGACGACAGAACCATGGCATCTTGATCGGGCTCATCATCACTCCCCTCACCATCCACTTTAAGTGTAAGATGGTAAAATTTTCAAATTTTAAATATTAAATTTTCAACAACCAAACTATGCTGCTACTATATGCCAGATACCACGTATTTTCTACATATCTGATTGATGACTAGCCTTAATCGAAAGTTCTCTCTCGTTATCGGGAGGGATAATTAACTATAGGGGCTTGCACCTATAGGATACCAGAACTCATATCTAAAGTCCTCGCAAAATGAGGGTGAAATCTCTGGGTAGTGTCTTATCTACAAACCAAATCTGCCTTCTAAAAAATTATCTCGGAACCTAATTTGTTAAAACTCCCCCGAAAGCAGGGGAGGTCGGGCCGCAAATTTTTGGAGCCCACAATAAATAAAAATTTGAAATAAAAGAAATTATCTTAAATTTTTTTTTTCATAAAATATTTAAGACACACGTGCTCAATTTGTCTTTAATATTTTTTTTAATCAGACCCGTCATCGGCGTATCTGACACATGTCAGATGCGTGTTATGTCTGATACTTGTCGGACACCACATACCTTTTTGAGAAAAAGTATCGATGCATCACAGCAGAGAAGTACATGATTACAATAAAACAAAAGTGCTGTGATTATATTTTCATAAACTAGTTTTGACTAACATAAGATATCATATGGAAGTCATTCACAAAACAACTATCAACTCATTTGAATCCTTGACTTCAAATCCATTACTAGTTCCCTGGGTAATACAAAGCTCTCACGTATTAGGGAGTTGGCAGAATATAGAATGTGAATTTACTATGTTTATGGCTTTGAAATCATTAGGTACATCACGGCTCTAAAGAAATGCAATGCTCTTGTTATTCTTTACATGCTCCCCCTAGGGTTTACCTTCTTAATAATGTAAAAATGGGATCTAATGCTAGTAATCTCAAGACATTGTAATGTTGACTGTTTAACCTGTGTTGTGCTTCGTAATTTGATAGAACTATTTCTTTGGTTACTAAAATTGTCAAAATGTTACTAAAATTGCAATTGGCAACGTCTAGGAACCGGCTTACCGTACATCTCATTTTGAGGTGCTCTACATTTGTCCTTTTTAAAGGTACCTGCACTCTGTGGCTTTTAACCAATCAAACCCGTTTGCTTTGAGATTAGATTTGCTGCAAGTATTATTACGTTTGAAGAAGATCATATGTTTAGGCCTATGCATATTAACTATTTTGGATTTTGGTGGGTTCCATTTAACCCCAGGGTATAGAATAATGAGTTATTGCCATAAGGTTATTTAGAAGGCCGATTTTTTAGAAGGAGCTTACTCAGTAATTAAACAAGGAGAAGGAGCATTATTAAAAGTTATTTAGTATTATGAGCAAATACCATAAACATTTTTCCGTATTCTTGAGGAAAATAGAATATAGAAAATGATTTTTTGTATTCATAAAAAATATTTTTCTACATTTCATTAAAAATATTAAACATTTTTTAAAATCTAATTATTATATATAATTTTTAAATAGCCCTTATCGCACTATGTGGGATATATATATATAAAATGTTTATAGTATTTGCTCCTATTACTAAATAACTTTTAATAATATTCCTTCTCCTTATTTAATTACTAATTAATCTCCTTTTAAAAAATTAGCCTATTTAGAACACCTCAGTGTTTGGGTCTTTCTTTTTTTCAAATCTTCACCTTTCAAGTAAAATTGTTTTCAGGATTTTCATTTATTCAAACTGATGTTCCTTTCTAAAGTTATTCCTATATTTTAGGGTTATAATCGTAAAAGCCTTTCATACCTTTTTTAGGATGAATTATTTTGATGCTTTTATGCTAGCTAATCGTCATAAAGAAGAATTTGTTCTAATTTTGTGACATTTTCTTTATTAAGTTCATTGCATGTGAGTTGAGCAAATCATGAGTTTGGGGTGCCTTGCGTGCCGCAGCGTAGACAGCCCAACACATTCCTTCAGAAGCTACTCTGCCTCAAGTGCAGACAATGAAGGCCGCTGCACTGCAATGGTGAGCTGCCTGACCCGGACGACCAACAATCTGTTAGGGAATGCAAAGGTTGCCCCACTCTCGAGCATCACAAATGCCCAAGGTATGGCAGGAGCCCCACGCCTCGTGCGGAGCTGTGCTGTGACAAGAGATCTTGTGAGGGATTGGAATTTTGATGAACTTCTTCTGGAGAGCTGATTTGATCTGTCTTGAACCAGAAGGCTCTTACTTTGCCTCAGTACAACATTAGATCCCCAGCATCTCAGCCATTTGTATATGACGATTTCTACTTTCCTCAGTGTTTGTGGCCACGATGAGAGTATTTAAGAGGGCCTAGTGATTAAAAGTAGATTGATTAGAAACTGTTTGGAAAACACCAAACACTCTGATTTCAAGTCATTGTAATGATGTTTGGCACCTATTTCTTGTTGGTGCATATTGTTGTCGACGTCTTTTGCTACCAATCACCCACACATATTATCATAGAACATTACCATGCAAATACTGCTCTAGTTTCTCTTATTTTTTGCATTGGAATTTGAGGACAAGGAATAGAAGGAAAAAAAAAAAAAAATCAAGGGTTAAAGACGTATGATGTAGGCCAAAATTTTCATATCCTACACTTCGATTCAGTTCAAACACATCTGTTGAGGACCCTACGCATGCAAGTTTGGTAAGTATGCTGATTTCCAGTATAAGCAAATATAACTCAAACAAGTAAGAAGCCATAATGTCTCTAAACTTGGATTATAACTCATCACCGTATTTCTCCTAAAAATGCCCAATCATTTAATAAGTATCTCAATATAACCAAAAAAAGAAAAAAAAATGTATTTTACATGAAATAGCTGGGCCAAAACAACACAGCTTTCCTATTTGAAAAGTAAAGAATGAAAGAATTTGATGAAATTTTCAGCAAGAAATAATGGCAGAGGCGTACATGGTTTCTTCAATCTAACAGGTCCATGAGGCAGACCTCCTCAACACTGGCTTCATTGCCTTGTCTTCTTCAAGGGCGACCATCCCCACATGAGAGGGATCCTCCAGCATCATCTTCGAAACCAAATAGCCTGCAATGGACCAAGTCTGAAACTTTCTAGCTTGCTTGCCTACGTAGCGTCCTAACTTTCCATCGTAGTACTCTGGCCAGCCATCCTTTAATAGTCGAACCTCTGCAAGCTCAAGTGCTTTTCTTGCAATCTGGGGCCGCCCTGTCTTGATGCATGCTGCAGTCAACATCCATAGAAGCACTGCACAACAATAGCAGAAAGTAATCACTGCATCCAATAACTTATATCCATTTAATTTTCCCAAAAAAAAAAAAAAAAACTTATATCCATTTATGAACCAAGATGTGATACTAGAAGAGATTGCTGCATGGTTGTGGAGCAGGAACCACCTTTTAACATTTCCAGATCAACTTAAGGTAACTTGATCGATAGTCTCATTTGTGATGAATTATTGATAACTATACAAGATGAAATATGCATGACTCACCCGATGCAAGAGAATTGAATGCTTAAAGGTGTCAAAAAGGGTGCTTGTAGCACTCCGGATACATCAAAAGATGCTTCATATATCAAAATTTGTCTAACAATGTATTTCTCCTAGGAAATGCTTTATCTTGTGTCATTTTATTTTAATAGGAAATTCCATTTGTTTATTTCACTAGTCTTTAAAGATTAACTTCCTTAATATTAAGATAACCGTCTTGATTACCCAAAAATGCTATAGAAATAAAATATTAAAAAAAAAGTAAATTGTTTAGATTCCTTGATGATCTTTCTATATACAATGCGATCTTTACAGACATTACACTGAACTAAACAAAAATGCATGTAGTATAGGTAGCAATTGTAATTTATATAATAGTGAGGTCTAGTTTTAACTAAGCGGTATACTACAAATCTCAGGATAGAGACAGTGGGTTCAAATTTGACTTGTGACTCAAAAAAATATTTAATAGCTCTCTATGGAATGTGATTGGTTAACTGATCCTGTACTCTACTTTTAATCCATAAAATTTTTAAGATAAAGGTTATATATAATAAGTGAGTGCAAAGGTATTGTTAGGGTATAGAGAAATTTATAATATCGGAGATTCAATTTCCCAAAATGTAGAATCTTGAAAATGGGAATCAATTGGTTTCTAACCTGGCCATGATCCGCCATTGTGGTAACTCCATCTGGTATTTTTTGGATCACAACCTGTCACAATTCGCCACTCATGTGCTTCAATGGCAGGATAAATAATCTTCAAGGGCATCTCACCAACCAACTCCTCCCAACGTTCTTCTATAAGATCCATAATAGCAGTAGATTGCTCAGGAGTAGCAAGGCAAGATAAGATGGCGAAGAAATTACCCAGGGCAAACCACCTGAAGTCCATTCTTGCTGGACTGACATTTCCAATAAAGTAACCACCACGAGTTGGCATGAAATCAAACAACCAATCTGGGATAGAATCAGGAATGACATTGAACTTGTTAACTGCTGTGTGAGAATACTCTTCTGTTTTGTAACGGTAGATGATGTTAAGTTGCTGAAAGTCAAGCCAGAAGTAAGTCCGCATGTGATAACTTAGAGCATGTAAACGTTTCACTATTCGTTCTATAAACTCTTTTCCCTCTGTATCATGTTTCAGCATTGAGAAAGCACATCTCAGTGCCATAAAGAAAATGGATTGGATTTCAATGGGATATCCATAAATACCCTGCAAATATGAAATGAAAAAGATGGGCACATAAAAATTTGAATACAGTCAATTCAACAATGAAGAATTATTAGCAAGAATTTTATACTATTCATTGCAAGGATTATGAATATATTGTTAGGAATTCTCATCACAAAAAAATGTAATGACAAAGCAATACCAATGTAATACCAAAGCAGCATTTTTTTCTGATAGTTATAATGACACCATTTAGTTATATGTCAGCATGGATACATTACGACACATAATTATCAAAGAGAGTTGGGTATTAAAGTGCTAATGTGGTGAAAATACTGCAACGTAGAAGCATTGGCTCTATAATTTGTAGGCATGCTCATTAAAAGGGATCTCTAATCTCTTCATAATTATCTAGATTTGCTTCCTTAAGGCACTATGGTTTGAAGGAATTGAAAGGGGTGAAATGAAAATAAATGTTAATGCAGATGACATAGGAATTTAATTGAAACACTTGTTTGATTGAGTAGAAAAGTAATTTCCCTTTCTTTTTTGATTTGAAGGAAAAATCCAATAATTGAAGAGTAAACACAACCTTAATGTTAAGCATACTTGACTTGTTCGAGTTTGAGTTCACCAAAACAATTTGTTCTTATTAATGCCAATTTTTTATTAACCGCATCATTGGGTTCAATTGAGACTAGAACGTTACAAACATGATTGAATGGAATGTTGCAAAAGATTATCCAAGAACATAGAGATGAGGATGGTTGACTATAACCTCTTGATGGAACAGAATCTAATAGACGTTCTGCTCATGATTTGATAGAATGACAACTTCCAACTCGCAGTTTTAAATGTTCAATGGACTGGTTTTCTCTCAAGCATTGAGGGAATAAATTTTTTACCACAATTTTCACTATTAATAGGTAATAAATTGTAAATGAAAATATACATGTGCCTTCATTTCTTTGGTGTATTGCATATCCTACTAAGTACATGGAAAGGAACCATCTCAAATGTCATTATTAGGTAAAAAAATATTTATTTTCCCTCCTAATTATTTAAAAAACAAATATAACCTAAAGATGTGCACTATAATATGAATGTATATACCTTAAATTTTTTTCTTTTTAAAGATAGTCATGTTGTTATTTGGATCCATATTACTGTGTAGCTATTTGTATCCATGATCAAATCCAAAGCATGTTAAACAATATCTGAATTCTCTTAAAGTAAATTGGGATCTAAAATCATTAAGGTATGCAAGTATTTAGGCTTATTCCACCATTACATATTTCAGGAAGAATAATGCTTCAATCTTTAAATAAATCAATGCGGGAAATGTTTCCTTTTTTATTAAATTTAAATGAGAATTTGACTCTTAATAGGACACAAAGAAGAAAAAAACATTCATCTAGCAGACCACATGTCGAATAAAGGCTTCTTGTTTGTGCTTTCCGAATATTCATGCCCTAGCCTCCCCTCTTTTGGGGGAGTTTTAACGAATTAAGTTCCACGGTAAATTTTCAGAAGGCATATTGGGTTTGAAATAAGGCACTGCCTCTGAGATTTTGCCCTCATTTTAAGAGGACTTATGATCTGAGTTCTGATTTCCTATAGGCGCAAGCCCTTATAGTTAATTACCCCTCCTGATAGCGAGAAAATTTTTTCGATTAAGGCTAGTTGTCAATTAGATGTATGTAGAAATACGTAATATCTGGTGTATAGTAGCAGCATGGGTTTAGGTATTTGAATATTTGATATTTAAAATCAGATATTTCATCATCCTGCACTTAAAGCGGATGATGGGGGAGTGATGATGAGCCCGATCAAGATCCTATAGTTCCGTCGTCCCAGGCCATCGTGGTCCTTGGTCTGCTAAGTCAGAGGAGGTACGACCCGACCTAACAGAAGGATCCTTGTCGGCAGCCATGGGTTGCATCGTCCAAGGGTACCTTGTAGACCTGGGGTGGATATTTATCTCAGGGGACACATTTGAATCCACCTTAGCGAATAGAGGGCTTTGTGCCCTATTGAGCATATCCTATTCAGAGAGTCCCTGTTATAATGGTGCCATTTTGTGGCAAATCATCCGATTCAGAGGGTCCCTGTCATAACCGTTTACCTGTGGCGCCATTTGGCGGCGGAATCCACAGTGTGATGGCATTTGGTGGCAAAACTACCGATTAGAGGATATGTGCCACATCCTTACTAGCAAGAGACAGATAGAGAATGAATCCTAGTGATATTCTCGGCTAGATATTAGCTCTTTGTGAGATGAAGTAGTTTTCAGATTTGTCAATTTCGGCAAATTGTTGCGGAGGGTGGATGTGTATCTTGTTTTAAGTGTTTAATGGTTAATTTTAATTTTAAATATCTTGGGTTCTGGTATTTTTGAAATTTTGAATTTTTATGGGCATTTAGGAGGCATTTTTAAATGTTTGATATCCCATCCAGTTGAGATTTTCTGTCAACACGGTCATCGTCGGGGTAGTTTTATAAGACATTTAATTTATTGAACCCTGTCAACTCCGTTTTGCTTGCCGACAGAGGATCATGTTCATCGTAGGCCTTATGCCTTTATTTAGTGAATTTTTTTGGTTATAGGCCTTGAAGTCCTAATATAAATGTATTAAAATAAATATCTCAGTCAACACCGTGACCGTATATTTGTTTAATAGTTCGAGCCCTATCGACTCCTATCTACTCGCATAGAAGAATCGGGCTTGAACTCAGATTTATCATTTGACCCGAGTAGCATCCTCAGGCATTACATCTATACCCATAGCATGCTCGCTAGGGCCCATACAGGTATACGATTGCATATGCATTTTCTTATGTTATGCTTATATACTTGTATGTACATTTACACTTTCATTCGTGTATTAAGATGCTTGCATGCGCACTTCTGTATTTGTGTGCATACATGTTGCAATGTATGTGTGGGGGGTATTTTAAAATGTTTAACACTGATTAGTTATGCTGGAAACTGCCATTTGAACATGCGCGACGCTCTACTTAAGAGATTGTAGATGCCTTCTGTCCGCTTGCGTGAGTGTTGCGGATCCGGTGGCATGTCGTCACACTATGGTTATTTACTTGTTGCTTTATATGGGTAGACTATCATGTACTAACCAGTCTCCTGCTATTGGTCGTAGACGCTTGCATTTTGCTACATATCCTCCATTTCTTCTTGCAATGGATTGGCATATATGGTAGTTGATCGTAAAGGTTTCTTAGTATTCATTTCCTTCTCCTACGACGGTTTGTAGGTGCATAAGCGCCTTGTATGTATTGCAGATATACTACCTTTTGCCCCCAAATGATATGTTGCGTGTGCACCTATTGCTGGTTGCAGGAATAATCCGGCGTTTACTGCATGTTGTTCATTGTCCCTCATAGACGGGCTACTCTACACATAATGAGCCCTTCTACAGCCACTTGTGAACGGCTCATAGTGTCTTTTACCATCCATAACCTTCACCATTGTTTGCAGATGGATATAAAGGGACTACTGCGTCTCTTTGCATGACTGACATGAAGATTGCTGCCAATTTCAATTTTGTTGCTTGCAAGTGCCTACACTCATTGCAATTTGCTGTCTTAGCTTATAGGTGATGTGTTGCATGCATCGTAATTTTCCTATCTCATCATTTGCATTGGATCGTTGTGTTCACTGCATGCCACATTTTCTTCACATGTAGGGAACTTGTGCATTTGATAGATGCTTGATTGGTGTCGACTGCGAGGGCGCCTTTGCAATCATTGCATGTCAGCTGTCATCATTCGTAGGAATTTGGTGTATTTGATCTGCTATTACTTGTGGATGAAACATTATGTACATCACGAGTCTTTTAACATTGCAAGTATTTGAGTCCATTGTAACTCTGCTGATATTGTTTGTAGATGGAGTGTTGTGTGCATCATAAGCTCACACTCGTGTTCGTAGGTGAATTATTCTGTTCACCACAAGTCTCCATCATACACTCATGAGAGCTTGTATTCGATGTTAGTTCGTGGTCTCCGTCTGTAGACTGGCTAATTGAACATGATGGGTTATCTTAATTTCATCATTTATGGGCAAGTCACATATTGAGAGTTTGTTCATCATTGCCCTTCATTTACTCATTGATGTTCAGCTAAATAACAAGATTATCATGTATTTTTCAACTTGATTGTGCATTTATTGATTTAATGTCCGGTTCCCTGTTTATTAGTTCACAAGTTCTGTTCCCTCTATATGTTCAAGTTCAAGTTCAGTTCGTCATCGGTTGTTCAATGTCAAGTCCCCTATGTTATATTTAAGTTCAAGTCTTTTGCATTTGTTTCAAATCAAGTCCCATGTATGTGTAATTTTTGGCAGCCTCCCGGCGTCTCCCCTATTTAGGGGAAATTCTAGGAGTCTGGGCCTCCCGCCACGCTAGAGAAAAGCATGTACGGTAGGTGTCAGATGACACCGCGGCCGTAAATCTTCAATCCCACCATGCTAGAGAAAGGCATATATGGGTCTTCGGGATACCTGTTTGAAATGCGCAGTTGTTTTTCCCGTAGACACTAAGGCATCTACGGGTACTTATATTCATCCCCACCGCACTAGAGAAAAGCTTGTACAGGGCCTACCTGCTTCGCCGTAGGCGCGGCATCGAGAAAAGCGTATATGTGTGATTTTCTGGTGCATCGCGAATGCCATATGCGGGGTTTTGAGTTTTAAACATTATACCTTGGTGACGGGATGATGACGGCGGAGGCAAAAATGCATCAATATTTTTCACTCATTTCTTTCTCTTTCTTTTTTCATTTCTTCTTCTTCTTTTTTGTATATATATATATATATATATATATATATATATATATATATATATATATATATATATATATATATATATATATATATATATATACGTATGTAAATACACACATATATATATATATATATATATATATATATATATACATATATAAATATATATAAATTTTCTCTCCTCTCTCCTTTTTTTGTCATAATAATAATGATAATAATAACAACCATAATAATAGTGATAATACTAATAATAAAGATATCAACAATGAAGATCATTAATGCTAGTTATTGACTTAGCAAAGAGGGGGAGAAATTACCGTTTAGCTATTTGAAGTGGAATTGGTTTAGCTGTTTGGGTAGGTGGGCTATAGGTAATGGACTGATTTTAGATAGGCTAGATTTGTAAAAGGGGGCCTAAGACTTGTGGGCTGCAATTCAGGTTAAGTGAGTGGGTTGTTGTTTGTAGAATTGTGGGCTTAAGGTGAATTGTTTAGGCTGAACAAAATGTAGGTACTGGGCTGAAAATGGCGGGCCTATGTGGCCTGATGTTGAAGTGTGTAAGTGAGGAGGAAATGGGAAGGGGGATGTTCTTGATTTTCACATAAAGGAAAAAAAAGGTCAGCTAGAGGTGGAGATTTCGGCTGTGAGAAGTAAGATCGAAGGTTGGCTGAGGAAGGAGACAGTTGCAGGAAGAGGATGGTTGTTTAAATGGTTGCTAGTGGGTGTTGGAGGCCTGTGAGAGGTAAGATCAGATGTGTGATCTGATGTAGTTAAGGACAACAGTAAAAGAGGCTGCTATTAGAGATGGATCTGGACTGATCGAGCGTGGGTCTTCGAACGGCTTGGAAGGGTCTCACGGCTGTAGCAACATTGGCCCGTTTGAAGCAGGACCAAGCTGGGTAGATCAGCTGGAGCAGAGGAGGCACTAGAAGAACGGGGGAAATCCAGCCTTGAGGAGTTTGGGCAGTTTAGAGGTCGGAGAAACGTGGAAGTTCACATACCGGAGAGGGAGGCTGGCGGCTTGGCGCTGTGGGTTGTTCGAACGGCTAGGAATAAGTGGATGGAGGCATGACTACGGGAGATTGGGGTGTTTGGCTGTTTGAAATCGGAAGAATGAGGATTATGGCTTGATTGAGTTGAGGTCTACAAGAGTCTAGTTCGACGTAAGGGGTTGTGAATGGAAAGGGATGGGATTTGAAGGATTTTGAGAGTTTTTAGCGGGGAAGATCCGAGAGAACCCCAAAAAGGGTCTGTTTGATTTCATTTTATTGCCGAGGTGAAGCATTCAATCGAGACAGAAGATTTTCTAGGATTTACGCTAGGAGAACCTGAGCAGCCACCTGAAGCAGGATTTACGGGACTTAATCGGAGATGTCTGAGGTAATTAATTTGATTCAATTTGGCTCGATTGATTTCTTTATTATTATGATAATAAAAATAATATTTATCATTAGAATTATAGATTCAAATTAGGATTTCACCCGTCTTGAAATTCGCGCTGACTTATGAATTTGCATGCATTTTCTCCAAATTCGCACATTTTGCCTCGAAATGCGCGTCGATTTCGCCACGAGATTTTAATTGGACAAAATGATAGTCATTCTTGAGCATTGACGATGTTCTGAATGCAACGACAAAGTCCGTTTTACGATTAGACGCCGTTTCAGCGATGCCACACGTCAATTTTCTTGATTCACGCGTCATTGCCTAGGGATTCGCGCTGCTCCTCATGCGACTTCAATTGAATAAATTTATGGTCACTTTTGGGTATTGATGATGCTCTGAACGGAACATCGAAGTACATTTTGTGATTGGACGTCGTTTGGGCGGCATCACACATCAATTTCCTCAATTTGCCCGTCGTTGTCTCGAGATACATGCTGATTTCACCAGAAGATCTTAATTGAATAAATTGATAGTGCTTATTGGGTATTGACGACGTTCCGAACGCAACGACGAAACCCGTTTTGCAATCTGACATCGTTTAGGCGACATCGCTCATCAATTTTGGGTGTTGGTCATCCCTTTGGACCGATCTCTTCCGATTTGATTGCGAGCGGTCCCCCCTTAGGTGAACTCGGCATCCTAATTGCAACGGCATAGTCTATATGACAATCGGAGGTCGATTGACCCTTCAAATGATGCGTTGTATCGACGCGCGCGTTGCTTAATTCGCCAATTTTGCCCCTTTTGCGCGTGGTTTGATGTGTAGGGTTCAACATTGTTGTTGTTATTGTTGTAATGCTTGAAATGTTATTTCCTTAAATTTTTGAAACAGCTTAGTTGAATATAAAACCCACTCTTTCGAATTAGGCCACATAAGTTAGTTGGGAGAACATGAATCAAGATAATCTCATCTTAAGCATAAATTTATTGGAGAAGAGTAGCATCTCTTTTGATTTTAAAATATTAGTGGTTTTTCCTTCACTCATAAACTAAAGGCTTTTGATATAAACAAAACTGACCACTAGTGTATCATACCTACTTGGTTACTTAAGCATGTGACCTCAAGAAGTGTGTAGTTACCTCGAGAAGCATGTAGTAGCCTCATAAACCGTGTCATCGCCCTAACATGAGTGCTACCTCCTCGAGAAGTATACCATGACATTGAGAAGTATGCAACAATCCAACAAAGTGCAATGCATTAACAAGCGTGCGAGCAAAGTGAAAGTTTAAACATGTTATATAAATGCATTGAAACACGTACAATTGCATCACATGAGCGTATCAAAAAGCATGCCAATGCATTTAAAGCATGCATATGCACTATGCAAGCACATTAAAGAGCATACAAATGCATAGTATAGATGCAAAAAAAGCACGCATTCCACTCAAAAGAAAATTCTAATCACCCACATGTACTCCGACCGTAGCACCAAACTCTTAAATTTGAGGTTTGAGAATGTTGTATAGGTTAAATTTTAATTCTAATCCTCCTTAAAAAAGATTGGAGTTGACATGACTTGGACTAGTAAGCAAACGCACGATCATAAAATCCACCAAGATAATTTGACTTTTAGTTTAGATTAGACCTTCAAAGGCTTTCTAACTGAAATTCGTTATAAAATACAAACTCTCGATTTCATCATTCGCCTAATAATTACCAAAATTAGCAGTCGAACCCGATCCTCTATTAACGAGTTAATAGAGTTGACAAATATTCAATAAACAAAATTTAAACTATTTAAAACCCCGATAATATCCATGTTGAAGGTGAATCTTAACTAGAGGGGGACCCTACTTTCAAAATGCTAAATGTAAACTCATATCAAACCCGATCATCTACAAGTAAATCAATAGAGTTTCTAGGGTTTAAATAACCAAATATGCAAGCTATTTAAAACCCCGATGATGGCCATGTTGAAGTTGAATTTCAACCGAAGGAGTCAAAATGCTAAATGTAAACTCAGATCGAATCTAATTCTTTGCCAGTAAATTGAGAGAGTTAACAAGGTTCAAACAATCAAATATACAAGCCATTTAAATTCCTAATGATAGTCGTGTTGAAAGGGAATATCAATTGGAGGGGACTCTATCATCAAAATGTCAAGTATAAACTCAGATCAAACCTAATTTTCTGCCAATAAATTAATAGAGTTGACATGGTTCGAATGAAAAATATACAAGTAATTTAAAACCTCAATGATGGTCATGTTGAAAGCTAATCTCAACCGGATGGGTCAACTATCAAATTTTAATCAAAATTTCAAAACATAACATTTATTAAAATTTAAAATATCTCATGTGAAATTTAATCACCTCTAACTTAAAACAAAATTCATCCATCATACGCACTATTTGGTGAATTCGATAAACTCAAGAATAACATTAGCTCAGAAAGAGTGAATATCTATTCAAGAATATCACTAAGATTCATTCTCAAATAATATCTCGTTAGTAAGAACATGATATATGTCCTATAATCGGTGGTTTGGCCTAATGGCTTCATAAAACTAGTGGTTTTGCGTAATGACTCCACATGGTAAACAATTATGATTGGTCCTCTAATCGATGACTTGGCCCAACGACTATATAAAGAAATTGTGATTTGGTTGAACGACAACGTGATAAACAATTATGACCGAGACCCTCTGACCTAGTGGCTTGGTCCAACAATTTCACTATAGTATGGTCACAACTAAAGTTGGAGTTGAAAATAAACCTGCTAATGCCTTGTCAAGGGTATGTGGGCTCCAAAAATTTGCGCCCTGGCCTCTCCGCAGTTCCTTTCTCTTTTTTGGGATGTCGAGGAGAGTTTTAACATTTAAACGTTTAAGTTCTAAGGCAAAATTTCTGAAGGCAGATTGGGTTTTATATAAGACATTACCCAGATATTTCACCCTAATTTTGCGAGGACTTTATGATATGAGTTCAGGTTTTCTATAGGCGTAAGCCCCTATGTTAATTATCCCTCCTGGTAATGAAAGAGAACTTTCGATTAAGGCTAGTCATCAAACAGATACATGGTATCCAACGTATAATAACAGCATGGTTTGGTATTTAAAAATTTAATATTTAAAATTAGAAATTCATCACCTTGCACTTAAAGCGGATGGTGGGGGGATGATGATAGACCCGATCAAGATCTCGTGGTTTTGTCGTCTCAAGTCATCATGGTTTCTAATCTACTTAGTCATAGAAGGCAGTCGACCCAACCTGATAGAAGGATCCTTGTTAGCAACCACGGTCGCTTTGTCCAAGGGTATTTTATAGACCTGGGATGAATATTTGTCTAAGGGGACAAATTTGAATCTACCTTAGCAAACAGAGGGCTTGGTATCCTATCGATTATATTCTATTGATTTATTACTCAAGGATTTAGCGCCATCGGGGAATATATGAGATCTGACCAAGACCGTAATTTAATGGTGTCATTTAGCGACAAAACCACCCGGTTAGAGGGTCCTAATCATAACTGTTTATCTGTGGTGCCATTTGATGGCGAAACTACCAGTTAGAGGAAACGTGCCACATCCTTACTGACAAGAGACAGTTTGGGAATTAATCCTAGTGATATTCTCAACTAGACATCGCTCTGTGAGATGAAGTAATTTTTAGATTTGTCCACCACGATAAACTTTTGTGGAGGGTGGATATGTATTTTTCTTTAAGTATTTTGGTATTTTTATTTCAATTTTAAATATTTTAGGGTTTGATGAATTTTGAGTTTTGAAATTTTTATGATAATTTGAGTGGCATTTTTAAATATTTAGGTTCCCCTCCAGTTGAGATTTTCTATCAACACGACCATTATCGAGGTCTTATGGTCAATTTTACTTTATTGGTTGAACCTTATTGACTCTGTCTACTTGCTGACAGAGGATCATGCTTGTCGCCAGCTTTATGCTTTTTATAAGTGAATATTTCTTATAATAGATCTTGAATGCCTAATATGAACGTATAAAGCAAATGTCCTAGTTGGCACTACAGCCATACATTTTTTTGACTGTTCGAGTCGTGTTGACTCCTATCTATTCACATATAAGAATCAGGCTTGAAGTTAAGTTTATTTCTCGACCCACGTAGCATCCTCATACGTCACATTTGTGTATACATCACACTCGCCAGGGCCCATACAAGTATTCATATTTACAGAATGATTGGTGTATTTAGTATAATGTGCATGATATACGTATTTGTAGGGTGCTTATACTTGCATGAATGGCATTGCGAATTTGCATAGCCACCATAGTATATTCACTAGATAGTGTAATGAACTTGCATGAATAATATGATGTGTTTGCATGATATACTTGTAGAATGTATTTATGTGTTATATGCATGTTTGCATAACCCCTTTTGTGGTGGCTTAATACATTTGTGTAATGTATAATATATTTACAAGTCAATATGATGTACTACTATGACACAATGCGCTTCACATATTGGATAATATGCTCGCATAACGTGTTCTACATGTTGTAGTACATGTGTGTGCTGTGCATTTGCATGTTAATGTGATGCACTACTACAACATAATGCATCTTGCAATGCTGAATGTCATGCTTGAATAAAACATTCTGCCTATTGCAATACAAGTGGGATGGCATTTTAAAGTGTTTTACACTAATTAGCTGTGAGAAATATTGTCATTCGAGTGTGTGCAATGTTCTATTTAGAAGCCTATAGACGTCTTTTGTCCACTTGTACGAGTGTTGCGGATCCAGTGGCATTGTTTAGCAGCATGTTGTTGTTTTCTTCAATATTCTGCCCGCGAGAATATATTTCAACCTATAAACGAGCTGTGTAGTGCGTCAGGAGCCTTCTACAAGTCTCAAGTAAGCTGATTTATCTAATGTGATAATTTGACACTGCAATTTTGCTGCTTCAATTTATTAGTGGCCGCAATTTTTACCATGAATTCCCGCTTCCACTTACAGGTGAATTGTAGCATTGTACGATGCATCAGGGGCCTTCTACCTATTATTTGCAAGTAAACTGATCTATCTAGTGTGGCAGTCTGGCTTTGCAAATTTACTGCCTCAATTTAGGCAATTTTTACTATAAATTACCTGCCTTTTGCTTACAGGTGAACCGTAGCACTGCGCTGCAGGTTGCTTGTTGCTGCTTGCAGGAGAGCTATTGTGCATTACAAGCTTTGTTGAATCCGCTTATGGGCTGTCAGCGGGCATTCATAAATCATCAGTCCTTTAGGGTAAAAGTGTAAAGAGAACTTAAAGAAGAGTCCTTTACCTTTCCTTGAGAGGGGGTATTTATAAGTACTTGAGCAAAGGACATTTTGATACATCAGCAAAATGTAAATTGAATAAGTGAGCCATGCACCTCTAAGATCCATGGAAGCACAAAATATCTCTAATCTAGTCGCATTTTGGTTCCAATTAATCGAAGGTTTGAAAGCCAAATCATGTGACCTTTGAGATTCATGTTGGGCCATCATGCTCTTAATGAAGTGAATGGATCTATAAAGACCTTAATCCACTAGATTATCAATGCTGGAGATTTGGACTGGATAGTTGGACCTTTGGTCCAATATTAATAGTTTTGAGATTGATGTTGATGATAATTTTAATTGGATAGTTGGATTTATCTTGGAGCATGAGCTAGTGCTGAGTAGATGTAATTTAAGAAGGTGTATCAAAGATTAACATAAATCTTGATGCAATCTAGTGGTGTGGGAGCCAAAATGGCCATTGTCTTATTCAATGTCTCATTGCACTAAGATCATCGGAGCACAATCATTCGCATCTTTGATCAAATGATTGAAATTAATTACAAACTATTTTTTTAGGGCGATGTCAATCTCAATATAAGACAAGCAGATAATAGAAGTTAAAAAAAAAAAAAGGAAATATGGGGTGCGATATAAAGAAACATGCTATTTATCAGCTTTACCATTCTTCGATCTATCATGGAGCAACCATCAGCGCATAGTAAGGTCGGAAATGTGTCAAAACCCTCAGACAAACATAAGGATAGTATAAGCCTTATCCCCTTCTGACATTCTGATGATTCAGCCAAAGATATATCTCCAGTTGACTTTGTATAGGCTCGAAGAAGTATAATCCACCAAAAGCCAGAATCAATAGGAGCAACTCTTCCAATGGCACTCTCTCCAAAATCTGCAGCTATGGTATCAGTTTTCCGAATGGGATCGTGAAGAACCTTGAAGCTGGCTGGCATAGCTCCTTCACCAAGCTTAAAGCGGTCTATCCTCTTCTCCCAGCTTTGAAGTTGCAGAGTTTTCAATAAAAAGTTCTTAACTATATCAGATTCCCCGTTCATAAGAAAAGCCATCGCACTTGGAACAAAATCACGCACAAACACCTGTTCCATAGGTGAGGAAACTATCAAGAAGTAAGTTTGGGCTGATCATATCAAATCATATCATATGATTTTCTATCACTTATTGAAACTAAAACAAAATTATTATCTCAAGACTGTTTTATCAACATTGTAAGCATTATATATGCAGAGTAAATTGCAGAATTTAAAGAAAGGTTCGTAGCCAATAACATTCAGAAAATTATAATAAAAAGAACTGTAGCAAACTGGAATGCGAGATATCATGGCATTATCCCATCCAGTTTTAGAGGCAGCTTATGATATAGCGCATACCTGATCATAATTTAGGACCTCTTCAGATTGGTTATCAACAGCGGCCATGGTTCCAACCGGGAGGCCGCGGAAATACACCAACGAGCGGCGTAGAGCATCCCAGGCTTCGTTCACCATTGGGTGGGGTTCCAAAGCGTGAGGAGTTGACGAAGCTGGAGTGTTCCATCCCGACCGCCCCCCTGTTGCCATAGGCGAGAACATATTTTCGTAACTTTCAACATTCCTAAAGTTTCCCGCTATAGAGATCTCGCTAATTGATCGCTCATCCAGCGACCTCTTCCGCTCGATGATTAGCCTCGGCTTGTCGAGCAGCCGCGAGAGGTCCAAGTCGTCGGCGTCCATATACGAGTTCGATTCCACTTTCCGAAAATCGGATTCCCGGGCTTCCTCCATCTCTCCGCCGCAAAGAAAGATCCACCGATCTGCATCAAACGCCCACAAATCCAATAAATCAATCAAGACATCTAAAAATGCAAGATCGTCCTGTTTGAGATCTGGGAGCTCCAGTTGCACAATATGCAGGAGAAAAAAAAAAAATAAAAAAACAATTTCTCGAAAGCAAAATAAAACAGAATAAATCCAAGAGGAATGGAATTGGCAAGGAGACGAGACAAACCCAGAGATGTTCCAATGAGCAAGAAGCGAGCTAGAGCTACGTACTCCGGGGCTCTTGAAGCGGGAGCGGATCGGTAGGAGCAAGACTCGGGGTGGACGATGAGTAAAAGTGGTGAAGAGTATTTATAGGTGGAGGGAAGACGAAGGTGACCGAGCGCGAAGGGAATCGCTTCCCTCGCGGGTCCCGCCTTTACGCGCGGTTTGGGTGGTCTACGGTTAAAATTAGAGGCGTTTAGAAAGCCAACACTCGTGAACAGTCTTGATTTGATATTTATCCATTTTCTTCACAAGTAAATGCGATGATGTTGAAGTATATTTATTTTTAGTTTGTACATTAAATTAGATTAACATGAACAAGAATCCGTTTAATATTTTTAAAATTTTAAATTGATACAGCTCATTTTGATCAATTGATTGAGAGCTTTGATTATTAATAAAAAATATATTGGATTCTAGTCTTCCGTATATATTGTGTGTGTCAGTTTATCTTAATTGATCTAAATATCTCAATTTTAAATGATATGTTATATGCTTTATAATATGCATGCTATTTTATTTTTTAAGGTAATATGTTCGAAAATTTATTTGATATCAAAATGCCCCATGTACTGGATTGCGTACTATTTTTTAAGCTCTTCTTGATAAAATTTTATTTGAATAATATTTGAATTAAGATTTGATTAAGGTTGAGATCATATGCGATAAAAAATCAAATATTAATATTTCTTATTTGAAAATTTTTTTAATCAGTATTCGAGTATGATTCGAATAAAATATAATACAACATCCAACATTTTGCACATACATCTACAAATCAACTTCACCATTAAAATGATCATCAAGGACATGCACTTCAAATTGACTAATGGAATAGATAACTATGCTTTGAGTCTTATATAAAACTTTCTCCAATACTTTTTTTTATTTTCTTAGTTAAAATATTTTATTAATTTGCTACATATTGCATCCTTCAAAGAATCATGTTTACATTATGTGAATGGATAGGAGAATGCACTATCGGTGATATCATTGAAGCTCCTAGAAATGCCAACTGTCATCAAGTTATATCAATCTTAAGATAAGAAAGCACGAGCCAATCACTCAAGAAACCAATATTCTTTCAAAAGTCATCACTATCTTGTTAGAGATCAATAATTTTGCATGAATTTTTTCTATGTAGCATAGCCAATTATGATGGAAACTTTTGAATGGATGATTCGAGGACCCTTTCATATAGGTAATAGTTTAGTCATGACACTGTTAAGTCTTCTCATTGGATAAATTCATATTATAGTCACTTTTAATATCTGATATGATCATGTTTGGCTTTATGTTAGGATTAGAAGCTATGCGCTTATCTTTGATTACATCTCCAATGAGTCTGTGGGCTCCAAAAAGTTATGCCCCAACCTCTCCATGTTTCAGAAGAATTTTAATGAATATATTAAAAGTCAAACTTTTATAAGACATATTAGTTTTAACATAAGACACCACTCAAAGATTCACCCTCATGTTACGAGGACTTTAAAATCGAGTTTAGGTTTCCCATAAGCCTTATGATTAATTATCCCTCTCGGTAATGGGAGAGCACTTTCAATTAAGGCTTATTATTAGGTAAGCACTAAATACTTAACATAATAACATCAAATTTTATGTTTAAAATTTAGAATTTACCACCTTATAGTTAAAGTGGATGGTGGGGTAATGATAATAAACCTGATCAAAATCCCATGATTTCAGTATCCCAGATTATCATAGTGCTCAGTCTACTTAGTTAGAGAAGGTAGTTGACCCAACTTGACCGAATGATACTAATTAGCAATCATGGGTTGCTTCGTCTAAGGGTACCTTGTAAATCTAGGTGAATGTTTGTCTAAGGTTATAAATTGAAGTCAAGTTTAGCTAATAGAGGGCTTCGTGCCCAATCAAGCATATCCTATAATTCATTACTCAAGGGTATTATCCATTGGGGAGCATATGCATTATAGTTGTGATCAATTTAATGGTGCCTATCTAAGGCAAACCAACCTAATTAGAGGGCCCCGATCATAACCATTTACTTGTGATGCCATATTATGACAAAATAAATGATTAGAGGGTATGTGCCACATCCTTACTGGCGAGTGATTGTTTGAAAATAAATCTTAGTGATGTTATCAATAAAATATTGGTTGTGAGCTAAGATTATTCTTAAATTTATCACCCTTAAAAAAATGGTTACAAATGGTGGATGAATTTTACTTTAAGTTAGGATATAGATTTCACTTTAAATAGTTTGAATTTTAATAAATGTTGATTATTAAAATTTATTAGAATTCAAACCTTAAATGATTACTTTTAAGAATTTGGAGATATTTTAAATAATCATATGGTCCATTATGATTGAGATTTTCTGTAAACATGGATGACCATTATCTAGGATTTAAAGAATTTTATTTTATTATCTGAATTTTGTCAACTCTACTCACTTATTGGTAGGGGATTGGGCTCGATCTGAATTCATATTGCATTTTAAAAATAGAGTCCCCTTCAGTTAAGATTCAACTTTAATAAAATCATCATCAAGATTTTAAATAATTTTATTTTATTACTTGAACTTTATCAACTCCACTTATTTGTTGGTAGATGTTTAAGTTCAATCTGACTTCAAGTGGAATTTTGATAATAAAATCCCCTTTAGTTGAGATTCACTTTAAATATAACCATCACCAGATATTTTTAATAAATATATTTTGTTATTTGAATCTTATCAATTTCACCCACTTGCTAGTAGAGGATCAGGTTTTATCTATGTTTATATGATATTTCGATAATAGAGTCCCCTCTGGTTGAAATTTACTTTCAAAAAGGCTATCATTAGAAAATTTAAGTAAATTTTATTTTGTTATTTCAACCTTATCGACTTTTTGTGTCCATCGACAGAACATTTGGTTCAACTACTAATTTTATGAATTGTTATATGAACTTTCAAATCAAGAGTTTATATTTTATAATGATTTTCCTTTTAAAAAGGGCATTGAAGGACTAATGTGAATGTAAAAACAAAATATCTTTGTGGATTTCACGGTCGGATATCCATTCATTAATTCAAGTCTTATCAACTACAATCCTTTTAGAGATGAGGATTAAACTTTAAATTTAAGTTCTTATTTATTTTGACCCACCTAGCTTTCTCATACTTTTGTTTTCGAGCATAAAATATGTTTGTCAGAGCACATTGGGTGTTAATTAAAAAAAAAAAGAAAATTTTGTTTTCCTTACTTTTAACCATGCGCAAGATTCTTATACTTTTGCATCTTTAGTTAATTAGTCAGAGCACATACTGAGAATTCATTTTTTTAAATTGTGTGCATGTTTTTTAATGCATTTGCTCGATGCACTTACAGGTTTTTTAGTGCATAGTGCATCTACATGCTTTCAATAATATTGACAAACTTTTTGGTTAGCTCATACACTGCACTTGCATGCCTTTTAATGCATTTACTTAATACATCATGTATTTAAAATTTTATTTCATTGCATTTCAATTAGGCAGTCACCTTAACTCTTTTTAATTTATTTAACATTCAAAAGAAATTTTGGCTGCCTCCCAGTATCACTCCTATATAGGGGGAATCTATGGGGAATACCCACTATGCTTATAAAGAAGCAGGATAATTGGTGTTAGGGGTACAAACGAGTCAAGCTGGCTTGTGAGCTTACTTGAGCTCGACTCGATAACGAGCTCACGAGCCAAGCTTATTGAGTTTTTAGCTTGATTTTGAGTAGTTTTTTAAGCTCGTGAGATAAATGAGCCCTAGTTCAATCAAACTCTAGCTTGACTCGATAGCCCATTGAGTTGCTCGAATAGCTGGTCGGCGGAGGGCAGGAAGATTCAAAAGAGAAGATCGCAAGAGTGAGCCGATTGAGTATTCTAGCTAGGGTTTAAGGGAATGAGTTCTAGTTTCACAAGAAGGAATAAGTAGAAAATGGCGGGCAAAAGCAAAGACATATTCATTCCACTTTAATTCCAGCAGTGAGCAACCATTTTGTACCGAAGAAGATCAACCAGACACCCATCATTTGTTCCACTTCCAGGCTTCCAAGTTCTTCCTTCATTCCAAGTTTGTTCATCCTTCGTTCCAGTTTCATCATTTGTTCTTGATTATGTTTTTTTCAATTTCTTTCAACTGCAGGCAACCTACGGCTTTACTTTAGTTTAATGTTATAATTTGATGTTTGTATGTGCATATACTTGGTTTTGCTAGTTCTTTTTTTGGATGGATGTTACAGTTTGATGTTTGTTTGATGAGAGTGAAGAATGAGTTGGTTGATGGTAGGTATACAAGTTTTTGTTGCTACTAGGTTTGATTTCTTTCAGACAGGGTGCAAAAGGAGTCAAATTTGAGCACCTTATTCAAGCTCGAGCTGAAAATATAAATATCGTTGAGCTCGAGTTTCAGCCACTTAAATAGTTGGCAAGCCGAGCTCCAGCTCAATGTGATTTGAGCTCGACTCTACTCGTACTAATCAGTGTCATGCAACACCGCAGCTGGGGTATTCATCTCTAACTTGAGTGAAAGCATGACTTTCCTTGCCATGTTGGAACAACATGAACTAGGAAATATTTCATAAAATTTCCCATTGCCATGTTGGAATAACATGAACAACACGCACGAGTACTTAAGTTAACAAGTGCCCTCACCACATCGAAATAATGCACATAGGCAATTTAATTTTGCAAATTTCATCACCACATTAGAAAAACTTCATGGGTAATTAGTTTTCGGACTTTCAAAATTATGCCATGCACTTGAGATAGGCAACAAAACTTTACAAGATGATGAGAAATTAGCAAGGCACAAGATTACAAAATGTCCTTTATCTTTACTCCTTTTTTTTCTTTTTCTCTTTTTTATTTCTTTGTTTTCCTACTTTTTATGTTATATATATATATATATATATATATATAGAGAGAGAGAGAGAGAGAGAGAGAGAGAGAGAGAGAGAATGGAAGGTGAGAGAGCAGTTAGAGAGAGGTGAGAGAGGAATTTAGAGATACATAGAGAGAAAAAGAGTGATAGAAGAGAGTGGGAAGAGACAAATTGGGTGGTTACTAGGGTCATAAGTAGTGGCAAGGTTGCATGGAGCATGCTAACAACAAAATGGTGGTCGACTTGGGTTCATGTGCAATAGAGAAGGGAGAGGGAAATAGGGTAAGGGTTAGTCAACAATGAAGAGCTAGAGATGCATAATTTGTTGATGTCAGAACAGCCATGGGGAGCTACATGTGAAGTGGTCGTGCGACATAGAGGAGGGGCTATGTCATGACCCAACCCAAGATAACCCAAATTTCTTAATTAGTTATATGAGGTCGCACTTAATCCTTGACTAGAAAAGAATTCATCTAAAATAAAAGAAATATCTCTAACAAGAAATCCTTAAATCTACTGAATCTATGCCATACCCTTCCTTAAAACATGTAAATTTATAGAGTTAGTGAACAACTCAATAGGTTACACGGAACCTACAAATGTATCCAATGTAAGGAAGTAGAATAATATGTATGATATCATTAATTGAATCACGAAAGAAAATCATGTGTTGAATCAATGTTTCTTTATGCTACTCTTATACATGTATCATAAATAGTGCAGTCATAATCAAGATCATTATGTTAAAATTATATATACATATATCATATGCAATGCAATCATGACCAACACTATCATATTAAAGTCACTCTGTTTAGGGTTGTGTATTGTATCTATATTATTTCAATTGTTTATATCGTGTATGGTATAGTAGTAAGATATATTAACATTAATATATCATTGATAATAATGAATAGTATCATGTGTCATAATGGTATATCATTTCAGATAATATATATATATATATATATATATATATATATATATATATATATATATATATATATATATATATATATATATATATATATACATGTATCAAGTCATGTTATGTTAATGGGAATGATCATCATGCATGTAAGTGTAATTCTGTCATGTCATAAATGGTTAACCCATATATCAGACATTGTAAGTGATGTATCATGGAGCATCATATCATATTAGAATTATCATGTATAGTGGTACTATTATCATATGAAATTAGCATGTATATAATAATGTTATACATGACATGACTTTTAAATTATTCATGCATCATTAGATAGTGTATTCATGTAGATCATCATATCATATCATATGAAACATCAAATCTTAGCATCATAGCTTCATATATATATATAATATTAAGTAAGGCAGAACTTTTGGCTAATCTTGTCATATGTAGTGTTTTCTCTGTATAATATCATATTATATCATGTCATGTCATATATTACATCATGTCGTATCATATCACGTAGAGTATCACACACACACACACACACACACACACACACACACACACACACACACATATATATATATATATATTATCAAGTCAAAAATTTTGGGTATTTTTTTCTTATGCCGATCATATGAATCAACTATAATATCATATCAAATTTATTATGTAGAATAGTTAGGTGACATCATGTACAAGAGTCATCACTCCAATCATAATCATATCATATCTCATTATACTTCCCATCATGTCATGTATCGAGTTCACACTAATACAAATTTAAAGGAAAGCATGTGTGATGCCCTAGGATCTAATTGAAAGATTGGATCACCTAAACCTATCAGTAATTTACTCAACCACCAATCAGTAACAACCAGAGCTACTAAAATTTACAATATAAAAGTAAAATAAATAATTGTCATTTCATCAAAACATTGATATGATAATCCAATAAACTTCCAAACATCTATTCATTAGAATAAATAATATTGGATTACAAGATAGTACCATGCTAACTTCATACCAAAGATCCTGCCACTACACCTAATCTACTCCACTGAGTCCTTTCCTTTTCATGAACCGTTAAAAGAAATAGAATAGGTACAACTAGCTTTATAGGCTCCCTCCCTTACCCATCACAGAAATCAATATCCAATACAGAATAATAAATAGCAGGAAAATATAATGACTTGCAAAGAGAAATTAGAATGTAATTATAATAAGAATTACCAGAGTTTTAGTTTATATGTGACTTACAGAGTTAACATTTATGCTTATGTTACCACTTTCACAGAAGTTTCACAGATACAATATGAAATACTTAGTCTTAAAAATTAACTTATACTTTACTTTCACTTTTCATCAGAATTCCTATAGAAATTTAGAACTTCATAATATTTAATTCAGATTATTTCTTAAACTTAATCCATTAGAATATTAACATATGCAATGTAATGATTATAATTTACGTGTCCTGATGGTTACTTATAACTCACTTTCACTTATGCCTCCCTCAACCTCCCACATTTGTCTATTACAAGAGGTGCCAGAATCAGAGCATAATGGTGCCACATAATCTCCCACACCTACATTCAGCAAGTGGGTCAAGAATCCCTCTCACATCCACATTAGGCATATGGGCCCATAATTGAACATATAAGGCTCTTATAACATAACAAAAAGTGTACATTTCCATATATCAGAACATCTCCAATGCCATGTTATGTAGAAATGTAAATGCAATGCAGTAGTAGTTAATTTAGAAATTTAATGCAGTACTCAAAAAATACATGAATTGCCAGTACAAAGACAACATGACTTATAAAATAAAATACCCATTGAACTTCATCTTTCATTTTCTAACTTCATAGGATCATTAACATGAAAATTTTAATACTTTTATATAACTATTTCCTTTGTCAAAAAAGCCTCAATTCAATAATATACTTAACAATTCATGTAGAAAAAATCAACCGATAAAATCTTAATTTTGTATTTCTAAAATACTCGTAATAAGGAGTATAATAACATATTAAAATCTGTAAGGTGAAAACTTTGTAAAAGTTGAGAAAATACATTTTCATTCATAACATTTTATAAATGTACTAGAATTAAAATCAGAGATAGGGATTTAAAAGTCTAAGTAGAGCTCTACAATATCCCAAATAGGTCCGATGAACGAATCTTGAATTCTGGCCTCTAAATCTCCTTCTCTCTATTTCTCTTTCCTCTTCTCCTCCTCCTCTCCCTTTCTTCTCTGATAAGATGGATGAGAAATGAGTTTGCATAGATGGTTTTAGATATTTTAATATTTAAAAACCACTAACTTAACCTGGCATCATAGAGCCCAATTTCTTAGCGCAACTACGCTCCTTAAAAATCTTCCAAATTCAGTCAGAATCTTTCCACTAGAGGCCTCGTGCCACGGTGATGCCACCAGTGCTGCAACACACCCTTAAATCCAATTTTTTTAATTTTCCTGAGAGTTAGATGCTATAGTACTACCAATCCTTGCCCTATGGCCCCTGCAAAGCAATTTTTCAAACTTAGAATTTTCACTCCTCCAACCCAACCCTTGGCCACTTCAAAGCCCCATTAAACATTCTAAGACCAATAATTATAAATTAAATTGAATTTAAATGGAAATTTAGCTTAATTAATCTTAATTACTTAAATTTTTTATGATGGATATTAATCCTCCCCTCCTTACAGAAAATGTCATCCATAATATTTCCAATCAGAACAGATCTGTATATAGCTGACTCATCATCTTAGCCTCTTTCTCCTCACTCTAATACATGCTTCCAGTAAACTTTAACCATCATAATTTATTTATTTCTTAATTTCTTAATATCAAAAGCTAGAATATGTTCAAGTTCCTCCCTATAAGTCAGATTAGGCTGTGCTTCCACTTTAGCTTTAGGGATTCTATGATCTACAACTGAGATACATTTCCTCAATATTGACACATAAAATACATTATGCATATCTTACATATAAGCCAGTAAAAATAATCTATAAGTAGATTTTCCAATTCTTTCAATCACCTCAAAAGCTCCTATATACCAAGAACTTAGTTTGTTATCTTTATTAAATCTACTTGCCCCTTTATTAGCCCAACCTTTAAATATAAAAAATCACCAATTTGAAAATTCTACCAACTTATGCTTGGGGTCAAAATATTTCTTTTTCCTATCCTGAGTTGCTTCTAACATTTTTTAAATCACTCTGATTTTCTCTGTAGCACTATACACCAACTTAGAATCTATCAACTTCCTTTCTCTTGTCTTAGGCCATGAAAATAGTGTCCTACACCTCCTTCCATATCAAGCTTCATACAGGGCCACACCTATGCTTACCCAAAAGCTATTTTTATATGTAAACTCAATCAATGACTCATGATCTTACTAGCTTCAACCAAAATCCAAAACACAATCCCTTAACAGATCTTTTAGAACCCAAATAATCCTTTCAGATTGCCCATCCATCTAGGGGTGAAAAGATATACTATAATTCAACTTCATCCCATGCCTTCCTAAATGCACTTTCATAGCTTTGAGGTAAAACTACAATCCTGATCAGAAATAATAATTTAAGAAATTCCATGCAACTGGATGATCTCCATTACATATAGTTGAGCCAACTTGTTGAAAAAATCCATATGCATCGACAAAAAATGAGCATACTTCCTCATTCTATCTACGACCACCCATAATGCATTATGGCCTTACCTAGACCTGAGAAAGCCTATTGCAAAATTCATAGTGATCTCCTCCCATTTCCTTTTAAGAATAGAGAATGGTGCAATAATCCACTGGGCCTTTGATGCTCAACTTTTACCATATGGCCCTATTCAAATTTGAAGATAATTTTTATCACTTCTTATTTTAATCCAGGCCACTAAAACATACACTTTATATCATGATACATCTTATTACTTCATGAATGAATAGTATACCCATAATAGTGGGTTTCATGCATGTGTTGCTATCCAAGATCCCGAGCCTATGATTTTGATGATAATAAACATTATTAATTACCTTTTTATTTCTCCTTGCATTTGTATTGTATATCCATTTTTATGTGTACTAATATTTTAGGCACATCATACACCATATAAAAAGTTTCAGGGCTCAAGATTGGGTATAATAGAAAAATGTTTTATAAGAGTCAATATTTTTACATTTATTTATTTTTATATTTCTTAAGTCAAAGTCTTATAAAAGGTGTATACTAACTTGACAATCGTGAATACACACACAGTGGAGTAAGAAAATTGATGATTAATTTTTTTTAAATCATACAGTACGATCTAGATTATACTATACGATCAGTTTATTTTAAAAACCCTAGCTGCCAATCAGATTTAAGTAAGTATTTAAATTTTTTAATTTTGAACTGATCGTACCGTACAATCCAGATCATACTATACAATATTTATAAACTTACCTAAATTAATCCTCATGATTAATCAATCAATTTGAGGTTTAATTAATATTACAAATTATATAATATGATGTCAATCATACTAGATGATTGGAAGAAATGATTTTCAATCATCCCGACGATCATCCTGGATGAAATCTTGATTTTTAAACTAATCATATAGTACGATGTCAATTATACTGGATGAATGGTAGAGACAATTTTTAATTATCTTAGAGTTTTTCATGTACGATCTGAAGAACATTAAACTAATTATATCGTACGATCCCAAGATCGTATTGTACGCTTGGTATGAAACAACTTGAACATATCATACTAAAACTATTCAAACCATACTGGATGAAATGAATTTTTGAACTAATTGTACTATATGATCCTCATTTGTATTGTATGAACAATTTCGGCTGAATTAAAATTTTAGGTCTTTTTTGAAGCCTTATATAAAAATATTCTTATTAGACCCTTGAGGGGTCTTTGGCTGCTGAAGGAAATTCTATGAGAGAGCTTTGTGAGGTCTAAGAGCTTAAAGAGATAGAAGGAGAAGTTGTGTGAGAGGGAGAAGTAGTGTAAGGGGGTTCACGTAGTTGCTCTAGGAAAGCTTCTACCTTGATTCCTCTAGGTGTCTTTGTTGGTCTCTTGGGTAGCTCTAGGAAGAAAGGCTTCAAGGCTGAAGATCAAGGTTCTTTGCCTTCACCAAGAGGGTGAAAAAAGATTCCAGGTTTGTTGCCTTCACTAGGAGGGCGAAAAGGCTTCAAGGTTCTCTTCCTCACCAAGAGGGTAAAAAGAATTCTGGTACTCTACCGTACTGGGTTGGTGAAAGGGATTATTTTAAGGGCTTCTCAACCTTATTGTAGGGGCTAAAAGAGAGACACTAAAGTTTTAATATAATACCTGGAGAGGACTCCAGGGAGTAGACGTATGTCATATTTTGACCAAACCACTATAAAATATGGTGTGCTCATTCTACTTTACTATCTGTACTTTTATCTTTCCTGTGTTTTTATTTTCTTGCATATTTCTTATTCTTGCAAATCTATGTGTTGATTATCAAGTTGTGTTTAGTTTGATTCTTACTGGAAAAAGAAAATAAAAATTCAAAAATAAAATAAAGAAAAATATTTTATCATTGATATTTGTTACAAAATTAAAAGAGAAAAATTACATTTTTTTATAATTAAGTTCTTCCACTTGTATTTTTCATTGGTTTAAATAGTTGAAAAAGTTTCATTGAAATTTTTTTTAAATAACTAATTCAACCCTCTCTTGGTGTGTCTAAGGTAATTCAACAAGGTTTAAAAACCTCACTTGAACTTTTAATTGGTATCAGAGCAGGCCTCAGAATTAGTGATTTAAAATCCTTGAGAAAAATTCAAATGACACATTTCGAAAATAGTAATGCTACGAAGGGTTATTCTATAACTCATCCACCATTATTTGATAATATTTTTTGAAAAATTCATATGTCTACAATTTTATAATTAATTGATTTTCACATGTGGGATATGATTCAAGAAGGCTACTCTGCACCATTAAGGTATGTTAATGGTATTAAAGTAGAAACACCTTTTATTGAATGGAGCAATAAGGATAGAGGTCTCGCACAACTTAATGTGAAATACTTAAATTATTTTTTCTGTGCACTCAAATATGAGGAATATATGAGAGTCTCTACCTGTACTTCTAGTAAGGAGATCTAGGATAGGTTATTCATAACTTGCGAGGGTATAAATGAAGTTAAGAAATCTCTTTTAAATATTTTGTTGCATGACTATACATTTTTCGCATGAAACCAAATGAGACTATCTTAGACATGTACACTAGGTTCACTCAAATAGTGACATCCCTGCATACTTTAGGTAGAGAACTACCAAACTCAAAGAAAGTTAACAAAATTCTACTTTGTCTACCTGATAATTATGATGCTAAAATTATCATTATATGTGAATTTAAAGATTTGAATATTCATTCTATTGACAATCTTCTTGGCTCACTCATTGCCTACGAGCAAAGTGTAAGTAAAAAACTTTTGGATATACGTCACAAGAAAAAGAGAAAGCAGTGGCATTAAATGCCAATGATTCAAAAAGTGACATTTCTACAGCGGAAGAAGACTATGATATAGTACTGATGATAGGACAATTTAAGAGCTTTATAAAGAGAAAGAAAAGATGTCATCAACACTAGAATAAAGGTAAATCAGTTAAAATTGCTACAATTTTCTCTGAAATTATATGTTTTGAATACAGGAAATCAGGCCACATAAAATTTGAATGCCCTAACTTAAAAGCACACCCTACTAAGGAGAAGGGTGAAGAAAATTCAAACTTTAGAAAGGGGAAGCAAAGGAGGTAGAAGGTTTTTTAGGGAGACTCCGCTTCAGATTCACCAAAATATGAAGCAAAGGAGGAGGTAACTAGTTTGTGCCTTATGGGAAATGATAGTCTTGATCACTTTGATAAAGCTGAGGTATGTGAACTCACTTATGATAATTTATTTGCTATCTCTGAAAAGATACATAAATCATATAGGAAAGACTTGCTCTGATTACTTAGAAAGACCTAGTTAGAGGCATACAAAAGTTAGATTTCACTAAAGACCACCTTTGTGATGCCTACTAATTAGGAAAATAAATCAAATCTTTATTTTATTCTATTAAGGACATCACCACCTCTAGACCATTAGAAATCCTATGTATAGACTTATTTGGGCCTGTTAGTATAACCATCTTAGGTGGGAAGACCTTTGGGTATGTGATTATTGATGATTACTCTAGATTCACCTGAGTTATATTCTTATCTCATAAAAGTGAATCATTTGAGAAATTTAGAATATTCTCCACTTGGATTTAGAGAAAGTTGGGATGTGAGATATTTAATATATATATTGATCATGGTGGAGAATTTAAGAATGATAAATTTGAATTTTATTATAAGGATCTAGGAATAGAGTATAATTTTTCTACCCCTAGGACCCCTCAATATAATTGGATAGCTGAAAGAAAGAATAGTACCTTAGTAAAAGCTGCTAGGGCTATGTTAACTGAATATTCTCTCCCTTGGTATTTATAGGTAGAAGCAATGAATACTGCTTATTATGTTCTAAATAGGATAAATATAAGATCCAAACTCAATATGACACCCTATGAGATACTTAAGGGTAGGACACCCAATCTTTCACATCTTCATATCTTTGAGTGTAAGTGCTTCATTTTTACTAATGAAAAATCTCCTATAGGTAAATTTGATTCTAAGTCTGATGAAGGAGTCTTCTTAAGTTATTCCTTTTTAGGTAAAGGCTATAGGATCTATAATAAGAGGACCTTAGTTATGGGGAGTCAACTCATGTTATGTTTGATGAATCTGATAGATCTGAGGAGCCTAAGTTAGAAAAAGAAGAAGAAGTAAGTGTTACCCAAGCAGTAGAATTCATGGACCTAGGAAATATAGAAGAACCTATGGAGCCATTACCTAACGAATGGAGATATTCATCTAGTCATCCTAGAGAACTCATCTTAGGAGATCCATCTATAGAAGTTAGGACTAAGCATGGACTTAGAAAAGTGATTAGTTATTCTGCATTCATCTTTATAGTATAACCCACAAATATAGATCAAGCATATCTAATGAATTCTGGATCCTAACTATGCAAGAAGAGTTGAACCAATTTATTAAAAATAATATATGGGAATTGGTTAGTATACCTAAGGATAAGAGTATTACAGGAACTAAGTGGGTTTTTAAAAATAAGATGAATGATTCTAGAGTTATAATTAGGAATAAAGCCATATTAGTAGCTAAGGGATACAATCAAATATAAGGCATTGATTTTGAGGAGGCCTTTCCCCTATAGCTAGATTGAAAGTCAATAAAATTTTGTTAGCCTTTGCATATTTAGAAGCTTCAAACTATATCAAATGGATGTTAAAAGTATCTTTCTGAATGAGGTTATCAAAGAGGATATTTATGTAGAACAACCCCCTGGATTTGAAAATGCAATATTTCCCAACCATGTTTATAAATTGGAAAAGACATTATATGAAAGTGCGAATAGGTTGTTAGACCTATTGGTCACGTCCCTAGGCTAACCAAGAGGGGGGGGGGGTGAATTGGTCCTTTAAAAATTTACTCTTGATTTTTTGGAAAAATTTTATAGCTAATCGTACTGTACGATCTAACTTCGTACTGTACGAACAGAAATAATTATGCTTTTCTTCAAACACAGAAATTCAACCACAAAGAAAATAAAACAGCAAAAAAAAGAAAATGCAGGAAATAAACAGTGAACAGAAAACACCAGAATTTATAGTGGTTCGGTCAAACACGACCTACATCCACTCCCTAGAGACTCCTTCTCTAGGTATTGCACTAAAACCAAGTGACTCTCCTTTTGCCCCCACAGCAAGGCGAAGAAGCCTTTACAAACTCTCTTTTACCAACCCCGGTGCGGCAGAGAACCGTCGTCCTTTTCACCCTCAAAGTGTGGCAGAGAACCGTCGTCCTTTTCACCCTCCAAGTGCGGTAGAAAACCATCGTCCTTTTCACTCTCCAAGTGCGGCAGAGAACCGAAATCCTCTCGAACAATGCTCTTGCGGAAGTCTCTAAGGAACTAGGAAGATGCTTGAAGAACAAGTAAAAGAAATCCTCTCAATTGGATAACCTTGTGAATCTCCTCACAATTCTCTCTTGAAAGATCTCTCAAAACTTACTCTCAAACACTCTCCCAATCACTCTCCTTTCACTCTCCAAAAGAATTTTCGTAGAAGGATCACTCCTTCAGTCAGTTTTGTGTCATTTTTATACTTGGGACAGAAAAAACCGTCTAAAAACTGAATTTTCAAGTTAAGTCCGTACCGATCGTCCCGTACGATCGACAATCGTACTGTACGAATAGTTCAAAAATTTAAACAATCCGTCCTGTACGACTCATCAGACGAACAAGTCAGAGCCGTTCGTACAAATAGTTCGTCCCGTACGAACCCTTGGACGATCAAGTCAGTAAGCTTCGTCCAAACACTTCATTCCGTACGAAGGCTTGGACGATCAAGTCAGTAAGCTTTGTCCGAACACTTCGTCCCATACGAACGCTTGGACGATGAAGTCAGTGAGCTTCGTCCGAATACTTCATTCCGTACGAATGCTTGGACGATGAAGTCAGTGAGCTTCGTCCGAATACTTCGTCCCATACGAACGCTTGGATGAATCGAACAAAGAGCTTCGTCCGATCCATTCGTCCGGTACAAACCTCTGGACGAACCCAATTTTGAGTGTTCGTACAGCAAAAACTCATGTACGAATGGTATTCGTACTGTACGAACATGCCCAAAAAAACCTAAATCCCTAAAGTTTCCCCAAAAAAAAATTGACTTATCCTATCCTTAAGCTCCCCTTAAAGACTAATCAAGATATTTGAGGATAGACAAGAGAAGGGAAGAAAAGAGTGTAGGAATGAGCAACAAAGCACATACAAACATACAAAGCAATAAAGCACATACAAAGCAACAAAGCACATACAAACATACAAGAACATACAACACAAGCACATATAACATATAACATAAGTCAAACAATAAAGCTCTCCCCCTTTTGCCAACAGCAAAAAGAGCACTTAAAGATAGCTGAGAAATGGAATTATGTTAAATGAAGTTGAATTACAATATTGAAATGAGATGCAAAAACTAAAGACTCAAAAGTGTTAGATTTCAAAGTATGTTAAGGACAAGAAAAGTTGATCTAAAGTAGTAATGTATTAGACATGTTTAGTAGTCTCAATTTTTGTATAGAAGGAGAGATAACATTATCAAAAATTCTAAGTCTAAAGTGACAATTATTAATTAGTGAAAAAGAGAATAAAAGACTAAAGAAAAGAATATTTGGCGACTTTGCGCATCGTTTGATTTGATGACACTCTTTGTGTGTCTTTTTACAGTTGGCGACATTGCGCATCTTTTGATTTGATGACACACTTTGTGTGTCTATTTACATTTGGCGACATTGCGCATCTATTCTTATATGGTACATTTTGTGCATCTTTTCAAGCTTTGCTTTGAATTTAAGATTCTTTCCAATAATATTATCTCTTTAGTCACAAATACAATAATAAACACAAATATATAGAATGTGAGAATAATGTTAAAACATCAAACATACATAAATTTAGACTAAATAATACATGTCTAAATAAGATTTAAGTAAGATCTTCTAATCCACACCACAACATAACGAAATCTAAAAAATTTGAAAATTTAAAGTTATGCATAGTATTTTTTTTATTGTAATATGAACTCAATTAACATTCTAGATCAGTAATCAACTATATTCAAGTGAATTGAAGTAAAAAAAAATATAACAAGGCCATTTACTAACATCAAAATGCTAGGATAATCCATTCTATCAAAATGTTGGACCATATTTTGAAAGAAATCCTGTGGAGGTCCAGGTGCAGTTGAGGGTGCACCTGAAGGAGCAGTAGCAAAATGAGGCTCATCATCTGAGCTGTCAGCTGTACCCTCTTTCCCAAATAATGCTCTAAAAGAAGCGTCAGTGAAGTATAGTGGGAGCTCTAAAGGACCAGAAGGATGAACTAGGTTGTATTTTCTCTCTAGGATGTAACACACAACATGTCCTAAAGCAATATTTTTCTTCCTCTTCACACTAGCCAACCCAATGTCAGACAGATAATAGATGTAGTCTAAGAACAATTGGGTTTCATCTATAGGCTGACCAGTCATAATAAGAAATATTGTTGAAGAAAGAAGTGGAGTCATATTAACTCGATCTCCTGCTTTAGGTATGATTGATGTCCTAAGCACATGTTGGATTATCCTAGCATTTTGATTCAACGTATCTACCCGAGCGACATGTGTAGGTATGCTTGCACCTCTAAGAACTTGGTTAATTTCGGACCAACCATTTTTAGGTCCTGTGGAGAAGGTATGAGCTCTAGTCCCTTGAGTTCTAAGATGAACATATTCTCCTAGATCCTTCTTAGTTATCACAACCTTTTGTTTAAGGACATAAGAAGAAATGGCTGTATGATCCTCGTTAAAGGTCATGTTGGCCAGGAAAACATGAAACAAGTCCTTATTGAAGGCATAGATCAAGGTCAATAGAAAAGAAAAGTGTGTCGAGTCAAAGAGGGGCATAACTGCAAAATGGATGTTTTCTTGCAGTAGAATGAGGGAAGGAGTATTCTTAGATGCAGCATACCTAAGGTATGCTTCCTCATTCTCCTCACTAAGGAAGTTTTCATTACAGTCCCTTCTAGACGCCGGACGCCTAGCCACCCGTGCCCTTTTTCCACTGCCAGACATTTTCTCTCAAGGCTCTAAAGGTTTCTAGATAGAAAGTGAAATGAAAGAAAATGACCCACCTTTATATAGAAAAACTTGAGATCGTACTGTACGAATAACATTCGTACAAGACGATCCTTGATTCATCCGGGATGAATAAAAATTCGTCCGAGACGACCAAAAACAGTCAAAATGAAACGGTTTTTCGTAAACTACTCGTCCCGAGGCATCCTTTCGTACAGGCTTTTTGACTTCCTGATCGTATAGACGATGACGTGTTCGTCTGGGACGATCAGAAAATTAAAGGTCATTCAGGCGACGGTTAGGTTCGTCCCTCACGCGAAACGACACATGGATCATACAGACAAATGACGTATTCGTACGTATGATCACCAATAATAACTGCCGCTAACCGTGTTTTCTCCCAAATCGTACAGACGAAGCATGGGTACGATGATGAGATCGTACAGTACGATATGATATCGTATAGTACGAATAGACACTAAACTTCCATCACTTCAAAACTTGCATGCTTTCAACATCCAATTAACGAACAAAAATACAACAAAATTTTTTTTATTTTGATTAAAAAAAATTTGTAAAATAAAAACATACAATGAACAAACTTAACAAATACAAATAAAAATTTTTCATTTGCAGAATTTTTAATCAAGCACTAAGGTCTATCACACCTAGCCTTGTTCTCAACATGCTAAATGTGTCAAAGGCTAAGGGTTTTGTGAAAATATCTGCAAGCTGATCTTTAGTAGCGACATGATGTAGTTCAATTTCTCTCTTCGCTACATGATCTCTTATAAAATGATGCCTTATGTCAATATGCTTGGTTCTAGAATGTTGAATAGGATTCTTTGAAATACAAATGGCACTAGTGTTGTCACAAAATATTGGAATGATGCCAACTACAAATCATAAGTCACTTAATTGTTGTTTCAACCAAAGCACCTGTGCTACACAACTTTCTAAGGCAATGTATTATGCTTCAGCTGTAGAAAGTGTTACAGAATTTTATTTTTTACTGGACCAAGATACTAATGAGTTTCCAATAAATTGACATGTTCCAGAAGTACTTTTTCTATCCACTCTACAGCCTGCAAAATCTGAATCTGAGTATCCAATAATTTCAAAAGAAGAACTGTTCTTAGGATACCAAATTCCTAAATTTTGAGTTCCCAAAAGATATCTTAAGATCCTTTTTACTGCTGTCAAATGTGATTCTTTTGGATCAGCTTGAAACCTAGCACATAAGCAAACACTAAACATAATGTCGGGTCTGCTAGCAGTCAAATAAAGCAAGGATCCAATTATTCCTCTAAACTTCTTTTGATCAACAGATTTTCCCTTAAGATCTTTATCTAATAGGACTGAGGAACTCATGGGTGTAGTGACTGGTTTAGCATTATCCATTTTATACTTTTTGAGGATTTTCTTCACATATTTAGATTGATAAAGAAAGGTTCCTTCCTCATTTTGCTTTATACTAAAGCCAAGAAAATAACTCAAATCACCCATTAAACTCATCTCAAATTCACTACTCATTATTTTTGAAAATTTATCACATAAAGCCTTATCAGTTGATCCAAAAATGATATCATCCACATATATTTGTACAATGAGTATTTCATCTCCAAGTCTTTTCGAAAACAGAGGGGTGTCCACACTTCCTTTAACAAATGATCCCTTTAATAAGAAAGTGCTTAACCTCTCATACAATGCTCTAGGTGCCTGTTTTAATCCATATAATGCCTTCTTTAATTTAAAAACATAATTAGGGTATTTAGGATTTTCAAAGCCAGGATGTTGTTCAACATAAACATCCTCATCTATCACCCCATTAAGAAAAGCACTCTTGACATCCATCTGATATAATTTAAAATCTTTAAAACAGGCAAAGGCTAACAAGACTCTTCTTGCTTCAAGTCTTGCTACAGGGGCGAATGTCTCCTTAAAATCAATTTCTTCAATTTGATTATACCCCTTAGCTACTAATCTAGCCTTATTTCTCACAACTACTCCAGAATCATTCATTTTATTTTTAAATACCCATTTAGTCCCAACTACACTTTGATCTTTTGGCCTTTCAATTAACTCCCAAACATCATTTCTCTTGAATTGATTCAACTTCTCTTGCATGGCCGAAATCCAAAATTCATCCAAAAGTGCTTGTTCTATGTTTGTGGGTTCTATCATTGAAATAAATGCTGAATGATTCACTTCTTTCCTCAAACCATGCCTAGTCCTAACACCTTCACTTGGTTCTCCTAAAATCAATTCTTTAGGATGACTCCTTACAAATTTCTATTCTCTAGGCAATTGGTTTTCTTCTTCTTTTTCAACCCTTTCTTCAATTTTTTGATTTTCAAGTTTTTGGGTTAACACCTCAACCTCATCTTCATTCAACTTAGACCCTTTACTATCATAGGATTCATCAAAAATAACATGTGTGGTCTCTTCAACTACCAATGTTCTCTTATTAAAAACTCTATATGATTTTCCAACGCTTGAATATCCTAGAAAGATTCCTTCATCTGATTTCGGATCAAATTTTCCTAGAAGAGTTTTACCATTATTATGTATGAACACTTTACATCCAAAAATAGGTAGATGTGAGAGGTTGGGACTTCTACCTTTAGAAATTTCATAGGGTCTCTTATTAAGTTTATACCTTATGTACACCCTATTCAACACATAACATGCTGTACTGACTGCTTCAGCCCAAAAGTATTTAGGAAGTGAATATTCTGCCAACATGGCCCTAGCAGTTTCAACTAATGTCCTGTTCTTTCTTTCTATAACTGCATTTTGTTGAGGTGTCCTAGGAGCTAAGAAGTCGTGTTCAATTCCAAGAGATTTGCAAAAATCACCAAACATTTCATTCTCAAATTCTCCCCCATGATCACTTTGGATACTAACTATTTCAAAACCAAGTTTCCACTGAATCCAAGTGACAAAATCTCTAAACTCTTTAAATGATTCATTCTTATGATTCAAAAATCTAATCCAGGTGAATCTAGTATAGTCATCCACAATAACATACCCAAATCTTTTTCCTCCTAAGCTTAAGGTACTAACAGGTCCAAATAAATCCAATGAAGAATTTCTAAGGGCTTGCTAGTCCTAATTTCCTTGATCGAATTGAAGGAGGATCTCACTTATTTTCCTAGTTGACACGCATCACACAAGTGATTTTTAGTAAAATCTAATTTGGGTACTCCTCTAGCTAGTTGCTTTTGAGTGATTTTTCTAAGATTTTTCATGCTAGCATGACAAAGCCTTCTATGTCACCACCATGATTCATCAGATACAGTTTTCAAACACAAGGTAATAGATGGTTTAATAGAATTAAAATCTAGCATGTAAACATTGTTCACTCTATCACCATTCAAGACAACAGTTCCATTTAGACTAATAACATAACTCGTAGGTAAAAACTTTATATGATAGCCCTTGTAACAAAGTTGACTAATAGTCAACAGATTGTGTTTCAAACCTTCAACCAACAGTACATTCTCAATAACAAAATTTTTTGAATTTCCAATTATACCTGTACCTACCACTCTCTTGGTGGTATTATCTCCAAGTGTCACCTTGCCTCCATTCCTAGCTTCCAGCGATATAAATTGACTCGTATCTCCAGTCATATGCTTTGAGCATCCGCTGTCCAGGTACCAAATACTCTCACGAGGTCTTGTATGAGAGTGTTCCTCATCCTCATCTGAATGGTCGAGATTATCAGCCATTAAGCACAAATTGGTAACTTCCTCTTCTGGTGCTGTTTCTCATGAATCTGAAGCTGAGTCCGCCCAGAAAGCTCATTGTACTCTCTTTTTACCCCTTCTATCCTTTGGTTTCTCCTCGGTCTTCTCCTTGTTAAGATTTCCTTTGAGATTGGGGTAATCTGTCTTGATGTGACCTGGCTTTCTGTACTCATAAAAAATGACTTCATTCGAAGCCTTGATATTCTTCTGGAACTTACCTTTATTCCAATGCTGGCGTCTTCTCTGCTTCCTTTTTAGGAAACTTCTAAATTGCCTTATCATCAGGGCAATATCCTCTTCATCCTCAGATAGTGATTGATCACTTTCAGAGTCGTCCACCTTTAAAGTAATGTTCTTCTCCTTTCGCTTCTCACCTGCATCAATCTGTCTTTGAGTCACCGATTGCTCATAAGCAATTAGTGATCCAAGAAGATTGTCAACAGAATAAACATTCAAATCTTTAGATTCTGTTATTACAGTTATCTTTGCATCATATGCAGGAGGTAAACAACGTAATATCTTGTTAACATTCTCAGCATTTGTTAACTCCCTACCTAAAGCATGCAATGAAGTGGCTATGTGTGTAAAACGAGTGTACATGTCAGAGATTGATTCATTCTATTTCATGCGAAAAAGTTCATACTCGTGCAAGAGAATGTTCAATCTAGTTTGTTTCACTTCATTCATACCTTCATATGTGATGCAAAGTCTATCCCAGATTTCCTTTCCTGATTTACAGGTAGACACACGCATGTAATCTTCTGATTTTAAAGCACAAAAGAAACTATTCAAACACTTAGCATTTAGTTGAGTTAGTTCACATTCTTCTACAGTCCAGTTTGCAAAAGGTGTTTGAACTCTTATCCCTTCTACAATCCTAGTTGTTTCAGTATAACCATCTTGAACTAACATCCACATACGATAGTCAAGTGATTGCAGAAAAGTAGACATGTGAGTTTTCCAAAAATCAAAAGGAATATTATCAAATAACGGTGGTCTAGTGACCGAGTATCCTTCCATAGTATTTCTATTTCCAAAATTAGCCATGATCGAAATTTCAAAAAGTATTTAAAACAGTTATTTTTGAAATTGTCTCTGATACCACTTGAAAGTGCAAATAGGTTGTTAGACCTATTGGGCACATCCCTAGGCTAACCAAGAGGGGGGGGGGGGTAAATTGGTCCTTTAAAAATTTACTCTTGATTTTTTGAAAAAAATTTATACCTAATCGTACTGTACGATCTAACTTCGTACTGTACGAACAGAAATAATTATGCTTTTCTTCAAACACAGAAATTCAACCATAAAGAAAATAAAACAACAGAAAAAAGAAAATGCAGGAAATAAACAGTGAACAGAAAACACCAGAATTTATAGTGGTTCGGTCAAACACGACCTACATCCACTCCCTAGAGACTCCTTCTCTAGGTATTGCACTAAAACCAAGTGACTCTCCTTTTGCCCCCACAGTAAGGTGGAGAAGCCTTTACAAACTCTCTTTCATCAACCCCGGTGCGGTAGAGAATGATCGTCCTTTTCACCCTCAAAGTGTGGCAGAGAACCGTCATCCTTTTCACCCTCCAAGTGCAGCAGAGAACCGTCATCCTTTTCACTCTCCAAGTGCGACAGAGAATCGGAATCCTCTCGAATAATGCTCTTGTGGAAGTCTCTAAGGAACTAGAAAGATGCTTGAAGAACAAGTAAAAGAAATCCTCTCAATTGGATAACCTTGTGAATCTCCTCACAATTCTCTCTTGAAAGATCTCTCAAAACTTACTCTCAAATACTCTCCTAATCACTCTCCTTTCACTCCCCAAAAGAATTTTCGTAGAAGGATCACTCCTTCAGTCAGTTTTGTGTCATTTTTATACTTGGGACAGAAAAAACCGTCCAAAAACTGAATTTTCAAGTTAAGTCTGTGCCGATCGTCCCATACGATCGACAATCGTACTATACGAATAGTTCAAAAATTTAAATAATCCGTCCTGTATGACTCATCAGACAAACAAGTCAGAGCCGTTCGTATGAATAGTTCGTCCCGTACGAACCCTTGGACAATCAAGTCAGTAAGCTTCGTCCGAACACTTCGTTCCGTATGAAGGCTTGGACGATCCAGTCAGTAAGCTTCATCCGAACACTTCGTCCTGTACGAACGCTTGGACGATGAAGTCAGTGAGCTTCGTCCGAACACAACGTCCCGTACGAACGCTTGGATGATGAAGTCAGTGAGCTTCATCCGAACACTTCATCCCGTACGAACGCTTGGATGAATCGAACAGAGAGCTTCGTCCGATCCATTCGTCTCGTACGAACCTCTGGACAAACCCAATTTTGAGCTGTTCGTACAGTAAAAACTCATGTACGAATGGTATTCGTACTGTATGAACATGCCTTAAAAAATTTTTTTTGTCTGATGGTTTCTTCCTGGAGGACATATTCTTCATATCGTACTGTATGATATAAATTCGTACTATACAATCAGTTTAAAACATTTAAACTTTTTACTCCCCCATTGTGTGTGTGCACAGTTATCCAACTTACAATCACACTCTCTCAGACTCAAGAAAAAGAAATAATTTACAGACTTCATTTACAGTAAACAAGTGAACTTGAAGTCTTCAACAATCTTGAGTGTGAATTTCCTGAAAAATACTTTAGTACACACAGACAAAAACTCAAATATATGTTAGAAGATGAATTAGATAAATAATAAACTTTTGTAATCATCAAAAACATAAACTTAGATTAGAATTCTCATGAACAAAATAATTCACCCAAATCAAAACATTATATATGCTAAAGTAAGCACCTATAACTTGGTATAAGAGGCTTAGCACATTTCTCCTATATAAAACATTTGTTAAGGGTAGTGTAGAAACCATCCTATTTATAAAGAAAGTAGGAGATGATCTACTCATTATTCAAATATATGTGGATGACATACTATCATCAAATGAAAGCCTATGCAATAATTTTTTATAAACCATGAGTAAAGAGTTTGAGATGAGTATGATGAGAGAGCTCACATATTTTCTTAGATTAAGTGTGAAGCAAAGAGATGATGGAACCTTCCTTAGTCAAAGTAAATACATCAAGGAGATTCTAAAGAAGTATGAAATGAAAGGTGCTAAGGTAATAAATATACCCATGTGTTCTACCATTCAATTATACAAGGGTCCAAATAAAGAATCTATAGATCAAAAGAAGTACAGGGGGATAATAGGATAACTTCTGTATTTGACTGCTAACAAAACTGATATCATGTTTAGTATATGTCTTTGTTCTAGATTCCAAGCTGATCCCAAGGAACCCTATATAATTATAGTTAAGAGAATTCTTAGATACCTTTTAGGCACCTAAAATGTAGGTGTTTGGTATCCTAAACATAACGCATCATTTAAAGTTATAGGATATCCAGACTTAGACATTAAAAGGCGTAGGGTAGATAAAAAAAGTATATCTATAACCTATTAATTCATAGGACAATCATTAATTTTCTAGTTTAGTAGGGAGCAAAATTCAGTAGCCCTATCCACCACTGAGGAAGAATATATAATCATAAAAAGCTGTCTTGCTCAAGTCTTATGGTCGAAACAACAGATCCTAGATGTTGGACTATCTTTTGGCACCATTCCTATCATGTGTGATAACACTAATGCTATTTGTATTTCTAAAAATCCAATTCAACACTCCTGCACTAAGCATATAAATATTAGATATCATTTTACTAGAGATCATGCAGCTAAGGGAGATATAGAACTGCATCATATAGCTACTAAAAATTAATTGACAGATATTTTCACCAAACCATAAACTATGATACCTTTATCACATTAAGGACTAGACTAGGTGTCATTGATATTCATGCTTGATTCAAGGTAGAGTGAAATCAATAACGTGTATAGTAATTTATTTAGAGTGTTTCCATTTTTATTGAGTTTTTGATTTATTTATTTATTTATTATTTTTGTTTTGTGTGTTTGATAATTCTAGCTAGTAGAAGTTCCCTAATCTTCACACACACCAATCTATTTTCAAAAATAAAAAAAATTAAAAAAATTGAAAATAAAAAATTACTCACATTGTACTGTACGAACCTCATTCTTACTGTACGATCTTCACATGTTTGCACATCCTCGCCACTCATAAAATTAATGGCCTTGATCAATCCAATAACTGATGATCATATTGTATGACCACCACTTCGTACTGTACGATCCACGTGTCGACAGCCATTAGATGAATTTAAATCAATTGGTATGATAATAATTTTTATATTATACTGTACGATTAGTTAGTGAATATTCATACCCGATTACTCCTTGGGATGATCACTTCTTTCAAAGGTCATCTAATACAATCCTGATCTTATTGTATGATTTGACCACCTTTTCTGATAAGTCATACAAATGATTAAACTCCTTTTGATTGTATAGTATGATCTTATATCATACTATACGATCTGCTAAAAATTTTATAAAATGGATGGGATTCTAAGGATTTCACTCACTCGACTTTAATTTCCCTTCACTCATATATGTTCTGAGCTTTGACATTCAAAATGGCTGGAGGTAGTTAGAGAGCTCGCTTACTCCAAGGATGTTCTTCTCATCGTCCTGTGGATGATAGATTTCAAACTATTTAGGATGAGTTAGCCTATCACCGATTCAAAAATGCTCACATCGCTCCATCCTGACTCTTGGATTAGAATGTACTATAATATTGGGTCATGGACTTCTTTTCTTCCATTACCTTGCATTTCGTTTTGACACTTACATTTTCTTCTGACTCTTGTATTTTCTTGTAACTCTGAGCTTCTCTTTGAACTCTTTGTATGCCTTAAAATAAATTCTGATTATTCTGTGATGACTTCATATGTGTATAAATAGCCCGCAGAAATCACAAAAGAGGACCTAGCCCAATACCTACACCTATCCACTAAAGGACCTAAACCCCACTCACTTTCATCTAGGGGAGAGTATGATTGAACTGCTGTAAACCTCACTATTAGGAATGCCCCCTTGAAACAACATCAGCCTTTAGTTCATTCCCTTGTATGAGTCATCCATCATATCCTTAAAAATTCAATCCTTCCTAAGGCTAGAGATAGAGTCAATATTACTCCACTCTTATCTTTGGTTACCTATTTCATTATGTCTGACACCAAATTCAATGAAGCCCACTTGATTATCAGCTATTTTTAAAATAGCACTACAATCTGTCACCCATCCACCCGATAGAAACAAAATATTACCTTAGGACATCTAGTTGCTTATGTCCTAAATTAAAAATATCAACTAGTCTATCCTAGCAATGCAGACACTTTTCCCATCTTCTTCACTGATAGTTCTTTTACATTTTATTTTGATGACAATGGGGAGATGAGCAAGCAGAAGAGCCAGAATTTAATGAGGAAGGGAGAGACCTTCTTGGTCCACCACTAGCTCCAACACAAATACCAGCTTCTACAATATCTCTTGTAGCCTAGGGTGATCTCTACACTACCATGGTATAAGGTTTTTCAAGCTTGAATACCAGGATCACCTAGCATATTGATGAAAATAATCAACACTGGACTCAGATACAATAGCAGAACGAACCACTTCTACAGCACCACCAGTAGCTACAGTGATGACATGTGGCTAATAGGGATTGGTTCACTGAGCAATTTATTACTCTACACTAATATTTTTAGCCACCACCACTACCACCATTTGATCAGGGACCATCTTACTTTTAGTGCATGTGATGTGTTATAGTCTATGTTGATTTATTTCCTTTAATTATTTTTTATCTTTTTGTTTATACTTTATATTTATTTATTTCATTGTTACTCCTTTTTGTGATGTCAAAGGGGGATTAGATGTTGGTTATAGATAATTTATATTTTATTTAATTTAGTGTGCTTCTCCTATATTTGTGTTGTCTGTGTTTTTTTGTTTCTTTCCTTTCTACTTTTAAATAAATAAATAATAATAATAATAATAATAATAATAATAATAATAATAATAAAGTGTGCTTTCTCCTATTTTAAATTAATCACCTAGTGAGAGAGAGATTAGGAGAAAATATAACTAATCTTATAAATTTAACCAAAAATATTTGCCATTATAAAAAAGTGAGAGATTATTGTAATCTGGGATCTCGAGCTTATGACTTTGATGATAATAAATATTATTGATTACCTTTTGATTTCTCCTAGCATTTGTATTGTATATCTATTTTTGTGTGTACTAATATTTTAGGTACGTCATACACCATGCAAGAAGTTTCAGGGCTTAAGATGGGATATAATAGAAAAATATCTTACAAGAGTATATATTTTTATATTTCTTGAGTTAAAGTCCTATAAAAGGTGTATGCTAACTTGGCGACCATGCATACACCTAGGAGAGTGAGAAAATCGAATATCAAATTTTTCAGAACTGATCGTACCATACGATCCAAATTGTACTGAATGATAAGGTATCTATATTTTTTTTAAATGGTTAATTATATAATTAATGTTTTAAACTAATTAAACTATACAAACCAGATTGTACTATACGATCAATTAACTTTCAAAACCATAACCCCCAATTAGACTTAGGTAAGTATTTAAATTTTTTAATTTTGAATTGATCGTACCGTATGATCTAGATCATATTGTATGATATTTGAAAACTTACCTAAATTAATCCCAATGATTAGTAAATCAAATTATTATTTAATTAATATTATAAATCATATAGTATGATGTCAATCATAGTAGATGATTGGCAGAGATGATTTTCAATCATCTCGGTGATCATCATGTACGATCTAAAAAATATTAAACTAATCATAAGGTATGATCTCAAGATCGTACTATATACTCAACTTGAAAAAACTTGAACTAATCATATAGTATAAAACCTTGATTTTTGAAGTAATTATACAATGTGATATCAATCATACTAGATGAATGATAGAGATAATTTTTTATCATTTTGGAGTTCATCCTATACGATCTAAAAAATATTGAACTAATCATATAGTATGATCTCAAGATCCTACTATATACTCAACATGAAAAAAACTTGATCAGATCATACGAAAACTATTGAAACCATACTTGATGAAATAGATTTTTGAACTAATCATACTTCACATTCCTCAATCGTATTGTACGAACAGTTTTGACTGAATTGAAATTTTAGATTTTTTTTAAGCCTTGTATTGTTAGACTCTTGAGGGGTCATTAGCTATTGAAAGAATTCTGTGAGATAGCTTTGTGAGGTCTAAGAGCTTGGAGAGGGAGATGGAGATGTTGTGTGAGAGGGAGAAGTAGTGTAAGGGTGTTCACGTAGTTGCTTTAGACAAGCTTCTACCTTGATTCCTCTAGGTGTCTTTGTTGGTCTCTTGGGTAGCTCTTGAAAGAAAGGCTTCAAGGTTGAAGATCGAGATTATTTGCCTTTACCAGGAGGGTGAAAAAGGATTCCAAGTTTGTTGCCTTCACTAGGAGGGTGAAACTGCTTTAAGGTTCTTTGCCTCACCAGGAGGGTGAAAAGGATTCAGGTACTTTGTCACACTGGGTTAGTAGAAGAGATTATTCTAAGGGCTTCTCCACCTTACTATGGGGACTAAAGGAGAGACACTAAAGGCTAGTGCAATACCAAAGGAAGAGGACTCAAGGGGGTGGACGTAGGTTAAGTTTTGACCAAACCACTATAAAATATGGTGAGCTCATTCTACTTTACTTTTTTCACTTTTATATTTCCTGCATTTTTATTTTCTTTCATATTTATTATTCTTACAAATATGTGTGTTGATCATCAAGTTGTGTTTGGTTTGATTCTTGTTATAAAAAGAAAATAAAAATTAAAAAATAAAATAAAGAAAAATATTTTCATTTATATCTATTATGAAAATAAAAAAAAGCAAAGTTATATTTTTTATTATTAAAGTTCTTCCGCTTGCATTTGTGATTTATTTAAATAATCAAAAAAGGTTTAATTCAAAAAATTTTTAAATAACCAATTCACCCCCCCCCCCTCTTGGTGTGCATAGGGCAATTCAACAAGGTTTAACAAACTCACGTGAACTTTCATCATACATAATCTCCATCCTTAGATCACCACTATTCAGGACCTAGAACCTGCTACCACAGAAGACCACACCTTCCTCATCTACTTGTAACTCATTTCTCTTTCTAGACTAAATTCGATTCATCAACTTCACATATTCTTCATTTGCCTTATGAGCTTGTTTATTCCTATCTCATAATGAGGGTTAAACTATTATCTGACTAATGATTCTAGCAGGTAAATCAAATGAGCACACCACCTCCAACTCTATCTTTCATATTTCTCTAATTAGTGCTTTCTTAAAATTGATAAAATTTGCTGCTACTCCCATTAATTTTCTACTTAAAGTATCAACAACTACATTCACTTTAACTGGCTAATAAATGACTCCCCTGGGATTAGTCTTGATAATTACGAGTCAATCTTATTTGCCCCGTATTCTACTCATATAGTTAGCAAAATAGACTTGGCTTGCCTGACTAGTAATGATAAATGGGTCAAACTTTGCATATCTCCTACCCCGCTTTACTTTTATTATGTCGTAAAGTGGATGTACTCTTGTACCTCTATTATGCACTAGATCAAACTAGTCATAATTAAAAAGATACACATTATTCCTAATTGTTTGATTAAATGTTGGTATATTAGGAGCATGTTTATTGACTACTTAAGATAAATTAGTAGAAATGAATATTCAAAATATATACCGTATTTTTGAACTAATTTAGGAATTCTATTTCCACTATCTTTTAGACTTCTACTGACACTGATGTACTTAAACCATTAATAAAACTCCTATAAATTTTTAATAGTTATGATTTATGAGTAATAAATATATTAAAAAGTTAACTCATACTTACTCGAGATATGGATCAACTTCATCACAGTTAAGGCATATAATGTGGCAGCTCTCATCTCCTTATCAATCATATAGCACATGGTGCTAGCGCTTGTGGGCTCACCCCTTTCATTGAATACAAATATATTTGAGGATATACATGAATCTGTATGACCCAAATTTTGAGGTACAATACTCCTAGTTAATTGTGGCAATGTGTCAAAGAAATACGAGCAAAATTAGGTTGTCTCATATATTATATATGCTTCATAAATTAAGCCTTTAGGATGTACTTTATTCTTAATAATTTTCTTAAGTTTATTTAAATACCGCTCAAAAGGTTGCATCCACTGATACTGAATAGTTCCACCAACTATAGTCTTAAATGGTAAATGCATGGGTAGATGCTACATAGAGTTAAAAAATACTGGAGAAAATTTCTGCTCAAGTTTACACATAATAAAAGGAATATATTGTTTCATATGAATCAAGCGCTCTGCATTTAATTTTGAGGAACATAAATCCTTAAAGAAGAGACTTAGCTTGATTAAGGGCTTTAAAATTAGATCTGGCAAAAAACTGAAGGCAGTTAGTAGTGGACATTGCATGAAGATATGACAGTCATGATTTTTCAATCCAAACAATCTTTCATATCTCATGTCAACACATCAACTAAGATTGACAGAATATCCATTAGGTACCCATAGAGTCTGCACCCATTCAAAAATTGCTCGTCTCTACTCTAAAGTCAAGGTGAATGGAGCTTTTGGTTTGAGAAGTTTTCCATTTCCATCATCCTTCAACTCTAAACTTTTCTCCTACAAATCTCATTTAAGTCCTTCCTTGCTTTTATATTATTTTTGGATTTATCTTTGATGTCCATGACTATATTAAATATATTATCAAAAATATTTTTCTCTATATGCATCACATCTAAGTTATGTCTGATCAAAATTATTCTCTAATATTGCAAGGACCAAAAAAATATTTTTCTAATCTAATTATGGTTAACATCATACCCTGATAATTTGTAATCAGCTATTGTTAAAGAATCAACTATCGTGGGCATGAACTTTACTCTTTTAAATATTTTCTCATTATTAATCTCATAGGAGACTGTGACATCACCATTTTATTTTTAGTAACGGTATCCTTATTTTGCCTGAAAGGATGACTTATAGGTAAGAACATGCAATGACAATCAAACCAAATGTTCTTCTCTCCATGCTTTAAAGTGAATGACTTTATAAATTCTATACAATATGAAAAAGCTAACTTGTCGAAAGTGTTCCAACCTGAAAGCATATCGTACGTAAGAAATTCACCAATTATTCAAAGTAATGATGTCCTTATTATAAAGTTATATTTAGTGGAGATATTATATGTACTTACTCCTCCCCATGATGAGGGCACATTTTTTCTCAAGTGATATATATATATATATATATATATATATATATATATATATATATATATATATATATATATATATATATATATATATATATATATATATATAAGCATGTCTTTTAATGTGATGTTGATATTATGGTGCTATGTATAAGTAAATATAAAGATTTAGATGTTAAATATGTAAATACTTAGAAATTTTATGGCATGTATGTAAATACCCTCAATCAAATTATTTGTGAGATGAATAGCCATTTTGAGATTTTATGATTAAATTATCAACTTTCTCCATGGAGTAGGAGTTCAAATTCCCCTGCTATCCATATTCAATTTGATAAATAAATTGGTCAGGAATATATTAGTGATAAAAAAACTCCTTCCCATGATAAATTTAAATCATCGATTAAAGGTTGCAAGAATACATTGATATTTGCTTTTGGATTATGTGGCCCTAGAATGATCAGCATAAAAAACATGTAAGTTGTAGTCATATACAACTCTGGAGGAAGATTATAAGGGGTGAGTATCACAGGCTAGCAAATGTTCATTATGCCATCTCATATGTGCAGCAAATCTTATGGTTGCATATAACCGTTATAGTCTAAAAATTATGGGTAAGTAAAATATCCTACTAACTAGTACATCCTTTAACTTTCTTTTCATCACAAACTTTGATTTAAATCTTAGTGCATTGCAAAGACAGCATACAATATTTGATTAATCATCTTTATAGTATAACATACATCCATTGACATAATAATCTATTTTTGTATATATCAAACCAAGTTTAGAAACCAATTTCTTAGTTTGATATAAATCTATAGGAAAAATATTATCTATCAAGTTGGTTTTCTTAAACAGTCCAACAAATTGATTAAAATATTCATGGGGGATATTATATTTTATCTTGATGCTTAGCATCTTCACAGTAATAGATAACTTTGAGTGAGTGGTGCACCCCTTCCAAATTGGTTATTAGGCATCATGCAATAAATCATAAAAATTATGTGCCTCCTTATTTAATGACTCTTATATATATTATTCAAATTATGCCCCAGTTATATCATAAATTAATTCCTCAAGAGTGTGAATTTCCTGAAAAATACTTTAGTACACACAGACAAAAACTCAAATATATGTTAGAAGATGAATTAGACAAACAATAAACTTTTGTAATCATCAAAAATATAAACTTAGATTAGAATTCTCATGAACAAAATGATTCACCCAAATCAAAACAATCTCCCCCTTTTTGATGATGGCAAAATAACTATTGTTTGATAATATACAAAAATAAATCTTCTAACATCCACTCAATGTATCCCCTTTAAATAGAAGATCTACACTCCCCCAAAATAACCTAAATCCCTAAAGTTTCCCCAAAAAAAAAATTGACTTATCCTATCCTTAAGCTCCCCTTAAAGACTAATCAAGATATTTGAGGATAGACAAGAGAAGGGAAGAAAAGAGTGTAGGAATGAGCAACAAAGCACATACAAACATACAAAGCAACAAAGCACATACAAATATACAAGAACATACAACACAAGCACATACAACATATAACATAAGTCAAACAATAAAGCTCTCCCCCTTTTACCAACAGCAAAAAGAGCACTTAAAGATAGCTGAGAAATGGAATTATATTAAATGAAGTTGAATTACAATATTGAAATGAGATGCAAAAACTAAAGACTCAAAAGTGTTAGATTTCAAAGTATGTTAAGGACAAGAAAAGTTGATCTAAAGTAGTAATGTATTAGACATGTTTAGTAGTCTCAATTTTTGTATAGAAGGAGAGATAACATTATCAAAAATTCTAAGTCTAAAGTGATAATTATTGATTAGTGAAAAAGAGAATAAAAGACTAAAGGAAAGAATATTTGGCGACTTTGCGCATCGTTTGATTTGATGACACACTTTGTGTGTCTTTTTACAGTTGGCGACATTGCGCATCTTTTGATTTGATGACACACTTTGTGTGTCTATTTACATTTGGCGACATTGCGCATCTATTCTTATATGGCACATTTTGTGCATCTTTTCAAGCTTTGCTTTGAATTTAAGATTCTTTCCAATAATATTATCTCTTTAGTCACAAATACAATAATAAACACAAATATATAGAATATGAGAATAATGTTAAAACATCAAACATACATAAATTTAGACTAAATAATACATGTCTAAATAAGATTTAAGTAAGATCTTCTAATCCACACCACAACATAACGAAATCTAAAAAATTTGAAAATTTATAAGTTATGCATAGTATTTTTTTTATTGTAATATGAACTCAATTAACATTCTAGATCAGTAATCAACTATATTCAAGTGAATTGAAGTAAAAAAAAAATATAACAAGGCCATTTACTAACACAAAAAGAAAAAATACAGAAACACTAGAACATTTCATTACTAATAATTTCATAACATACAACCATAGCAAGTTACACGTTAAGGCACATCTCATAAAAAGAACTTGCTAAACATATTCAAAATAAAAACTCACAACAACACAAAAATAACTTAAAACATATAAAGAGTAACACAATCACATCCAAGCTAGAACTGAGAGGGACCCTGATCCGGAGGAGGAGGAGGTGGTATACCACCGAACAATGAAAAATAGCTGTTAAGAGTAGAAATATTTATGTTAACAGCATCAAACTGATCATCCTGTCTCTTCAAATGAGCCTCCATGCCATCAAACCTTTGGTCCATTCTATCAAAACATTGGACCATGTTTTGATAGAAATCCTATGGAGGTCCAGGTGCAGTTGAGGGTGCACCTGAAGGAGCAGTAGCAAAATGAGACTCATCATCTGAGCTGTCAGCTGTACTCTCTTTCCCAAATAATGCTCTAAAAGAAGCGTCAGTGAAGTATAGTGGGAGCTCTGAAGGACCAGAAGGATGAACTAGATTGTATTTTCTCTCTAGGATGTAACACACAACATGTCCTAAAGCAATATTTTTCTTCCTCTTCACACTAGCCAACCCAATGTCAGATAGATAATAGATGTAGTCTAAGATCAATTGGGTTTCATCTATAGGCTGACCAGTCATAATAAGAAATGTCGTTGAAGAAAGAAGTGGAGTCATATTAACTCAATCTCCTGCTTTAGGTATGATTGATGTCCTAAGTACATGTTGGATTATCCTAGCATTTTGATTCAACGTATCTACCCGAGCGACATGTGTAGGTATGCTTGCACCTCTAAGAACTTGGTTAATTTCAGACCAACCATTTTCAGGTCTTGTGGAGAAGGTATGAGCTCTAGTCCCTTGAGTTCTAAGATGAACATATTCTCCTAGATCCTCCTTAGTTATCACAACTTTTTGTTTAAGGACATAAGAAGAAATGGCTGTATGATCCTCTTTAAAGGTCATGTTGGCCAGGAAAGTATGAAACAAGTCCTTATTGAAGGCATAGATCAAGGTCAATAGAAAAGAAAAGTATGTCGAGTCAAAGAGGGGCATAACTGCAAAATGGATGTTTTCTTGCAGTAGAATGAGGGAAGTAGTATTCTTAGATGCAGCATACCTTCCTCATTCTCCTCACTAAGGAAGTTTTCATCACAGTCCCTTCTAGACGCCGGACGCCTAGCCACCCGTGCCCTTTTTCCACTGCCAGACATTTTCTCTCAAGGCTCTAAAAGTTTCTAGATAGAAAGTGAAATGAAAGAAAATGACCCACCTTTATATAGAAAAACTTGAGATCGTACTGTACGAATAACATTCGTACAAGACGATCCTTGATTCATCCGGGATGAATAAAAATTCGTCCAAGACGAACAAAAACAGTCAAAATGAAACGGTTTTTCGTAAACTACTCGTCCCGAGGCATCCTTTCGTACAGGCTTTTTGACTTCTTGATCGTATAGACGATGACGTGTTCGTCCGGGACGATCAGAAAATTTAAGGTCATTCAGGCGACGGTTAGGTTCGTCCCTCACGTGAAACGACACATGGATCGTACAGACAAACGACGTATTTGTACGTACGATCACCAATAATAACTGCCGCTAACCGTGTTTTCTCCCAAATCGTACAGACGAAGCATGGGTACGATGATGAGATCGTACAGTATGATATGATATCGTATAGTACGAATAGACACTAAACTTCCATCACTTCAAAACTTGCATGCTTTCAACATCCAATTAATGAACAAAAATACAACAAAAACTTTTTTATTTTGATTAAAAAAAATTTGTAAAACAAAAACATACAATGAACAAACTTAACAAATACAAATAAAAATTTTTCATTTGCAGAATTTTTAATCAAGCATTAAGGTCTATCACACCTAGCCTTATTCTCAACATGCTAAATGTGTCAAAGGCTAAGGGTTTTGTGAAAATATCTGCTAGCTGATCTTTAGTAGCGACATGATGTAGTTCAATTTCTCTCTTCGCTACATGATCTCTTATAAAATGATGCCTTATGTCAATATGCTTGGTTCTAGAATGTTGAATAGGATTCTTTGAAATACAAATGACACTAGTGTTGTCACAAAATATTGGAATGATGCCAACTACAAATCCTAAGTCACTTAATTATTGTTTCAACCAAAGCACCTGTACTACACAACTTCCTAAGGTAATGTATTATGCTTCAGCTGTAGAAAGTGCTACAAAATTTTGTTTTCTACTGGACCAAGATACTAATGAGTTTCCAATAAATTGACATGTTCCAGAAGTACTTTTTCTATCCACTCTACAGCCTGCAAAATCTGAATCTGAGTATCTAATAATTTCAAAAGAAGAACTATTCTTAGGATACCAAATTCCTAAATTTTGAGTTCCCAAAAGATATCTTAAGATCCTTTTTACTGCTGTCAAATGTGATTCTTTTGAATCAGCTTGAAACCTAGCACATAAGCAAACACTAAACATAATGTCAGGTCTGCTAGCAGTCAAATAATGCAAGGATCCAATTATTCCTCTAAACTTCTTTTGATCAACAGATTTTCCCTTAAGATCTTTATCTAATAGGACTGAGGAACTCATGGGTGTAGTGACTGGTTTAGCATTATCCATTTTATACTTTTTGAGGATTTTCTTCACATATTTAGATTGATAAAGAAAGGTTCCTTCCTCATTTTGCTTTATACTAAAGTCAAGAAAATAACTCAAATCACCCATTAAACTCATCTCAAATTCACTACTCATTATTTTTAAAAATTTATCACATAAAGCCTTATCAGTTGATCCAAAAATGATATCATCCACATATATTTGTACAATGAGTATTTCATCTCCAAGTCTTTTCAAAAATAGAGTGGTATCCACACTTTCTTTAACAAATGATCCCTTTAATAAGAAAGTGCTTAACCTCTCATACCTTGCTCTAGGTGCCTGTTTTAATCCATATAATGCCTTCTTTAATTTAAAAACATAATTAGGGTATTTAGGATTTTCAAAGCCAGGATGTTGTTCAACATAAACATCCTCATCTATCACCCCATTAAGAAAAGCACTCTTGACATCCATTTGATACAATTTAAAATCTTTAAAATAGGCAAAGGCTAGCAAAACTCTTCTTGCTTCAAGTCTTGCTACAAGGGCGAATGTCTCCTTAAAATCAATTCCTTCAATTTGATTATACCCCTTAGCTACTAATCTAGCCTTATTTCTCACAACTACTCCAGAATCATTCATCTTATTTTTAAATACCCATTTAGTCCCAACTACACTTTGATCTTTTGGCCTTTCAATTAACTCCCAAACATCATTTCTCTTTAATTGATTCAACTCCTCTTGCATGGCCAAAATCTAAAATTCATCCAAAAGTGCTTGTTCTATGTTTGTGGGTTCTATCATTGAAATAAATGCTGAATGATTCACTTCTTTCCTCAAACCATGCCTAGTCCTAACACCTTCACTTGGTTCTCCTAAAATCAATTCTTTAGGATGACTCCTTACAAATTTCCATTCTCTAGGCAATTGGTTTTCCTCTTCTTTTTCAACCCTTTCTTCAATTTTTTGATTTTCAAGTTTTTGGGTTAACACCTCAACCTCATCTTCATCCAACTTAGACCCTTTACTATCATAGGATTCATCAAAAATAACATGTGTGGTCTCTTCAACTACCAATGTTCTCTTATTAAAAACTCTATATGATTTTCCAACGCTTGAATATCCTAGAAAGATTCCTTCATCTGATTTCGGATCAAATTTTCCTAGAAGAGTTTTACCATTATTATGTATGAACACTTTACATCCAAAAATATGTAGATGTGAGAGGTTGGGACTTCTACCTTTAAAAATTTCATAGGGTGTCTTATTAAGTTTATACCTTATGTACACCCTATTCAACACATAACATGCTGTACTGACTGCTTCAGCCCAAAAGTATTTAGGAAGTGAATATTCTACCAACATGGCCCTAGCAGTTTCAACTAATGTCCTGTTCTTTCTTTCTACAACTCCATTTTGTTGAGGTGTCCTAGGAGCTAAGAAGTTGTGTTTAATTCTAAGAGATTTGCAAAAATCACTAAATATTTCATTCTCAAATTCTCCCCCATGATCACTTTGGATTCTAACTATTTCAAAACCAAGTTTCCACTGAATCCAAGTGACAAAATCTCTAAACTCTTCAAATGATTCATTCTTATGATTCAAAAATCTAATCCAGGTGAATCTAGAATAGTCATCCACAATAACATACCAAAATCTTTTTCCTCCTAAGCTTAAGGTACTAACAGGTCCAAATAAATCCAATGAAGAATTTCTAAGGGCTTGCTAGTCCTAATTTCCTTGATCGAATTGAAGGAGGATCTCACTTATTTTCCTAGTTAACACGCATCACACAAGTGATTTTTAGTAAAATCTAATTTGGGTACTCCTCTAGCTAGTTGCTTTTGAGTGATTTTTCTAAGATTTTTCATGCTAGCATGACAAAGCCTTCTATGTCACAACCATGATTCATCAGATACAGTTTTCAAACACAAGGCAGTAGATGGTTTAACAGAATTAAAATCTAGCATGTAAATATTGTTCACTCTATCACCATTCAAGACAACAGTTCCATTTAGACTAATAACACAACTCGTAGGTAAAAACTTTATATGATAGCCCTTGTCACATAGTTGACTAATACTCAACAGATTGTGTTTCAAACCTTCAACCAACAGTACATTCTCAATAACAAAATTTTTTGAATTTCCAATTATACCTGTACCTACCACTCTCTTGGTGGTATTATCTCTAAGTGTCACCTTGCCTCCATTCCTGGCTTCCAGCGATATAAATTGACTCGTATCTCCAGTCATATGCTTTGAGCATCCGCTGTCCAGGTACCAAATACTCTCACGAGGTCTTGTATGAGAGTGTTCCTCATCCTCATCTGAATGGTCGAGATTATCAGCCATTAAGCACAAATTGGTAACTTCCTCTTCTGGTGCTGTTTCTGATGAATCTGAAGCTGAGTCCGCCCAGAAAGCTCGTTGTACTCTCTTTTTACCCCTTCTATCCTTTGGTTTCTCCTCGGTCTTCTCCTTGTTAAGATTTCCTTTGAGATTGGGGTAATCTGTCTTGATGTGACCTGGCTTTCTGCACTCATAGAAAATGACTTCATTCGAAGCCTTGACATTCTTCTGGAACTTACCTTTATTCCAATGCTGGCGTCTTCTCTGCTTCCTTTTTAGAAAACTTCTAAATTGCCTTGTCATCAGGGCAATATCCTCTTCATCCTCAGATAGTGATTGATCACTTTCAGAGTCGTCCACCTTTAAAGTAATGTTCTTCTCCTTTCGCTTCTCACCTGCATCAATCTGTCTTTGAGTCACCGATTGCTCATAAGCAATTAGTGATCCAAGAAGATTATCAATAGAATAAACATTCAAATCTTAGATTCTGTTATTGCAGTTATCTTTGCATCATATGCAGGAGGTAAACAACGTAATATCTTGTTAACTTTCTCAGCATTTGTTAACTCCCTACCTAAAGCATGCAATGAAGTGGCTATGTGTGTAAAATGAGTGTACATGTCAGAGATTGATTCATTCTGTTTCATGCGAAAAAGTTCATAGTCGTGCAAGAGAATGTTCAATCTAGTTTCTTTCACTTCATTCATACCTTCATATGTGATGCAAAGTCTATCCCAGATTTCCTTTCCTGATTTACAGGTAGACACATGCATGTAATCTTCTGATTTTAAAGCACAAAAGAAACTATTCAAACACTTAGCATTTAGTTGAGCTAGTTCACATTCTTCTATAGTCCAGTTTGCAAAAGGTGTTTGAACTCTTATCCCTTCTACAATCCTAGTTATTTCAGTATAACCATCTTGAACTAACATCCACATACGATAGTCAAGTGATTGCAGAAAAGTAGACATGCAAGTTTTTCAAAAATCAAAAGGAATATTATTAAATAACGGTGGTCTAGTGATCGAGTATCCTTCCATAGTATTTCTATTTCCAAAATTAGCCATGATCGAAATTTCAAAAAGTATTTAAAACAGTTATTTTTGAAATTGTCTCTGATACCACTTGAAAGTGCGAATAGGTTGTTAGACCTATTGGGCACATCCCTAGGCTAACCAAGAGGTGGGGGGGGGGGGTAAATTGGTCCTTTAAAAATTTACTCTTGATTTTTTGAAAAAATTTTATAGCTAATCGTACTGTACGATCTAACTTCGTACTGTACGAAGAGAAATAATTATGCTTTTCTTCAAACGCAGAAATTCAACCACAAAGAAAATAAAACAATGAAAAAAAGAAAATGCAGGAAATAAACAGTGAACAAAAAACACCAGAATTTATAGTGGTTCGGTCAAACACGACCTACATCCACTCCCTAGAGACTCCTTCTCTAGGTATTGCACTAAAACCAAGTGACTCTCCTTTTGCCCCCACAGTAAGGCGGAGAAGCCTTTACAAACTCTCTTTCATCAACCCTGATGCAGCAGAGAATTGTCATCCTTTTCACCCTCAAAGTGTGGCAGAGAACCGTCGTCCTTTTCACCCTCCAAGTGCGGCAGAGAACCGTCATCCTTTTCACTCTCCAAGTGCGACAGAGAATCGGAATCCTCTCGAATAATGCTCTTGCGGAAGTCTCTAAGGAACTAGAAAGATGCTTGAAGAATAAGTAAAAGAAATCCTCTCAATTGGATAACCTTGTGAATCTCCTCACAATTCTCTCTTGAAAGATCTCTCAAAACTTACTCTCAAACACTCTCCTAATCACTCTCCTTTCACTCCCCAAAAGAATTTTCGCAGAAGGATCACTCCTTCAGTCAGTTTTGTGTCATTTTTATACTTGGGATAGAAAAAACTGTCCAAAAACTGAATTTTCAAGTTAAGTCTGTGCCGATCGTCCCATACGATCGACAATCGTACTGTACGAATAGTTCAAAAATTTAAATAATCCGTCCTGTACGACTCATCAGACAAACAAGTCAGAGCCATTCGTACGAATAGTTCATCCCGTACGAACCCTTGGACAATCAAGTCAGTAAGCTTCGTCCGAACACTTCGTTCCGTATGAAGGCTTGGACAATCAAGTTAGTAAGCTTCATCCGAACACTTCGTCCCGTACGAATGCTTGGACGATGAAGTTAGTGAGCTTTGTCTGAACACATCATCCCGTACGAACGCTTGGACGATGAAGTCAGTGAGCTTCATCTGAACACTTCGTCCCGTACGAATGCTTGGATGAATCGAACAGAGAGCTTCGTCCGATCCATTCGTCCCGTACGAAACTCTGGACAAACCCAATTTTGAGCTGTTCGTACAACAAAAACTCATGTACGAATGGTATTCGTACTGTATGAACATGCCTTAAAAAATTTTTCTTGTCTGATGGGTTCTTCCTGGAGGACATATTCTTTATATCGTACTGTATGATATAAATTCGTACTGTACGATCAGTTTAAAACATTTAAACTTTTTACTCCCCCATTGTGTGTGTGCATAATTATCCAACTTACAATCACACTCTCTCAGACTCAAGAAAAAGAAATAATTTACAGACTTCATTTACAGTGAACAAGTGAACTTGAAGTTTTCAACAATCTTGAGTGTGAATTTCCTGAAAAATACTTTAGTACAATCAGACAAAAACTCAAATATATGTTAGAAGATGAATTAGACAAATAATAAACTTTTGTAATCATCAAAAACATAAACTTAGATTAGAACTCTCATGAACAAAATGATTCACCCAAATCAAAACATTATATATGCTAAAGTAAGCACCTATAACTTGGTATAAGAGGCTTAGCACATTTCTCCTATATAAAACATTTGTTAAGGGTAGTGTAGAAACCACCCTATTTATAAAGAATGTAGGAGATGATCTACTCATTATTCAAATATATGTGGATGACATACTATCATCAAATGAAAGCCTATGCAATAATTTTTTATAAACCATGAGTAAAGAGTTTAAGATGAGTATGATGAGAGAGCTCACATATTTTCTTAGATTAAGTGTGAAGCAAAGAGATGATGGAACCTTCCTTAGTCAAAGTAAATACATCAAGGAGATTCTAAAGAAGTATGAGATGAAAGGTGCTAAGGTAATAAATATACCCATGTGTTCTACCATTCAATTATACAAGGGTCCAAATAAAGAATCTATAGATCAAAAGAAGTACAGGGGGATAATAGGATAACTTCTGTATTTGACTGCTAACAAAACTGATATCATGTTTAATATATGTCTTTGTTCTAGATTCCAAGCTGGTCCCAAGGAATCCTATATAATTATAGTTAAGAGAATTCTTAGATACCTTTTAGGCACCTAAAATGTAGGTGTTTGGTATCCTAAACATAACGCATCATTTAAAGTTATAGGATATCCAGACTTAGACATTAAAAGGCGTAGGGTAGATAAAAAAAGTATATCTATAACCTATTAATTCATAGGACAATCATTAATTTTCTGGTTTAGTAGGGAGCAAAATTCAGTAGCCCTATCCACCACTGAGGAAGAATATATAATCATAAAAAGCTGTCTTGCTCAAGTCTTATGGTCAAAACAACAGATTCTAGATGTTGGACTATCTTTTGGCACCATTCCTATCATGTGTGATAACACTAATGCTATTTGTATTTCTAAAAATCCAATTCAACACTCCTGCACTAAGCATATAAATATTAGATATCATTTTACTAGAGATCATGCAGCTAAGGGAGATATAGAACTGCATCATATAGCTACTAAAAATTAATTGACAGATATTTTCACCAAACCATAAACTATGATACCTTTATCACATTAAGGACTAGACTAGGTGTCATTGATATTCATGCTTGATTCAAGGTAGAGTGAAATCAATAACGTGTATAGTAATTTATTTAGTGTGTTTCCATTTTTATTGAGTTTTTGATTTATTTACTTATTTTTTATTTTTGTTTTGTGTGTTTGATAATTCTAGCTAGTAGAAGTTCCCTAATCTTCACACACACCAATCTATTTTCAAAAATAAAAAAAATTAAAAAAATTGAAAATAAAAAATTACTCACATTGTACTGTACGAACCTCATTCTTACTGTATGATCTTCACATGTTTGCACATCCTCGCCACTCATAAAATTAATGGGCTTGATCAATCCAATAACTGATGATCATATTGTATGACCACCACTTCGTACTGTACGATCCACGTGTCGACAGCCATTAGATGAATTTAAATCAATTGGTATGATAATAATTTTTATATTATACTGTACGATTAGTTAGTAAATATTCATACCCGATTACTCCTTGGGATGATCACTTCTTTCAAAGGTCATCTAATACAATCCTGATCTTATTGTATGATTTGACCACCTTTTCTGATAAGTCATACAAATGATTAAACTCCTTTTGATTGTACAGTATGATCTTATATCATACTATACGATCTGCTAAAAATTTTATAAAATGGATGGGATTCTAAGGATTTCACTCACTCGACTTTAATTTCCCTTCACTCATATATGTTTTGAGCTTTGACATTCAAAATGGCTGGAGGTAGTTAGAGAGCTCGCTTACTCCAAGGAAGTTCTTCTCATCATCCTGTGGATGATAGATTTCAAACTATTTAGGATGAGTCAGCCTATCACTGATTCAAAAATGCTCACATCGCTCCATCCTGACTCTTGGATTAGAATGTACTATAATATTGGGTCATGGACTTCTTTTCTTCCACTACCTTGCATTTCGTTTTGACACTTACATTTTCTTCTGACTCTTGTATTTTCTTTTAACTCTGAGCTTCTCTTTGAACTCTTTGTATGCCTTAAAATAAATTCTGATTATTCTGTGATGACTTCATATGTGTATAAATAGCCCGCAGAAATCACAAAAGAGGACCTAGCCCAATACCTACACCTATCCACTAAAGGACCTAAACCCCACTCACTTTCATCTAGGGGAGAGTATGATTGAACTGCTGTAAACCTCACTATTAGGAATGCCCCCTTGAAACAACATCAGCCTTTAGTTCATTCCCTTGTATGAGTCATCCATCATATCCTTAAAAATTCAATCCTTCCTAAGGCTAGAGATAGAGTCAATATTACTCCACTCTTATCTTTGGTTACCTATTTCATTATGTCTGACACCAAATTCAATGAAGCCCACTTGATTATCAGCTATTTTTAAAATCGAACTACAATCTGTCACCCATCCACCCGATAGAAACAAAATATTACCTTAGGACATCTAGTTGCTTATGTCCTAAATTAAAAATATCAACTAGTATATCCTAGCAATGCAGACACTTTTCCCATCTTCTTCACTGATAGTTCTTTTACATTTTATTTTGATGACAATGGGGAGATGAGCAAGCAGAAGAGCCAGAATTTAATGAGGAAGGGAGAGACCTTCTTGGTCCACCACTAGCTCCAACACAAATACCAGCTTCTACAATATCTCTTGTAGCCTAGGGTGATCTCTACACTACCATGGTATAAGGTTTTTCAAGCTTGAATACCAGGATCACCTAGCATATTGATGAAAATAATCAACACTGGACTCAGATACAATAGCAGAACGAACCACTTCTACAGCACCACCAGTAGCTACAGTGATGACATGTGGCTAATAGGGATTGGTTCACTGAGCAATTTATTACTCTACACTAATATTTTTAGCCACCACCACTACCACCATTTGATCAGGGACCATCTTACTTCTAGTGCATGTGATGTGTTATAGTCTATGTTGATTTATTTCCTTTAATTATTTTTTATCTTTTTGTTTATACTTTATATTTATTTATTTCGTTGTTACTCCTTTTTGTGATGTCAAAGGGGGATTAGATGTTGGTTATAGATAATTTATATTTTATTTAATTTAGTGTGCTTCTCCTATATTTGTGTTGTCTGTGTTTTTTTGTTTCTTTCCTTTCTGCTTTTAAATAAATAATAATAATAATAATAATAATAATAATAATAATAATAATAATAATAATAATAATAATAATAATAATAATAATAATAATAATAATAATAAAGTGTGCTTTCTCCTATTTTAAATTAATCACCTAGTGAGAGAGAGATTAGGAGAAAATATAACTAATCTTATAAATTTAACCAAAAATATTTGCCATTATAAAAAAGTGAGAGATTATTGTAATCTGGGATCTCGAGCTTATGACTTTGATGATAATAAATATTATTGATTACCTTTTGATTTCTCCTAGCATTTGTATTGTATATCTATTTTTGTGTGTACTAATATTTTAGGTACGTCATACACCATGCAAGAAGTTTCAGGGCTTAAGATGGGATATAATAGAAAAATATCTTACAAGAGTATATATTTTTATATTTCTTGAGTTAAAGTCCTATAAAAGGTGTATGCTAACTTGGCGACCATGCATACACCTAGGAGAGTGAGAAAATCGAATATCAAATTTTTCAGAACTGATCGTACCATACGATCCAAATTGTACTGAATGATAAGGTATCTATATTTTTTTTAAATGGTTAATTATAAAATTAATGTTTTAAACTGATTAAACTATACAAACCAGATTGTACTATACGATCAATTAACTTTCAAAACCATAACCCCCAATTAGACTTAGGTAAGTATTTAAATTTTTTAATTTTGAATTGATCGTACCGTATGATCTAGATCATATTGTATGATATTTGAAAACTTACCTAAATTAATCCCCATGATTAGTAAATCAAATTATTATTTAATTAATATTATAAATCATATAGTATGATGTCAATCATAGTAGATGATTGGCAGAGATGATTTTCAATCATCTCGGTGATCATCATGTACGATCTAAAAAATATTAAACTAATCATATGGTATGATCTCAAGATCGTACTATATACTCAACTTGAAAAAACTTGAACTAATCATATAGTATAAAACCTTGATTTTTGAAGTAATTATACAATGTGATATCAATCATACTAGATGAATGATAGAGATAATTTTTTATCATTTCGGAGTTCATCCTATACGATCTAAAAAATATTGAACTAATCATATAGTATGATCTCAAGATCCTACTATATACTCAACATGAAAAAAACTTGATCAGATCATACTAAAACTATTGAAACCATACTTGATGAAATAGATTTTTGAACTAATCATACTTCACATTCCTCAATCGTATTGTATGAACAGTTTTGACTGAATTGAAATTTTAGATTTTTTTTAAGCCTTGTATTGTTAGACTCTTGAGGGGTCATTAGCTATTGAAAGAATTCTGTGATATAGCTTTGTGAGGTCTAAGAGCTTGGAGAGGGAGATGGAGATGTTGTGTGAGAGGGAGAAGTAGTGTAAGGGTGTTCACGTAGTTGCTTTAGACAAGCTTCTACCTTGATTCCTCTAGGTGTCTTTGTTGGTCTCTTGGGTAGCTCTTGAAAGAAAGGCTTCAAGGTTGAAGATCGAGATTATTTGCCTTTACCAGGAGGGTGAAAAAGGATTCCAAGTTTGTTGCCTTCACCAGGAGGGTGAAACTGCTTTAAGGTTCTTTGCCTCACCAGGAGGGTGAAAAGGATTCAGGTACTTTGTCACACTGGGTTAGTAGAAGAGATTATTCTAAGGGCTTCTCCACCTTACTATGGGGACTAAAGGAGAGACACTAAAGGCTAGTGCAATACTAAAGGAAGAGGACTCAAGGGGGTGGACGTAGGTTAAGTTTTGACCAAACCACTATAAAATATGGTGAGCTCATTCTACTTTACTTTTTTCACTTTTATATTTCCTGCATTTTTATTTTCTTTCATATTTATTATTCTTACAAATATGTGTGTTGATCATCAAGTTGTGTTTGGTTTGATTCTTGTTATAAAAAGAAAACAAAAATTAAAAAATAAAATAAAGAAAAATATTTTCATTTATATCTATTATGAAAATAAAAAAAAGCAAAGTTATATTTTTTTATTATTAAAGTTCTTCCGCTTGCATTTGTGATTTTTTTAAATAATCAAAAAAGGTTTAATTCAAAAAATTTTTAAATAACCAATTCACCCCCCCCCCCTCTTGGTGTGCATAGGGCAGTTCAACAAGGTTTAACAAACTCACGTGAACTTTCATCATACATAATCTCCATCCTTAGATCACCACTATTCAGGACCTAGAACCTGCTACAACAGAAGACCACACCTTCCTCATCTACTTGTAACTCATTTCTCTTTCTAGACTAAATTCGATTCATCAACTTCACATATTCTTCATTTGCCTTATGAGCTTGTTTATTCCTATCTCATAATGAGGGTTAAACTATTATCTGACTAATGATTCTAGCAGGTAAATCAAATGAGCACACCACCTCCAACTCTATCTTTCATATTTCTCTAATTAGTGCTTTCTTAAAATTGATAAAATTTGCTGCTACTCCCATTAATTTTATACTTAAAGTATCAACAACTACATTCACTTTAACTGGCTAATAAATGACTCCCCTGGGATTAGTCTTGATAATTATGAGTCAATCTTATTTGCCCCGTATTCTACTCATATAGTTAGCAAAATAGACTTGGCTTGCCTGACTAGTAATGATAAATGGGTCAAACTTTGCATATCTCCTACCCCGCTTTACTTTTATTATGTCGTAAAGTGGATGTACTCTTGTACCTCTATTATGCACTAGATCAAACTAGTCATAATTAAAAAGATACACATTATTCCTAATTGTTTGATTAAATGTTGGTATATTAGGAGCATGTTTATTGACTACTTAAGATAAATTAGTAGAAATGAATATTCAAAATATATACCGTATTTTTGAACTAATTTAGGAATTCTATTTCCACTATCTTTTGGACTTCTACTGACACTGATGTACTTAAACCATTAATAAAACTCCTATAAATTTTTAATAGTTATGATTTATGAGTAATAAATATATTAAAAAGTTAACTCATACTTACTCGAGATATGGATCAACTTCATCACAGTTAAGGCATATAATGTGGCAGCTCTCATCTCCTTATCAATCATATAGCACACGGTGCTAGCGCTTGTGGGCTCACCCCTTTCATTGAATACAAATATATTTGAGGATATACATGAATCTGTATGACCCAAATTTTGAGGTACAATACTCCTAGTTAATTGTGGCAATGTGTCAAAGTAATACGAGCAAAATTAGGTTGTCTCGTATATTATATATGCTTCATAAATTAAGCCTTTAGGATGTACTTTATTCTTAATAATTTTCTTAAGTTTATTTAAATACCGCTCAAAAGGTTGCATCCACTGATACTGAATAGTTCCACCAACTATAGTCTTAAATGATAAATGCATGGGTAGATGCTACATAGAGTTAAAAAATACAGGAGAAAATTTCTGCTCAAGTTTACACATAATAAAAGGAATATATTGTTTCATATGAATCAAGCGCTCTGCATTTAATTTTGAGGAACATAAATCCTTAAAGAAGAGACTTAGCTTGATTAAGGGCTTTAAAATTAGATCTAGCAAAAAACTGAAGGCAGTTAGTAGTGGACATTGCATGAAGATATGACAGTCATGATTTTTCAATCCAAACAATCTTTCATATCTCATGTCAACACATCAACTAAGATTGACAGAATATCCATTAGGTACCCATAGAGTCTGCACCCATTCAAAAATTGCTCGTCTCTACTCTAAAGTCAAGGTGAATGGAGCTTTTGGTTTGAGAAGTTTTCCATTTCTATCATCCTTCAACTCTAAACTTTTCTCCTACAAATCTCATTTAAGTCCTTCCTTGCTTTTATATTATTTTTGGATTTATCTTTGATGTCCATGACTATATTAAATATATTATCAAAAATATTTTTCTCTATATGCATCACATCTAAGTTATGTCTGATCAAAATTATTCTCTAATATTGCAAGGACCAAAAAAATATTTTTCTGATCTAATTATGGTTAACATCATACCTTGATAATTTGTAATCAGGTATTGTTAAAGAATCAACTATAGTGGGCATGAACTTTACTCTTTTAAATATTTTCTCATTATTAATCTCATAGGAGACTGTGACATCACCATTTTTTTTTTAGTAACGGTATCCTTATTTTTCCTGAAAGGATGACTTATAGGTAAGAACATGCAATGACAATCAAACCAAATGTTCTTCTCTCCATGCTTTAAAGTGAATGACTTTATAAATTCTATACAATATGAAAAAGCTAACTTGTCGAAAGTGTTCCAACCTGAAAGCATATCGTACGTAAGAAATTCACCAATTATTCAAAGTAATGATGTCCTCATTATAAAGTTATATTTAGTGGAGATATTATATGTACTTACTCCTTCCCATGATGAGGGCACATTTTTTCTCAAGTGATATATATATATATATATATATATATATATATATATATATATATAAGCATGTCTTTTAATGTGATGTTGATATTATGGTGCTATGTATAAGTAAATATAAAGATTTAGATGTTAAATATGTAAATACTTAGAAATTTTATGGCATGTATGTAAATACCCTCAATCAAATTGTTTGTGAGATGAATAGCCATTTTGAGATTTTGTGATTAAATTATCAACTTTCTCCATGGAGTAGGAGTTCAAATTCCCCTGCTATCCATATTCAATTTGATAAATAAATTGGTCAGGAATATATTAGTGATAAAAAAACTCCTTCCCATGATAAATTTAAATCATCGATTAAAGGTTGCAAGAATACATTGATCTTTGCTTTTGGATTATGTGGCCCTAGAATGATCAGCATCAAAAACATGTTAGTTGTAGTCATATACAACTCTGGAGGAAGATTATAAGGGGTGAGTATCACAGGCTAGCATATGTTCATTATGCCATCTCATATGTGCAGCAAATCTTATGGTTGCATATAACCATTATAGTCTAGAAATTATGGGTAAGTAAAATATCCTACTAACTAGTACATCCTTTAACTTTCTTTTCATCACAAACTTTGATTTAAATCTTAGTGCATTGCAAAGACAGCATACAATATTTGATTAATCATCTTTATAGTATAACATACATCCATTGACATAATAATCTATTTTTGTATATATCAAACCAAGTTTAGAAACCAATTTCTTAGTTTGATATAAATCTATAGGAAAAATGTTATCTATCAAGTTGGTTTTCTTAAACAGTCCAACAAATTGATTAAAATATTCATGGGGGATATTATATTTTATCTTGATGCTTAACATCTTCACAGCAATAGATAACTTTGAGTGAGTGGTGTACCCCTTCCAAATTGGTTATTAGGCATCATACAATAAATCATAAAAATTATGTGCCTCCTTATTTAATGACTCTTATATATATTATTCAAATTATGCCCCAGTTGTATCATAAATTAATTCCTCAAGAGGTCAGATATTTTCTTTCTCAGCTATATTAGAACTTGTAGATGGGCTGCATCGAGAATCAAAATGTGGTTCATACTCACCATGAGAAGTCCAATATCAATATTCTCGCATGAACCCTCTGTAATTTAGGTCAACAGTTACGTCATCTAGTGTGAGGTGCACTTGATTTTTATGTTTAGAATATGGGCATCAAAACTTTCTTTTTGAGATGAAGCTAGGCAATTTATAGGCTAACTGGATGAAAAAATTCATCCTATTAATGAACTCATTTGTTAATGTCTTTCATCCTTATGCCAATCAGTTATAAATCTAACTTTTTTTATTTTTAATATCCATAATATAAAGAATTTAGCTTACACGTAATATAAAAATATTAGATATTGGAGGAACATCTATTGAAGGAAAATAAATTAAATTCAAATTGATTTATAAATAGGATTGTGTTAATTCTCATTTAAATCTAATTAGAAGGTCAACAACTTAATAATAACATCAAAGCCTTTATCCTAGTACATGGGGTCGGCTACATGAGTCCTTTTTCTCTATTGTGTTATATTAAGAGTCAAATACTCATTTAAATATAATAAAGAAAGACATTTGTAATATTTTCTAACAAAGGCGGTGTATGAAGGCGATGGAGGCATTGTTCGACGGGAGGTGACTCACGTGACCGGGAGTGAAGCGGGAATGAAATGGATAGCAAGATCATCGCAAGTAGGGCTGCAAATGAACCGAGCCAAGCTGAGTATGTGAGTGTTCATGTTTGAGTTCATTTATTATCAGCTTGTTCAAGTTTGGTTCGTGTTTGATTTGAGCTTTATTATTTATGTTCATGTTTGGTTCATTTAAATTAATGAGTGTTCATGTTTGATTCTTGTTCGATTTGTTTAGTGTTTATCAAGCTTTAAACAAACAAGCCTTAATGAGCTATAAATGAGCTCTACTTCTAAATGTTCATTAACTTAATAAATGAGCTTTATCGAGCCTCCTAACAAACAATTACATCAAGTATATTTGTGAACATATTTAGCAAATTTTTTTAAACTATCAAAGAAACATATTCATGAACATATCTAACAAGTATTATTGAGCTATCAAATGAGCAAATTCATGAACATATATAACTAGCCGCTGGATTATCTACCAAAAAATTTTGTACTCTTTAAATAAGCTGGCAGGTTTTTTGTCTAATAATTTTTGGCTCATTTTTCACCAACAGGTACCTCTAGCTTTAAAAAATTGGTAGCACTGCTGGTGGGCTTTCCACCGGTGATGTTCTGACTGTTTATCTGCTGGACAACTCGCTAGTAAGGGACTGATGGAATATATGCCAGTTACATCGCTGTTACTACCAACATATATAATACTGTTAGAAAGTCCATCAGTATTGTCAGTTTTTCCTATAGTGTAGGGGCAGTGCTGGTAGTTATGGGAGTTTTATTAGTGGGGCGCCTTGTGCTAAAGTTGTGGTAGAGCCACTTCAATCAATGATATAGGATGATTAGATAATATTTCAAGTGTAGTCAAGTGGGAAATAAGATGGCGAAGTGCCCATAGGTAAGATTTGACCGACGATATAAGCTCAGATCTGAGAGTTCTATTAGACTGATAGGGAGATCAAGGGCAGTTCCACTTTGTATTTTTTGAAGGACCATCTAGTAGAGATAGTGGATCGGGTTCTATAGTAGGTAGGCCATCTATAGGTAAGAAAGAGTCTAGTTATTTTGTTACACCAACTCAAGTTCAAATATAGGTGTATAGTTTGACTCAATAGGAGGCTTATGATGCTCCAGATGTTGTGATAGGTATAACGTATATTTTTAAGCATCCATGTCATATTTTATTTGATTTTGGGGCCAGCCATTCATTTATTTCTAAGTATTTCTTCAATTTACTACACTTACCTTTAGTTTTACTACCTTTGTCTCTGTTTGTTACTTTATCAACTAGAGATGATATGATAGCTAGTACGGTCTATTTTTGTGATATAGAGATTTTTGATAGAAAATGTAAATCTAGTTTGATTTTATTACACATTTTTTTATTTGATGTCATTTTGGGTATAGACTAGTTGAGTCAATACGAGGCTTGAATTATTTTCTTGAAGAAATGATTTACCTTATTTTTGGGCAGTGAGAGTTATGTATTTGAGGGAGTTAGACGTATTTTATCTTATTTAATTTTTGCTATGAAAGTATATAAATTATGAAAGAAGGGTTGTATGATATTTTTAGCTTCACTCTGAGATAGGAGTATAGATTCTAGTCCTCTTTCTGATGTCCCTATAGTGCAAGAATTGTTGGATGCATTTTCCTAGGGTTAGTTAGTTTGCCTCCAAATAGAGATATAGAGTTATATATGAATGTATTTTCAGGTATGGTCCTGATATCTAAGGCTCTATATAGGATGGCACCTAAGGAACTTTAAGAGTTAAAGGTGCAGCTTCAGGAGTTAGATGATAGAGGTTTCATTCATCCTAGTACATCTTCGTGGGGAGCATATATTTTTTTTGTGAAGAAAAAGGATAGTACTATGTGCATGTGTATTGACTGTAGGGAGTTAAACAAAGTCACTATCAGGAATAAGTATCTCTACCACAAATCAATGATTTATTTAATCAGCTTGCTAGATCTTCCATATTTTTGAAGATTGATCTGTGATTAGGATATCATCAGGTGAAGGTGAGAGCGCCTAATATAATGAAGATGGCTTTCAGTATGAGATACAAACACTATGAGTTTCTAATCATGTCTTTTGGGGATACTAATGCACTAATCATTTCTATGGATATGATGAATAGAGCGTTAAGATATTTTCTGGATGAGTTTGTTATTATCTTTATAGATGATATTCTGGTTTAGTCTAATTCTAAGAAAGATTATGCCGAATATTTGAGGGTTATTTTAGAGACTCTGAGATAGCATCAACTATATGCAAAATTCTCTAAATGTGAGTTCTAGTTGAGGAGTAATTCTTTTCTGGGGTATGTAGTGAGTAATGTTGGTATTTAAATAAGTTTCTAGAAAACTCAAGCAGTTACTGATTAATCGAGGCCTACTATTATATTTTAGGTACATAGTTTATTGGGTATGGTTAAATATTCTATGAAGTTTATGAAAGGGTTTTCTCAGATTTATGCACCTTTGACAAGACTGACTCAGAAGTCAATAGCTTTTTTCTAGAGACTAGAGTGTGAGGCTAATTTTTAAATATTGAAGAATCATTTAACTTCTGCTCCAATTTTGACTCTTCCATCTTGTACATAAGGTTTTTAGGTATTCATTGATGCTTCATTGAGAGGTCTGGGATATGTTCTGATGCAGCACAGAAAGGTGGTAGCCTATGTTTATGGACAATTAAAGGCACATGCGAGAAACTATTCGACACATGATCTGGAACTTACTGTTATAATTTTTTCTTTGAAGATTTAGTGACAATATCTGTATGATGCCAGGTGTGAAATTTTTACTTATCATCGGAGTTTAAAGTATTAATTAACTTAGAAGGATATGAATTTAAGGTAAAGGAGATAACTTGAATTAATTAAAGACTATAATCTGATTATTTAGTATCATCCTGGTAAGGCTAATGTGGTAGGAGGTGCTTTGAGCAAAAATTCTTATACATTACCATGTGTTCATCTTACTTCTATGAATTCCTGACACGGATATAGAGAGATTATAGTTGGAGGTGATTTTATCTGTTGATTGAAATTCTGGTATATTGGCTCAGATGATTATTTAGTCTTCTTTGCAAGAAAAGTTTAAGAAGCTCAGAAGTTAAATGCAAAATATCCAAAATTACTTGGTCCCAGATATGGTAAGAAATTTGAACTATGAGTGCCTGATTATCGTATTATTTTCTGCAAGGATAGATTGTAGATTCCTAGTTCAGAAGATTTGAGATGAGAGATTCTACACAAGGTTCATTATTCAGATTATGTGATTCACCCTAGATGTCATAACCCAACTCGTTATGACCCGATATCCCATAGATCTTATCATGTCCGATTGTGGCAAGGCTAACCCCAAGATCCAGTTAGATAAGCACTAAAACAAAAACATCCAAGATATATACTATATATAGCCACTATTAAATGTAATATAAAGCAAAAGAAAACTATATCCCAAAAATAATTTTCTATATGTCATCTAAAAAAATATACAATTTGAAGTATCTATAATAGCCCTTGGCAACAGAGAAAAAGATTAAATAAAAGCCAAGCTTATAACAATCAACTAACAAAAAGGGCGTACCTATAGCACAGATTGAAGTATGTTATCCAAAACTACTCAGCTTGCTATTTACCCTTCCCCTAATCTGAAAATAAAAGCAAATACATGAGTGACTTAACACAGTTCAATAGGCTATCATAGCCTAAAATAGAAAACAATAACTATAATCAAAAGAAAAATAAAAATACTGTACCGTAAAATAAGCTAAAGTATTATATGAAAAATTAAAACTAAAATTGAAGCAGAAGCTAAAATTAAAACTAAATGAATTATAAGCAAATATTCATTTTATTAGAATGGCTCTCATCCTAAATTTTTATATATCTTTATAGCTTCATTAACAAAATCCCACCTCGATAGCCTGCAAGTCCAAGCATAATAAAATCTCACCTCGATTACCCGCTAGAGTCGGTATAATAGAATCCCACCTCGATCATGGCGCCAACATAAATAAAATCCTACCTTATTTGCCCATTAGCATTGGCAAAACATAATCCCACCTCGGTGGCCCGCTGGTGTAGACATAACATCACATCATATCACATCCTCACACATTTCTTTCACCATTATACACATTTTCTTATGCATTTTATTAATTAAAGCATAATTGGAGTCAATTCATAAATTACCAAAATGCCTTAATAGTAGAAAATAGAGATACTACTAAGCAAAAGTGCACAATTTCCAAACATAATCAAATTATTAGAGATTATGTAAAATATCATTATAAGACATTAATTATACCACAGTACTACTTTTTAGAGACTGGATTATTTTTTATTCGATAAAAACTGTATAAAATCCAAAACACTGAATAATTTTTTTTCAAAAAATACTCAAAATATTCATAATCATGTGCGCTATAATATATAAAAAATTATATGGTGAAAGTTTTACCAATATAAAGTTACTCTCATTTTTTTCTAATGAAAATATATTTTTTATCGAATAAATCCAAAAAATATCAAATTATTTAAAATTGAGATAAGCAAAATGACACCTACCTAAAGGAGAATAAGTTTTCTAACTAGCCCAACGACTAAAATAGCCTGATGTAGCTCAAAATCCTTCCTTTTGCTGCAAATCTGGATTCAAGGATAGTTTTGATGATCACAAATATTTCTTGCATTTCTGTTTTCGTTCTACTATCACTACTGCACATCTATTTTGATTACCCTGCATACTAACGTTTCAGACCCACAAGGTCAATTGCAATTTAAGTCAGCTCAAGTTTGAATATATTAGGATTGAGTCAGTCCGTAATGTCAAATTTGTTGGTTTTTACTCTTTCTTGAGTCAATTGTAAATAGGTGGATCTTGATGCTAAGTAAACTTGCACACACACACTCAGGGGTTAAAATTCTAAAAAATTAAGAGTTTGTCTATTTTTGATAATATAATCCTAGATGATCCCAAATTATTTTGGATGATCAAATCAAAATAGAAACCCTAATTAGGGAAACCATGTTAAGTCAGTCTGATTAAATAGATCATCCTGGATGATCCTCCTATCATCCGAGATGATATGCTCAAATCAAAATTTCTTAGCCACCAGACTCATTTAGGCAATTTTTTATTTTAGAATTTTTGTTTAATCATACACGATGACATACGTATCATCCTGGATGATTTATTATAATCATGCCTAAATTAGTTAGGTGATTAAGAAAAGTAATTAAGGATTGATTGATCGATTATATCATCCAGGATGATCAGTTATAAATACTCATTGTTCAACATAGTTTTCTTGGATGACCCAAACTATGTGCCGGATGATATTACCCATTTTTGAACTAATCATACAAGACGATAGACATATCATTCTAGACGATCAAATCATATTTCTATATATCATCCCGACCTATCTCCTAGATGACCCGATCTATCTACTAGACAAAAAATGTATGTTTGAACTAATCATACAAGATGATGACCATATCATCCTGGACGATCTATACAAATCCTATCTTCTGATCATCCAGGAGAGCCAGATTGTCCAGGCTGAAATGTCTATTTTTATACTGATCGTACAGGACGATCTTTAACGGTAATTTGAAATTTAGGGCATTTTTTAACCCCTTCTATTTAAGATCTCTTGTTTGTTAATGTTGAAATCTTTGGTTGTTGTCCTGACTTAAGAGAGTTTTGAGAAGGAGAGCGAGAGCTTGGGAGAGAGGGAGAGGATCTTGTGAGGGGGGGTTTATGAGGTGTTCACAAAGGTTGCTCCAAGCATGGATTTGAATCGCCTTCTCCAGTCATCGTCCCTTGTTCCTTAGTGGCTCTATGGGAAGGATCATCAGTAAGAAGATCGAGGTTCTCTGTCTACTTTAGGAGAAAGCAAAAGGAGGTAAGGTTCTCTGTCTACTTCAAGAGAAAGCAAAAGGAGTTTGGGTTCTCTGCCTCACCGAGGTTGGTGAAAAGGAGTTTTGTAAAGGCTTCTCCACCTTGCTGTGGGAGCAAAAGGAGAGTCACTGCGTTTTAGTGCAATACCTGGAGGGGAGGCTCCAAGGAGTGGACATAAGTCAAGTTGACCGAACCACTATAAAATTTGGTGTGTTCTTTCTTTTTACTGTTCCACATTTTAATTTTCATACTTTAATTTCTTGTGGATGATCGTGTGGTTAAAGTTACTGATTTAGTTGATTAATCATCTCTACATCAAAGAGCAATATTGTTTATTTTAAAATATTTAAAAAGGATTTTAAAATCTTATTTTTGCTTATTTTTAAAATAACTAATTCAACCCCCTCTTGGTTAGCCTCAGGCTAGTTCATAAGGGCTTAATAACCCTAACGAACTTTCAAGTGGTATTAGAGCGGGATTCAAAAATTAAGTTTTAGATAACTTTTGAATTTCGATCCATAGCTAACTTTGGTAATCAGTATACGGCAGAAGGGTATTCCATTACTCGACCACCCTTATTTGATAGCATACCTTTTTATTTCTGGAAAACTCGTATGTCTACATTTTTGCAATCGATCGATTATCGTATGTGGATGCATGTTAAAGATGGTTATGATGCAACTTATAGACTTGATAATGGTTTTAAAATTGAACTTTCTTTTACTAAATAGACTCTTGATGATAGGAATTTAGCGCAACTTAATGCAAAATATTTAAATTATTTTTTTTGTGCACTGAAATCTGAAGATTACATGCGTATTCCAACTTGTAAAACTGGTAAAGAAATCTGAGATAAATTATGTATTACTTATGAAGCACAACTAAAGTTAAGTAATCTAGGTTGAATATCTTACTTCATAACTATGAACTCATTCACATGAAATCTAGTGAGTCAATATCTGAAATGTATACTAGGTTTATATAAATTGTCACCTCCCTACATGCCTTAGGAAGAGAACTCACTAACTATGAGAAAGCTAACAAAATTTTGAGATGTTTATCTTCTTCCTATGATGCTAAGATAACTGTGATCATTGAATCCAAGGATTTGAATACTTATTCTATTAATAACTTACTTGGATCACTCATTGCTTATGAGCAAGGAGTAAACCAAAGACAACTTGATGTAGGTGAGAAAAAGAAGGAGAAAATTGTGGCGTTGAAGGATAATGATACAGATACTGATTCTTCTGGGTCTGAAAGTGATGATGTTGCCTTAATTACTAGGCAATTTAAAAACTTTCTAAGGAAGAAATAAAAGCACCATCAGAAATGGAACAAAGGTAAAAATAACAAAAATTCTAAAGGTTTTTCTTATACAGTTTGCTTTGAATGCAGGAAGCCAGGACATATAAAAGCTGATTTCCTTACTCTTAAGGCTCATCCAAGCAAGGAGAAGGGTAAGGAAAAACCAAGTTCAGGAAGGATAAGAAATGGATTCAAAAGGCTTTTTGCGTGGATTCTGCATCTAACTCCTCTGAGATTGAAGCTGAAGAGGAGACTACAAACTTGTCATTCTGACCAGGAAGAGGTATGTGAATTAATTTACAATCAATTACTTGATGTTTCTGAGAAAATACATTCATCATACATGAAACTTAAGAAATTGCATGCTAGCCTGAAATTGAAATTCTTGAACCTATAAAAAGAGCATGATGTTTTGTTTAAAGATCATTCTATACTTGATAGTAATCACATGTCATTTCTTCATGAATTTGATGAGTTAAATAAAAAGCATTATAATTTAATTGATAAGCATGATTCATTAAAAATATCACATGTTGAATTAAAAATTACATTTAAGGAATTAGAAATTCATGCATTTGATGTAGAGAGTAAGGAGCATGCATTAAGAGTAGAAAATTCAATTCTTAAAAGTTCAAATAAATTTTTTGACACTAAATTAACTTCTTTTACAAAAAATAAACAACCACCATCACATGAAGAATTTCATACAAAATCATCAAAGTATGTATCATCCAAACCTAGGAAGAGGCACTATCACCCATGTAGATTAGTTAACTCTTTTCCTGGAATTGGATATTTTTCTTGTGGCATGTTAAGATATATCTCCCACACTTGTACTGTTCACTGTAGTACACATTGGGTGTAGAGATCCAAATTGCATGATTCACAGCATAACACACATATATTACATTCTTCCTTCCATAAGAAGGGACCCAAACTTATTTAGGTTCCTAAATCTAACATTTGATGATTTTATAGGTGTGCTCTCACACAAGACCTTATGAGAGCATGTGATACCTGAATAGCAGATATTCAAGGCATATGACTAGAGATGTAAGTCAATTCATTTTGCTGGTGGCCAGGGCTAGAGGCAAGGTCACTCTTAGAGACAACACCTCCAGGAAAGTGGTGGGCGCAAGTATAATCAAAAACTCCAAGAACCTATTAATTGAAAATGTCTTGCTTGTAGATGGACTGAAACATAACTTGCTTAGCATCAGTCAACTCTGTGATAAAGGATTCAGTATAAAATTCTTGGCAAACACTTACATTATAAACTTAAATAATAATACTATTTTTATAGGGAAAAAGGATCAACAATGTCTATATGCTTGATTTAAATAATATTGAGTGCGCTGTTTATTTTTCTTAAAAACTACTGCTAATGAGTCTTGGCTGTGGTATAAGAGGTTATGTCATACCAGCATGAAAACTCTTATAAGAGTAACCCAAAAGGACTTAGTTAGAGGTGTCCCCAAGCTCAAGTTCACTAAAGACCACCTATGTGGTGCCTATCAACTAAAAAAATAACTCCAATCCTCTTTCCATTCCATTAAAGATATTAGCACCTCTAGACCTATAGAAGTCCTTTATATGGATTTATTTGGACCCATTAGCACTGCCATCTTAGGATAAAAAGCCTATGGATTTGTGATTGTCAATGACTATATGAGGTTCACTTGGATTAGATTTCTGTCACACAAAAGTGAGTTATTTGATAAATTTAAATCTTTCTCCACTTGGATTCAGAAGAAGCTAGGTTGTGAGATCTTGACCATCCATAGTGATCACAGTGGAGAGTTTGAAAATGTGAGATTTGAAACTTTCTATGAGGAGTAAGGGATTAGTCACAACTTTTCAGCTCCTAGGACCCCTCAGCAGAATAGGATAGCTGAAAGAAAGAAAAGGACCTTATTGGAAGCCACTAGAGCCATACTTGCTGAGTATTCACTTCCAAAATATTTTTAGGCAAAAGTGGTGAATATAGCCTGTTATATATTGAATAGGGTGAATGTTAGATCCAAATTGAATAATACATCCTATGAGATCATTAAGGGTAGAACAACAAACCTTTCTCACCTCCATGTCTTTGGTTGTAAGGTCTTCATTCTTAACAATGGGAAATCACTCTTAGGAAAATTTGACCCAAAATTTGATGAAGGAGTGTTCTTAGGATATTCAAGTGTGGGGAAATCCTTTAGAGTGTTTAATAAGAGGACATTGTGGTGGAGGAGACTACTCATGTAGTGTTTGATGAATCTGATCTTAAGAAGTCTAGAGCTGAGGAAGAAGATAAAATAGGAGGGAATACCTAAGGAGTAAAAACTACAAATCTAAAGAAAAGGATAGAGCCTCAAAACACTGATGGAGTAGGTGAGATTACCCAATGAGTAGAAACTACAAATCTGGAGAAAATGGAAGAGCCTTAAAACACTGATGGAGTAGGTGAAACTACCCAAGGTGTAGAAACTATAAATCTAGAGGAAAGGGTAGAACCTCAAAATACTTTGCCTAGAGAATGAAGATATTCTTCGAGTCATCCTAAAGAACTGATCTTAGGAGACCCTTCTAAAGGTCTTAGAACTAGGCATGGACTTAGAAAGGAAGTAAACCACTTTGACTTTATCTCAATAACTAAACCTACCAACATCAATCAAGCCCTTTCTGTTGAATTTTGGATCTTAGCTATGTAAGAAAAACTTAACCAATTTGTAAGGAATGATGTCTGGGAGTTAGTAGAAAGACCCAAGAATTAAAGTGTAGTAAAAACCAATTGGGTCTTTAATAATAAAATGAATGATTCTGGTGTGGTGGTTAGGAATAAGGCAAGATTGGTGGCTAAGGGGTATAACCAAATAGAAGGGATTAATTTTGAGAAGACCTTTGCCCCTATAGCTAGATTGGAAGCCATTAAAGTGCTACTAGCCTTTGCCTGTTATAAGAGATTTAAGATTTTCCAAATGGATGTTAAGAGCATCTTTTTAAATGGGGTAATAAAAGAAGATGTGTTTGTAGAGCAACCCTTAAGTTTTGAGAGTTTCCAATTTCTAAATCATGTTTATAAATAAAAAAGGTCTTATATGGATTAAAATAGGTACCCAGAGCTTGGTATGAGAGGCTTAGCACATTCCTACTGGAAAGGAAGTTTGTTAAGGGGAGCATAGATACCACCCTTTTTCTAAGAAAAGTAGGAGATGATTTACTTATTATGTAGATATATATTGATGATATACTTTTTGGATCTTCTAATAAAAATTTATGTGATAATTTTTCTAAAATAATGAATAAAGAGTTTGAAATGAGTATGATGGGAGAATTGTCTTACTTTTTAGGGTTTAGCATAAGGAAAATGAATGATGGAACTTTTCTTAATCAATCAAAGTACACTAAGGACATCTTGAAGAAATATGAAACGGATAAAGCCAAGCCAATAAACACTCCCATGAGCTCCAATGTCTAGTTAGATAAGGATTCTAATGGAAAATCTATTAATGAAAAGAAGTATAGAGGAATAATTAGATCACTGCTTTATTTAACTACTAGCCGACCTGATATAATGTTTAGTATTTGTCTCTGTGCTAGATTTCAAGCTGATCCTAAAGAATCTCACTTAACTGCAGTTAAGAGAATCCTTAGATATCTCTTAGGGACCCAAAACTTAGGAATCTGATATCCTAGGAATATCACTTCTTTGAAATTATTAGATATTCTGATTTTGATTTTGTAGAGTGTAGGGTGGATAGAAAGAGCACTTTTAAAACTTGCCAATTCATAAGTCAGTCGTTAATCTCTTGGTCCAGTAGAAAATAAAATTGTTGCACTTTTTATTACTGAAGCTGAGTATATTACCTTAGAAAGTTGTGTGGCCTAAGTTCTTTGGTTGAAGCAACAAATTCTGTATTTAGGATTACCTATTGGCATAATTTTAATTCTATGTGATAACACTAGTGCCAGCTGCATCTCTAAAAATCATATCCAACATTCAAGAACTAAACATATTGACATAAGGCATCACTTTATTAGGGACCATGTTACCAAAGGATACATTGAGTTACACCATGTAGCAATTGAAAACCAACTGGCTAACATCTTTACTAAACCACTAGCCTTTGACACATTCAGCATCTTAAGGACCAGATTGGGTGTGATTGACATAAATGCATGAATTTAATGATTACTTAATTCTAAATTATCTATTTTTTATTTATTTTTCTTTTATTTTTGGTTTTATTTATTTGCTTATTTCTTGCTACATGTCTTTGCTTTTATATCATTTTGATTTCCTGTTATCTTTCAGTTTTGTTTATTTCCCTTTACATGTCTTTACCTTTATGATTCTGATTTCATGTTTAAGTTTTTCTTCAGTCTTAAAAAAAAGGAATCATATTACTGCTTGCTTTTTTAAATGAGATTTTTTTTGCCTTGTTCTATTTAGAAGTCTGTTAGTAGTGATTGACTTCTCTAAAATAGTTAAAGGAAGAAACATTCATAATTATTTTCTCTTCCTCTAACTCCTTTAATGGTATGTTATTTCTCTTTGAATTGAAATCTTTTTTAAAATTCAAGAAATTGGACTTCGAAATAGAAATCTATTTTATCTTCCTATGAGAATCTATGTCATATAAATAGTGTTTTCAAACCATTAAATCACGAGCGTGCTTTTCTTAATCTAGTAATTGCAATTATCATATGAGTATGATTCTATTTTGTGAGTTAATCTTCCATATACTAGAGAGTGAGTTCCTCCCTCTCTTATATCTGGAAGATAATCTCACAACTAAGAATATTTAGAGGTTGTGAAAGGAAGCAAGCCTATAAAAGGAATCAAAAGAGGCACAAAATAAGCCTAACACTGAAAAGATGCCCAATATTTGTCAATTCAAAGATACACAAAGTGTATCAAATTTAAAAGATGTGCAAAGTGCGCCAGATAACCAAAAAAAATAATAAAAGGGGCACAAAATGAGCCCACAAAAATGAGCTTCCTTCCCTTTCAAACCTTTAAAAATCTTAGAAGAGTCTATGCGCTACTTAATATTTTCAAACACTTGAGATAGAAAATCATGGTTCTTGATTCTGTATTTTGGAATACTATTTTATTAGATGTTTTTCTGGAACGAAGTTTGAAAGGATCACTTTTGTTATCCAATCGCTTCCTTTTTGAATTGGATTTTGGTTTGAAAGGAACTTCAACCAATAAGGTGTATGAGCTAGGGTTTACAAGATTATTTTTCTTCTAACTTTTCTGGATTTTAGCGTCATCAATTTCTTCTTATTGGCTTTTGAATTTGAAACTAAGAAAAAAATCTCTCATTTACTGGAGTTGATCGAAAAAAACTCTATTTTTTGTTATTTTGAGTTCTTTTTATCGTCTTTTCGGTGTTTTATATTTAATTTTTACTTGATTTTTATGGTTTGGGGCCTCTTCTAATCACCTCCTTCCATCATCAAAATTTTAAATTTTTGATCACATCATCCTGGATGATATTCCTATCATCCTAGACGATCTCATCAAATCACTCTTCTTCATCCATCTGACTGTTGTTCTATCTCCATTATTTGAGATCGTCCTGGACGATCTGATCGAATTTTGCTCAATTATCTATGATCTTTCTGGATGATACACATGTTTGTCCTAGACGATTCATATGGAAAAAATAGTTACACGTTTTAAATTTGGCCCGTACGATCCATTATTGCAGATCATCCTAGACGATCCACCTAATCATCCTGAACAATCCATTTCATCAACAATCGTCCAGCATGACTCCTCGGGATGATCAACTAAGTCTAATCATCCTGGATGATGCTGATCGTCCTGGATGATAGAACCGCCTTTTTGATCAATCGGCCCGAATGTCATAATATCACTTGATCGTTCCAGATGATCTTGCGATCATCCTGGACGATATGCCCGGCTCTTTATAAACAGTTGATTTCAAACATTTTCTTCACCATAAAACCTTCAAATCTTCCTTCTTCCTCACTCAAACTCTTATTTTTTCTAAATGGCTAGTGGGAAATGATTCAGGATGGTGACTAGAAGTTCCTCGAGGGCACCTGTCGACCCTCATTTCACTGAGGCAGCTGATCAAGCTGCCTATCTTCGCTACAAGATTGTTGGCATCACTTTATCCAAAATCATTGATGCACGCACCCTTACTTACCCGAAACTCGATCTCTTTGCCCACACTTCTCTCGTCTTTATCATTACACTTGCTTTCCCTTTCAACTCTGAACTTCTCTGCGAGTTCTTTGCTAGCTTATAGATCAATGCCACATATACTGCCCTTCAATCCTATATTCACAGACGCCCCATTGAAATAACTTACTAAGATTGTCATGAACTCCTTCAACTCTCTACCACTGGAGAAGCTTCATATCTTATTTTCAGATCTTGAATTCTACTGGGCTCCTCTCAATCAACTCCTACGAAACACCAATGCAACCTTTCACGACGGTTCCTCAAGCACCTTAGTCAAAGATGCTAGGATAATCCAACATGTTCTTCAAACCTCTGTAATCCAAAGGCTGGTGAGCGTGTCCACATCACTCCACCACTTTCAATCACCACGTATTACATAATGGCCCATAGGGAATTCAATGCCACAGATCTACTTTTTCGATATATTGAGCACCTTACCAGTATTAGGGATCCAGGACACAAGAAAAAACCCAACCTTGCCCTAGGACACATCATAACTTATGTGCTTGAGACCAAATACAACCTCCAATATCCTGTTGCACCTAACTATCAACCCTCCTTCTACACAAATAGCTCCTTCCATGTCCTTCATAGTACTCATCTCCATCCAGAGCACGCAGAGGCTGTAGGGGCCGAGGATGAAGCTGTTCCTGCACCTATTCCTATCTGCCAGCAGTCATCATTGGATCAGCTGGTGGATAGATTTGAACAGTGGGAGGCCCGCTTTGATTCCTACGTGATTGCACAGGAGAAGCAGCATGCAACAGATGTTGAACGATTCAATGCATATGTCACCCAACAGCAGCAGCAGCACGACCAGGATATGACCTGGTTTGGAGAGTAGTTCACTTCCATCCACAGTCTTTTTCAGCCGCCACCACCTCCTCCTCCACTTGATCAGGGTCCCTTTTACTTTTAGCTTGTTTGATGTTTCTTTTTATTTTTCTGTGATGTTTTGTACTGTAGTTCTTCTCTGTGTTCTTCTATGTGTAAAGTTATATGTTTATTTTTCTGTTTCCTCCTTTTTATGATGTCAATAGGGGAAGTAGTGTTAGTGTCAGTGTTGTACTATTTTGTGACTATTTTAGTGAAATTTGAACTTCTTATGTCTAATTATTTTCCTTTGTTGTATGCATTAATCTTTTTAATCTGCTTGAATTGAAACTACCTAACAAATGTTTGCCATCATAAAAAAGGGGGAGATTGTTGTAAATTTGGATTCAAGGATTATAGTTTTAATGATCACAAGCATTTCTTACATTTCTATTTCCATTCTACTGTCGCTACTACATATCTATTTTGATTGCGCTGCATATTAACATTTCAGGTCCACAAGGTCAATTGTAATTCAAGCCAGCTCAAGTTTGAGTAGATTAGGATCGAGTTAGTCTGTAATGTCAAATCCATTGATTTTTACTTTTTCTTGAGTCAATTTTAAATAGGGAGATCCTGATGCTAAATAACCTTGCACACACACACTCAGGGGGTGAAATTCTATAAAATTAAGAGTTTGTCTATTTTTGATAATATCATCATGAACGATCCCAAATTATCCTGGATGATCAGAACAAAATAGAAACCCTAATGAGGGCAGCCGTATTAAGTCAGTCTGATTAAACAGATCATCCTAGATGATCCTCCTATTGTCTGGGATGATATGCTCAAATCAAAATTTCTCAACTACTAGACTCATTTAGGTAGATTTTTATTTTAGGATTTTTGTCTAATCATACTGGATAATATACTTATCATCCTGGACAATTCATTATAATTATGCTTAAAGTAGTCATGTGATTAAGAAAAGTAATTAAGGATTGATTGATCGATCACATCGTCCAAGATGATCGCAAGATCGTCCAGGATGATCAGTTATAAGTCCTCATCATCCAACATAGTTTTTCTGAATGACCCGAACTATGTGCCGGATGATATTGTCTATTTTTTAACTAATTGTACAGGATGATAGACATATCATCCTAGACGATCCAAACTATCTACTGGATGACCCAAACTATCTAATGGAAAAACATTTATGTTTGAATTAATCGTACAGGATGATGACCACATCATCCTGGATGATCTATACAAATCCTATCTTCTGATCGTCCATGAGAGCTAGATCATCCAGGCTGAAATATCTATTTTTGTACTGATCATACAGGACGATCGACAGATCGTCCTGGATGAGCTTTGATGGCAAGTTGAAATTTTGGACATTTTTTGACCCCTTCTATTTAAGATTTATTGTTTATTAATATTGAGATCTTTGGCTGTTGTCCTGACCTGAGAGAGCATTGAGAAGGAGAGGGAGAGCTTGGGAGAGAGGGAGAGGATCTTGCGAGGGGGAGTTTGTGAGGTGTTCACAAAGGTTACTTCAAGCAAGGATTTGAGTCACCTTCTCCAGTCATCATCCCTTATTCCTTGGTGGCTCTGTGGGAAGGATCATTAGCAAGAAGATCGAGGTTCTCTGCTTGCTTCAGAAGGAAGCAAAAGGAGGTAAGGTTCTCTGCCTACTTCAGGAGGAAGTAAAAGGAGTTTAGGTTCTCTGCCTTAACGAGGTTGGTGAAAAGGAGTTTTATAAAAGCTTCTCCGCCTTGCTGTGGGAGCAAAAGGAGAGTCACAGAGTTTTAGTGCAATACCTGAAGGGGAGGCTTCGGGGAGTGGACGTAGGTCAAGTTGACCTAACCACTATAAAATCTGGTGTGTTCTTTATTTTTACTATTTTACATTTTAATTTCCATACTTTAATTTCTTGTGGATAATAAAGTTACTGATTTAGTTGATTAATTGTCTCCACATCAAAGAGCAATTTTGTTTGCTTTAAAACATTCAAAAAGGATTTTAAAATCTTATTTTTGCTTAAGAATTTTTAAAACAACCAATTCACCCCCCTCTTGGTTAGCCTTGGGCTAGTTCATAAGGGATTAACAACCCTAATGAACTTTAATCTTTCCTCTCCAAAACCTCTATATTTCTCCCTCTACTTCAGTCGGCTATTTGATCAAATAAAATGGAATAGTCAAAATATTTTAAATTTAAAGTATTGTTATTGTCCTAGCACTACGACACTAGTTCAAAACTCAAATTCCAAAGCCAATAATACTATAATGTCACTATTTGGCATCTATTACTGTAGCAGCATTGAGGTGCTCGGACACCTAGTATTGAGGCACTCAATTAGTAATATTTCTTTGATTTTGTCAATATTTACTCCAAACACATGGGACTCATTCTAGAATATGCAATTAATTCATACATAAACACACTCCCAAAGACTTGAAAATGGGTTCAAAATATAAAAATTTAAAGATTTACCTTTTTCCAAGTGAGTCAACTGAAAGTTCGAAAGGGATGTTAAGCCCTAGTGAACTAGTCCCGAGGCTAACCAAGAGGGGGGGTGAATTGGATATTTAAAACAAAACAAAAATCTTTTTATAATTTGCAGCGGAAATGAATTAAAACAACAATAAAAAGATCAATCACAGATTTCACCCAAGCAGATAATCGCAATAAAATAAAGTGCGGAAAATAATAAGAAAGAACACACCAGATTTATAGTGGTTCGGTCCAACCTGACCTACGTCCACTCCTCGGAGGCACCCTCCAAGTATTGCACTATACCACAAGTGTCTCTCCTTTAGCCCCCACAGCTAGGCGGAGAAGCCCTTACAAAATCGCTTCCACCTTCCCCGGTGCGGCGGAGTAGCCGGGTCCTTCGACACCAAAGAGCACTTCTTCTTCCCAAAACTTCCTTCGAGACGAGCCTTGAATCCGACGGTACTTAGGTGCAAGCCTGCCGGAGCAACCGTGTGAACCCCCTCACACTCCCTCGAGAAACCCCCTTCCCAGGCTCTTCTCCCTCTCAAACTCCACCCTTTCCTCTCTCCCTTTCAAGCTCTCTCTTCAAGTTTTCTCCAAAAGAACGAAGCCTCAATGGCTGCCAAAGACACATATCAAGTGTCTTGAGAAAGCTTAAATAAAGAGCTCCAAAAACCCTTCCAAATTAGTTCTGGCGGCAAAGATCGTCCAGGACGATCGCCGGATCGTCCAGGACGATGTGCTCCAAAAGACGGCTTCAGAAAACCCTAAAAACTCAATTCTGCCGCCAAAAGTCGTCCAGGACGATCGCAGGATCGTCCAGGACGATGTGCAGAATTTGACCTGATAGTCCCGTACGATCCTGGGATAGTCCAGGACGATCAGAACAAATTTTGCACAAATCGTCCAGTACGATATATAGATCGTCCAGGACGATTAGAACAAATTTTTACTCTTAAATCCTTGCCTAAATTATCATGGCGGCTAGGGTTTTGAGATCATATTGGATCGTCTAGGACGATTAGTTCAATGAACAGATCGTCCTGGACGATCCGAAATCGTCCAGTACGATTTGTTCAAAAGTTGAACTTCTGGTTTTGACAGGATCTCACTCCCCCTAAGTATGTGTACACATGGTCATAAATAAGCATATACTATTACAGGACTTGACTCAAGGAATCAAAAAGTACATTAATGAGAAATACAATAAAGCCTTTTCTACTCATTCTTGAGTCTTGAATCTTTCTTGTATTGATGCATGCTGTTCCTGAAATATTAGTGCACACACAAATAAATATACATTCCAAATATTAGAAGATGTGAGCCATAATGTTTGTTATCATCAAAACAGGAACTCTTGAGCCCGAGTCGTAACAATCTCCCCCTTTTTGATGATGGCAAACATTACTGGTTGAATTTACAAAAAGATATTTTCTCCTAATCTCCCCCTCACTAAGAAAAAGTCTTTTAAAAATAGGGAGGAATACTTTCTTCTTCTTTTTTTTTTTAATTTTTGAAATAACTACAACAACAATATGATGTAAAACAAACAACATAAAAATAAATATCACAAATACGTAAAAAACATCACAAATACAACAGTATGTTCTCCCCCTTTGACATTATCAAAAAGAGGAGGAGCAAAAATTTGGAAAGTCACATCTTGAGGTTCTCCAAAAACTTAGTAAGACATGAATTGATCTCTTTGAACCCAGAAAGGTTAGAGAATCAGAAAATGTAAATCCAAACTCAGGTTTTAAAAAGGCGAAAAAACTTTTTAAGCCAATATCTAAATCAAGGAACAAATTAGATAAGGAAATAAAACTTCTTCAAAACTCCTTTCATAAAATACATCTAATAGAAGATTAATGCAAAGTAATGAATCAGAAAATCTTGATTTTCAAACTCAAGTAACGAATCTATCAAAAAGTCATAAGAGTTTTCAAAACTTTAGAGATTTACAAGAATGGAAGCAGCTTTTATGGGCTAATTTTGTGCCTCTTTTTCAATTTGTTTGGCGCATTGCGCATCTTTTGATTTTTGATACACTTTGTGTATTCAATTTGGCAATTTCGCATCTTTTCAATTTTGGGCTGATTTTGTGCCTCTTTTCAATTAGTTTGGCGCACTGCGCATCTTTTGATTGCCTCCTTTCTAAATCTTTAAAATCAGCAAACCTTATTCTTATGATAAAGACGAACAACCTGAATAAGATAATCTTAAAGTTGGTTCAATAATTTGCAAAAGATTCCTACGAGATAGACAAAATGTTGGGAGATGAAAAAAGTTTTAATTTCAAAAATTAATTTATAATCTGAAACAGATTTTGACTCAAAAGCAAGATAGCCTTATTCAAAGAAATGAGATAGAGAGACAAAATCATGAGTTTTCTTCCTTTACTTGATTTTAGAAAAATCAACCACAACTAACATAGTATTTAGAAAATACAAGAGGTAAATTTTCCATTTTTAAAAAACAAGATCTTTAAAAAATAATTTTTAAAATAAGAGGTGTTATGTGTGTGCTTGATCAGAGAAATAATAAAAAGCAACATAAGGAATTTGAAAAGGAAAAACAAAAATAATAAAACACAGAAAACACAATGAATAAACAATAGTAATAGAAAAACAAAAACATAAACACACAAAAAGAACATTAATTTACATCAGCTTGCTCCTGATCAGATGATTCAGAAGCTAGATCTGCCCAGGACATTTTTCGTTTTGCATTGTCAGCCCTTATTAGAATTTGCTTAGCTTTACCCTTTTCCTTTTCAGGATGGGTTCTTAAGTTCGGGCACTGATTTTTCATATGTCCAGGCTTCCTACATCCAAAACAAATAACATCAGAAGAAAACTTTACATTCTTACCATTTTTACCTTTGTTCCACTTTTGATGTTGATGTTTGTGCCTTAGCAGATTTTTTAATTTATTTGTTGCTGATGCTAACTCTTCACTTTCATCACTTTCAATGTCTTCAGTTTTCAGCACTATCGTTTTATCTGCATCCAAAAACTTTTGACCCAAACCTTGCTCGTAGGCAATGAGTGAGCCAATCAAATTATCAATAGAATATTCGTTCAAATTTTTTGATTCAGAAATTACAATGACTTTGGCATCAAATTTAGCAAGTAGAGAACGTAGGATTTTATTAACTTTTTCAAAATTTGAAAGTTCTTTTCCTAAAGCATATAATGATGTCACAATTTGAGAAAACCTAGTAAACATGTCCAAGATCGTTTCATAAGGTTTCATGCTAAAAAGTTCATAATCATGCATTAACATATTTAGCCTAGATTGCTTGATTTCACAAGTACCTTCATATCTAGTGCATAATTTATCCCAGATTTCTTTGCCAGAAGTGCATGCAGATATTAACATACAATCATCAGAATTCAAAGCACAGAAAAAACAATTTAAACATTTAGCATTTAATTGAGCATTGATCTGATCTGTTCTACTCCATTCAGAAAAGGGAATATCAATTTTAATTTCATTTACAATACGTGACGGTGTAGAATAACCAATTTGAATCATATGCCACATACGATAATCAATAGATTTCAAGAAAGTAGACATACGAATTTTCCAAAGATCAAAATTAATATTTTCAAATAAAGGTGGCCGGGTGATTGAATATCCTTCCGCAATACTACGATTACAAAAATTAGCCATGGATCGAATTCAAAAGTTTTTAAACTTAAATTTTGAATCCCGCTCTGATACCACTTGAAAGTTCGAAAGGGATGTTAAGCCCTAGTGAACTAGTCCCGAGGCTAACCAAGAGGGGGGGTGAATTGGATATTTAAAACAAAACAAAAATCTTTTTATAATTTGCAGCGGAAATGAATTAAAACAACAATAAAAAGATCAATCACAGATTTCACCCAAGCAGATAATCGCAATAAAATAAAGTGCGGAAAATAATAAGAAAGAACACACCAGATTTATAGTGGTTCGGTCCAACCTGACCTACGTCCACTCCTCGGAGGCACCCTCCAAGTATTGCACTATACCACAAGTGTCTCTCCTTTAGCCCCCACAGCTAGGCGGAGAAGCCCTTACAAAATCGCTTCCACCTTCCCCGGTGCGGCGGAGTAGCCGGGTCCTTCGACACCAAAGAGCACTTCTTCTTCCCAAAACTTCCTTCGAGACGAGCCTTGAATCCGACGGTACTTAGGTGCAAGCCTGCCGGAGCAACCGTGTGAACCCCCTCACACTCCCTCGAGAAACCCCCTTCCCAGGCTCTTCTCCCTCTCAAACTCCACCCTTTCCTCTCTCCCTTTCAAGCTCTCTCTTCAAGTTTTCTCCAAAAGAACGAAGCCTCAATGGCTGCCAAAGACACATATCAAGTGTCTTGAGAAAGCTTAAATAAAGAGCTCCAAAAACCCTTCCAAATTAGTTCTGGCGGCAAAGATCGTCCAGGACGATCGCCGGATCGTCCAGGACGATGTGCTCCAAAAGACGGCTTCAGAAAACCCTAAAAACTCAATTCTGCCGCCAAAAGTCGTCCAGGACGATCGCAGGATCGTCCAGGACGATGTGCAGAATTTGACCTGATAGTCCCGTACGATCCTGGGATAGTCCAGGACGATCAGAACAAATTTTGCACAAATCGTCCAGTACGATATATAGATCGTCCAGGACGATTAGAACAAATTTTTACTCTTAAATCCTTGCCTAAATTATCATGGCGGCTAGGGTTTTGAGATCATATTGGATCGTCTAGGACGATTAGTTCAATGAACAGATCGTCCTGGACGATCCGAAATCGTCCAGTACGATTTGTTCAAAAGTTGAACTTCTGGTTTTGACAGGATCTCACTCCCCCTAAGTATGTGTACACATGGTCATAAATAAGCATATACTATTACAGGACTTGACTCAAGGAATCAAAAAGTACATTAATGAGAAATACAATAAAGCCTTTTCTACTCATTCTTGAGTCTTGAATCTTTCTTGTATTGATGCATGCTGTTCCTGAAATATTAGTGCACACACAAATAAATATACATTCCAAATATTAGAAGATGTGAGCCATAATGTTTGTTATCATCAAAACAGGAACTCTTGAGCCCGAGTCGTAACATCAACTGGTCTGAACTGAACTTTGATCCTGAAAGTCTCACATAGGAAGCAGTAAAATATACAATGATTTGAAAGGTATATTTTGTTGCAAATTTATTTTAAAATGTGAAGCCTATCTATTAGTGAAAGCAGAACATAATGACTGGGAGATTTTTTACAGCCATGATCCATTCTAGAGTGGAAATGGGAAGATGTGACTATGGATTTTATTATGCATTTTCTTAGGTTGAGATAGGGACATGATGTTATTTGGGTTGTAGTGGATTATTTGATAAAATTTTCTTAGTTCATTTGGATCTAACAGTCTAATTCTATGAATAGGTTGGCATAGGTATATGTGTGTGAGATTATCAGATGGTATGGGATTTCAAAAGTTATAATTTTTGATAAAGATGGTAGGTTTATCTCTAGACTATAAAGAGATATTCAACAAAGTTTGGGTACCAAATTATATTTCAGTATGGCATTTTACCCTCAAATCAATGGATAGTTTGAGAGGGCTATATAGGTATCAAAAAAATCTTTTGAGGCTGCGTATTTTAGATTTTTGTGGCAATTGGGAGGACTATATTCCTTTGATTGAGATTGCGTATAATAATAATTATCAGTCAAGTATATATATGACATCATATAAAGTTTTATATGGTAAGAAATGCAGGACTCCTATGTCTTGGACATAGATGATTGAGAGACATCTAATTAGGCCTGTCTTAGTTGATGATGCTACTAAGAAGATCTATTTAATCAGAGATAATTAAAAGTTGTATAGGATATGCATAAATAGTATTTTAATGTTAAGCATTGGGTTGTAGAATTTCAGGTAGGAGAATTTATATATGTGAAAATCAGATAGATGAAAGGCATTATTAGATTTGGCAAGGAACGAAAGTTAAGTTAAATATATGTTGGACCCTTTAAAGTGATTGAAAGGATTAAAAAATTTGCCTACAGGTTATAGTTTCTAGATCATATGTCTGAGACCCATCATGTGTTCTACATGTCACTTCTAAGGAAATGGGTATCTGACTCTAGAAATAAGATATTTATTGAAGACATCAAGGTATGTTTGAATTTGAGCTATAGGGAAGAACCAAAGAGGATTCTAGGCTATGATATTAGAAAGTTCAGAAATAAACATATTCCAATGGTTAAAGTCCAATGGAAAAATATAACTAAAAGAGAAGCTACTTGAAAAAAAGAGTCTGAAAATATAATAGTTGTATCCTGATTTGTTTCTATGATGTGAGATCTGAGTTTTAAAATATCGAGAATAACATTTTTTTGAGGAGGGGAGAGTTGTGACACCTCTAGATTTAACATTTGGTTCTACCTGTTCTGACTCGAATTAAAAGTGTTCAATATTTGAAGTTTTGTATTTTGATCCCATGTACATGTGTTCAAAAGTATTTTGGTGTATGAATATAGTTTGCATGTATTCTAGAATAAGGCCCAAGGATTTTGAGTGCATTTGGGCAAACAATCTAAAGTACAATGTTGGGTATCTGAGTGTCGTGGCATTGCAATAGTGCTAGGTGCTAAATAGTGACATTGCAGTGTTGGAGTCTCAAATTTTTAGAAAATGAACTAGCACCGCAGTGCTGGGCCACTAATTATACTTAAATATAAAATAAAACCACTATTCCATTCATTCTTTTAATTGCTGGCACTAACGAGGAGAGAAGTGAGGGTTCTTAGAAAGGAAAGAGGGATATTAAGCCACTTTGGGTCATCCTTAGCCATCAACCTAGTTAAAAAGTATATGGATCGAGGTAGGTCATATTATGCTTATCCCAATTTTCAAAAATAGGAAGTTTTTCTGAATTTCTTGATTAAATTTCTATTTCCATAATTGAAAAATGAGGATAACTATGTACTGGAAACCTTTCATCACGTAACCTTTTATATATTATAAAGATTGAGATTATGAATATTTTGAATATTATTTGAAAAATTTTCATTGGTATTTTGAAATTTATGTAGTTTTATTAAATAGAAACTAATATGGACTCTAGAAAATAGTGTTGAGTATGATTAAAGTCTTAAAATGGTGTTCTAAACAATCTCTAATAATTTGGTTATATTTTAAAACTATGCATTTGTACTCAATAAGATCTTTTATTGCCTACCATTATAGAAAACTATATAAGTATGAAATATACTCAATTATACTTTAATTGCTATAATGTGATGAAATATGTGCTTATGTGACTGAAAAATGTCTACTTGGAGATAAAAGGGGTAAGAATCATTTGAGATTTTATCTTTAATTGGGAATCTGGTACCTATAGGGCATGTTTTGGTAGCTAAAAAGTCATATTTCGGTGGCTATAAGCCATATTTTTATGCCTATAAGCATGTTCTGATGCCTACGAGCATGTTCTGCTACTATAAGCATAAAGAGAGTTATAAGGGGTCAGAATCCTTTGAAATTATGTCTAGGTCTAGAGAAAACTGATATGAACTATTTTGTTATTCTCTGTGATATGAATTTTATTTTATTAAACTGCTGAGTATTATTATTTGAATCTTTCGACAACTACTACACCCTTATTACTTTATTCAGCATTGTGATTTATTATATTGCATTTAACTACTTTTAAATATTCTAAAAAATATTTAATAAAAGAAATATTTAGAAATTTAGATCAGTATTTATGGCTTGCTGAGAAGTTGTAGCTCACTGTGGTTTTTCTTCTAATTTAAAGATTTGGGAAATGGTAGGAGCATGTTGATTAGCAGTTTAAGACCTGATTTGAGTCTATATGTATTTCTTTATTTTAATTTTTGTACATTCATGACTAGCTTTGGTTATATTTTATTATACTCTCTATTATGTCGCCATGTATTGTAGTGTAAATCATGTATATACATTTTGGTGAAATGAAAGAGATTTTATGGATGAGTTTATTTTCAGTACTCTAGATATTTTAGTAGCTTTAGAGTCTATCGTTTGTTTTAAAGTTTAACTTGGAAGATAAAATCTGAAGCGTTTCTAAAACTAGATGTTGGGATTTTTCCATATTTTTAGCTAATTTTTTAGAATTTCCTGCACAACAACAATCAAAAGAAGAATTTTCACAATAAAATATATACAAAGATGTTAACAAAAATTTCTACTAATGTGCCAAAAATGCATATTGACCCTAATGAATAGTAAACACATGCATATCATGTATTTTATGTCTAAATATAGTACATTAATTTTTGTTCATTTTATAATTGATATTATACCACCCATTTCAGTTAAAAAAAACATAACCAAAATCATTTAGTGAATTTTAATATTAACTAGTGAAAATGCTCAAGTGGAAGGTATCTGTCACATATCAAAAGGTTCACAGTGAAAAATCACTAAATCGAGAGATATTATATTTTTAATAGAATTTAGGAAAGATAAAATTCAAGAAATTTAAATCACTAGAAATAAAAATAGGATTTGAGTTACCTACCATAATTAAAACACTTTCCTAACTAGAGCGATAGATGAAAATAACTTGAAGCGGCTTTCTCTGTACTCTCTCTCTCTCTCTCTCTTCCTTCTTCCCCCTTCTCTCCCCTTTCTTATCTAGTAAGATAAGCAAATGAAGGGAAGGGATGGCTCAGAGAGGTTTTAATTGAAATGGATTATATATTTTATTATTTAAAAATTCACTATTTTGACCTAGCACTGCGATGCTCAACTTCTCAGCATCGCTTCACTTGCTACTTAAGGCTCGACGTCACAATGCTCACTCAGAACCCATTTTTTCAAAAAACTTGAGAGCTCAATGCCCGAGCATCACAATCCCAATGCTGTAGTGCTCTTAGCTCTGCAGTGCCAAAAAGTACAACATTGCACCCCATAATTTCCAAATTTTTTAAAAATCATTTTATAATAGTTCAAGTTATTACAATGACTTCCCTATCAGGTTATGGGAGAATGACTCGTCTACATTAATGAACCATAAGGCTCACTCCAATATCTCCTCCAACATAATAAATTCTTCTTATCTATGGAGTACTTAAAGAAGGAGTTATAGAGATCAAAGGAAAGGGCCATCTTGGACACCACAGTCTTAGAGTTTGTGAATATTTAGGAGGCCTATGTGAATTTATAAATTTGGTCCCAAAGAAACACCCTGTCCTCTTGTCTGATGCATAATAGGGTATAAATGAATTTTAATATCCTCTTGGAATTTACAAAATAAATCACAAAATGTTGGTGTAGCATATTGAGGGAGGTGATGCTATTGAGTGAAAGTCTTATAAAATATATATGTTTGGCATTCTTTAGTGTATTGTTGAAAATACTTCAACACATGCTACAAAAGATTGGCGCTAATTTCATGGCATCATCGAAGCCTTTATGATGCTCTATAGAGTCAGTTTGACCATTATAATAGCCCAATAGATGGATCTTCAGCTCGACCAGTAGGACTTCTCATAGAATCTTTACTGAAAATGGAGTATATGTTACATACTTTGAGTAGTTCTTGAGAGAAGACACCATAAGGTGTTTCCCTTGCAAGCCAGTAACCTAGGGTAGTATTATTGAAATCACTATTGGCATTTATAAAATCATGGGTATAGGGTCTTAAGGATGAAGTGAGGTAGCAGAGGATCCATCATCCCTAAGAAACTAATGAACCTACCAATGCAGCTTATAACAATGCCACATTTAGTAAGGAATCCATCTTTGCTAATAAGTTTTACTTCACTAGGACCGTTGCTATATTGGGATGAGAAATGGCACCACCACACCATTCATTAGGGAGAACGTAAAAGTAATGATGATTGGGTAAGTCGCCATTATCTTAATGGTCATCCATCACTTTTTTTTTTCAACTCAAAAATCACAATGAGAGGACTAAAAATATGTTAATTGGAAAAAAGTTATTAGCATGAGTTCAAATGAGGTTTTATGTTTAGATATCACTTGTTATTGATTCAAATAAGGAAAAGGGGTTTTAAATGAATTTAAGATTGATTACTTGATTCGATGAAGATAAGTGTCAAGAATGTGAAAACCTAGAAAAAAAAGGTAAGAAGAATAATGTGTGTGGTTTGTCAGTCTTCTCTTATGTCCACTTTTGAATGCAGTAACTTCTGTTATGGTATTAATTGAAAAAAAGTTCCTCTTTATAATCACCAGTCTTCCCTTTTATAAGCCTCTCAGGACACCCTAGTAATTGTGTGTAGTGACTGACATGTTCATCAATCATGGAGAGTATGGAGATATTAGAGAGGAATCATCTTATTTTGCCAACGTGGTTGCTTTTCAAAACCTAATCATAGTAGTGCATCTTCAGTGGCCGAAATGGGTGATAGGATGGGCTAATGACTATTGATTGGTTTAGTCTGCCCAATCACATGGCCGAGCGTGTATTGAATGAATCTAACCATTCAGCTAGAACCTATTGGATCTAAAAGTCAAATTATCATATAAATTGGGCGATCTAATCATGTGAAAAGTAAAAGAGGATTCTTAGATATTGATCTGAATGCATGTGTCGCATGCATTAATCTCATCCTTATAAAAATGTGCTAGTTGTTGTTTCTTGTAATCAAATAATACAAGATCTAATAAAAGGCGATAATATGTAGATTAACATTTGGAGTGATTCCTTGGAAACACCTTATGTTATAGTGAACATATGAATCTACTTTAGGATGCTAAATCAAAAATTAGGCGAAGGCTCTGATACCATATGTAGAGTGGATAGGATGCCAAAGAGTAAGGTGGATTAAGTTACATTAAAAACATGGACATTTTAAAAATAATGAAAAAATGTTATGTAAAATGAAATGTGCACAGACCACATACATAGAGTTTAAGAATAGCTAAGTAATCATCACAAAAAAATTACAAAGGAGTGCATTGGAATGTAAAATGCAAGAACAAGAAATTAAAAGGAGATAATATACAAGAGATTTTTATGTGATTTGACCTCTAATCAAACATACATTTACTCATAGCCATAGTCGGAGTAGAATTTCACTACCTCTTGACTTTCCTAAAGCTCAAAAACTTGTTCACACCACATGAGGGTGAAGAAATCCTTACAACCAAAATGCACTCACAAAAGAATGCATAATCAAATTTCTAAAGAGTTTACACCTTATTCTTCATAGACTGAGAGTAAAGAAGACAACACACATAAAAGTTCTACAAATAAATAAATCCTACCTACCAAGAAAGGAAATCACAAATTTATTTTCACTACTGGAAAATTGCCAATTTCCAGTGGTTTTTATAGATTTTTTGGCGGTTTGAAAAATTTCTAGCAGTTAACCGGCGGTTAATAAACCGTCGGAATAAACTACGTAGGAAAAAAACACCAGTCGCTATTTTCTGGCGGTTATATTTTTCAGAGGTTTTTCAGTGGCTAAAACAACCAGAAATTAATGAATCCAAAATCGCGGGTAAATCGCTAGTAATTTTTGGCAGTTTAACTGTTGGGAACCGCATGTGTATTCCCGACAGTAAACACCACTGTTATGTCTGGCAGCCAAACTAGTGGTAAAATTAAAATAAACCAGCGGCTTTTAAAAGCCGTCCGGTATCAAAGTTTTCGACGGCCAATCTACCAGTTAGCAGTTGAAAACCTATAGCATTTACAAAAAAAAATTGACAACTTCCCTCTATTTATACCAATTTCCATAATTACCTGCAGGACATATATATATATATATATATATATATATATATATATATAAAATAATTTTTATTTCTAAAATCAATAGATTAGTTCATATGAAATAACAATACACAATCAACATATAAATTTACAAAATCCATAATAACCAAAAATAGTTCTTTAAACAAATAACAATGCATATGTTCCACAATCAATATAATATATGAAATCCACAGTCAGATGTTCCAAATACACCAAACAGTTTTTCAAACAACAAACAACAAATAACAATACTAATCATCCTCCATGTCCTCACTGTCATGTAATACAGGGCTGATCCTGAAGATGATCCATCACTAGTAGACTGTTGAGTTTCCTGAAGTCGTATAAAATCATCCTGCGAAAATAAATCCATAAAATTAAATTTGTATTTATTTTATATTATTACTCAAAAATTTATACTCACGTGAGCTTTTATCACCTTCTCATCAACCTACTGATGATCTGCCTGATGATCTACGATTTAAATTGAGGCGCATTACAGGTGCAACAATAAACTTCAGTCGCATCATCCTTATAGTATGACATACATCCATTTATATAATAATCAATTTTCGTAGCGGTGAGACCCAACTTGGATACTAATTTCTTTGTTCTATACAAATTTATGGGGATTAAATTATCTGTTAGATTTGTTTCATTGAGAAGACCAATGAAGTCATTGAAATAATCATGAGGAATATTATATTCAGTTTTGATACTTAGCATCCTAACAACAATCGATAATTCTGAATGAGTTTTGTAACCATGCTAAATTAATTTTTGAGCAACATGTAGTAATTCAAAGAATTTTTGGTTTCTATGTTTAGTGACTCTTCCATACTAGCCCTTAAATTAGGACCTACTACTTAAAAAATAAGTTCTTCATGTGTGTACTCATTTGATCTTCATCAACTATTTCAAAAGCTATGGATGGACCGGCATAAGTATCTCTGTGTGGCTCGTACTCACCATGTGAGGTCAAAATCTAGTAGTCTGGAACAAATCCCCTACGATATAAATCAACCTTTACATCATCGGGCTAAAGGAATACTTAATTTTTGTGCTTTGAGCATGGATATCTAAATATTCCATCGAACTTAAATGAGGGTAGTTGAGATGCGACTTGAATAAAAGTCTTAACTCCCTGTATAAATTCATTCATCAATTCTCTTCGACTCAATAACAATCTGTTATACATCCAATATCTTTCTTCATGGATAGTCATTTGGATGTTAAAGCAAACGTTCCCTATATAGTTGTGAAATAAATTATTAGAAAAGATGCAGCCTTAAATCTCATTTATATCTAATAAAGAAATATTATTTCTAATATTTTTAGCCAAGTCTTTTTAGGTCTACCTTTACCTTTCATAATATAAGTCAAATCTTTTACCTCTACTTTCCTAACCGGGTCATCAGAAGGCCGTCGTTTTAAGCGACCAAATCATCTAAGGTGACCTATCTCTGCAAAACTTAAAATAGTATTTTGCTTCTCTTTTAATAAAGCATTACAGGTCTCACCACCATCTTATAGAATTTTCCCTTAAGTTTGAGGGGGACTTTTCTATCACACAAGCCTGATACATTCCTCCACTTCAACCATCCAAATTGATTTCTGTTGATAATATCCCTATCTATTTCACCTTCACTCCGAACAAGAGATCCAATATATCTAAAACATGTACTCTTATTAATGACTTGATTGCCCAAATTCACAATCCCCTCACTAAGTGTATTACTACTAAAATTACACTCAATATATTCATGTTTTAGATTAACTCAAGCGAAAACCTTTACACTCTAAGGTTTACATCCATAATTCAAGTTTACCTTCAACTCCCTCTCTAGTCTTATCAACAAGAATAATATCATAAGCAAAAAAAAAAAAAATCAGGGTATAACCTCTTGCAAATGTCTACTGAGAACATCCATGACTAAAGAAAAATGATATGAGCTTAAGGCTTTCTTAAAATCAACCTTTAGATTCAAAGGTTGATCTTCATAATTCAAGTTTACCTTCAACTCCCTCTCTAGACTTATCAACAAGAAGAATATCAACAGCTAAAATAAAAAATTAATCAAGGTAAGGTACATCCTCTTACAAATGTCGGCTGAGAAGATCCATGACTAAAGCAAAAAAAAATAAGGAGATGTATGGAGGAGATCACCTTCGGGGCATTTGGCGGCTGGAGTGAGGGTGTCAGGGGCAAGGTGCGGGCAGCGTTCGACGACCAAAGTCCTACAGGTGCACTTCGACAAGGGCGAGGGCAAGGCCATGGGCATTTGGATGAAAATGAATAATGCAAAGAAATGAGGAGGAAGGGCTGTGGCGGCCAATTTTAGGGCCATTTCCGGTGCTTTATATTGCCAGAAAAAAATCACTTAAAACCAGGGGCTAAACTGCTGGTAAAAGTTGACGCCTAAAGAATAAACCATCAGTATATCTGGTGGTCAGTTGACCACTATAAATTCTGGTGGTTTAGTATTAAATACTGGTGGTTAAACTGCCAGTTAAAAGCATACTACATGAAAATTGCAAATTATCGGTGGCCAAAGAACCACCAAAATTATCGGAGGTTAAATCGGTCGTGTGACTGTTGGTTTTAGGTGGTAGTTTTTAATAATAAACCATCAGAAATGCAGGTGGTAAAATGACCGTCGGATATGCCGCCAGTTTTTTGTTTGGGCGTCGCATATTGCCGGCAGTTTGGCTGCCGGTGTTAAGTGATTTTTTTTGGTGGTCCAAACCACCAGACAAATGGTAAAAATTGACCTAAAATTGGCCATCCGTCCCTTCCTCCTCATTTCTTCATGTTCTTATTTTTCATCCAGACACTGCTCTCGCCCTCACATCTGACTGCGTCCGCAGGACTCCGACCGTCGATGCCCTAACTCTGGCTGTCGACGCCCTCACTCTGCCCACCGACGCCCTCACTCTGCCCACCGACGCCCTCACTTTGCCCGCTGACACCCTCACTTTGGCCTGTGAAGGCCCCGAAGGTGATCTCCGTGCATTTACTTTTTTTTTCTTTAGTTATGGATGTTCTCACTCGACATTTTTAATAGTTTGGCCATGTATTTTCCTATATCAGTTTGATTACGTCAAGGATCAACCTTAAGCCTGTATCTTTTTATTAATTTAGAGAGAATAATGAGGACCTACATATGATATTTATTAATTTAGAGAAAGCATACGATAAAGTTTCAAGAGAAGTGCTATGGAGAGTTCTAGAAAAGAAAAAAGTGAATAATGCTTATATTCAAGTCATTAAGGATATGTATGCAAGAGTTATTACTTGTATTCAAACTCTAGATAATTTAATTAAGTATTTTCCTATTTCAGTTTGATTACATCAAGGATTAACCTTAAGCCCATATCTTTTTACTTTAATCATAGAGAGAATAATAATACATATGATATTTATTGATTTAGAGAAAGCATATGATAAAGTTCTAAGAGAAGTGCTATGGAGAGTTCTAGAAAAGAAAAATATTAATAATGCTTATATTCAAGTCATTAAGGATATGTATGCAAGTGCTATTACTTGTGTTCAAACACTAGATAGTTTGACGAAGTATTTTCCTATTTTAGTTTGATTACATCAAGGATCAACCTTAAGCCCATATCTTTCTACTTTAATCATAGATGTTCTTAATAGACATTTGCAAGAGGATTTATCTTGGTGTATACTTTTTCTAATGACATTCTTCTTGTTGGTAAGACTAGAGAGGGAGTTGAAGGTAAACTTGAATTATGGATGTCTTTCTTAGATTATAAAGGTTCTCGTATGAGGGGATTATGAATTTGGGCGACAAAGTCATTAATAAGAGTACACATTTTACATATACTAGATATCTTGTTCAGAGTGAAGGTGAAATAGATGGGGACATTATCAACAAAAAGTCACCTTAGATGGTTTGGTCACTTAAAATGATGGCCTTCCGATGACCCGGTTAGGAAAGTAGAGGTATTATATTTGACCTATGTTAAGAAAGGTAGAGGTAGACGTAAAAAGACTTGGTTAGAAAATATTAGAAATGATATTTCTTTCTTAGATTTAAATGATATTTAAGGCTGTATATTTTCTAATAATTGATTTCACAACTATGTAGGGAACATTTGCTTTAACATTCAAATGACTATCCAAGAAGAGAGACATTTGATGTATAACAGATTGTTACTTGGTCAAAGAGGATTGACAGATGAATTTATGCAGGGAGTTAAGACTTTTATTCAAGTTACATATCAACTACCTTCATTTAAGTTTGATGGAATATTTAGATGTCCATATTTGAAGCATAAAAATCAAGTATTCCTCAAGTCCGATGATGTAAAGGTTGATTTATATCGTAGGGGATTTGTTCCAGACTACTGGATTTGGACCTCACTTGGCGAGTATGAGCCACACAGAGATACTCATGCCGGTCCATCCATATCTTTTAAAATAGTTAATGAAGATCAAATGAGTAGACCATATGAAGAACCTATTTTTGATGTAGCAGGTCTTAATTTAAGGGCTAGTGTGGAAGAGGCACCAAATACATAAATCAAAAATTTCTTTGTGTTACTACTTGTAGCACAAAAACAAATTTGAGATGGTTATAAAACTCATTCAGAATTATCGATTACTGTAAGGATGATAAGTATTAAAATTGAATATAATATTCCTTGTGATTGTTTCAATGACTTCATTGATCTTCTAAAGGAAACAAATCCAACTGATAATTTAATCCCCATAGATTTATATCGAACAAAAAAATTAATATCCAAGTTGGGTCTCACTGCTATAGAAATTGATTGTTATATAAATGGATATATGTTATACTATAAGGATGATGCGACAAAAGTTTATTGTCGCACCTGAAATGCACCTCGGTTTAAACCAAACTCAGGAAAATAACATCGTCAAAAGAAAGAAGTTCTATATTCTCATTTATTTTATTTACCGATCATTCTAAGACTTTAGTAGCTCTACGCATCAATGAGTTCAGCAGGTCATATGAGATGGCATAAGGAGAAATTAGCAAATAGTGGTGCTCTTTCTCATCCATCAGATGCTGAAGCGTGGAAATATTTTGATCGAACACATGCTTCATTTACTGCTGAGCCTCGTAACATAAGATTGGGATTATGTGCTGATGGTTTTACTCTATATAGTTAGGCAGCTTTATCATACTCTTGTTGGCCAGTTATACTAACACCATACAACCTTCAACCAGAGATGTGTATGACTATCCCATACATGTTCTTAACACTTATAATACTTGGACCACATAATTCAAAAGCAAAAATTAATATTTTTTTGCAACCATTAATTAATGATATCAAGTTCTTATGGGAAGAAGGTGTCCTCACATATGACATCTCAACCAAACAAAATTTTCTCCTTAAAGCTGCATTGCTTTGGACCATTGGCAATTTTCTAGCTTATGGTATGTTGTCTGGTTGGAGCACAGCAGAAGAATTAGCTTGCCCTTACTGCATAAAGAATACTAAATCTTTTACACTAAAATATGGAGAAAAAAAACTTGGTTTGATTATTATCGTATGTTCATACCTGCTGATCATCCATTTAGGAGAAATAAGGAAGCATTCGTTAAAAATATAGTTGAGAGGTCACTCCTCCACTCAAATTAAATGGTGATGACATACTATAGAGACTTTTTAACTTTTTATCAATTATTAATTTTCCAATATTATAAGAGTGTAAATTTTTGGGATATGGTGTTCAATATAATTGGATTAAAAATATATTTTTTGGACATTACCATATTAGAGAATAAATTTGATAAAATATAATCTGGATGCTATGCATATTAAGAAGAACTTTTTAGACAACATTTTTAATATAATTATGGATGTTAAAGGCAAGAGCAAGGATTACGTCAAAGCTAGAATGGACATTAAAGAGTACTACCGGCAAAGAAATCTAGAGTTAGTAACAACTAGCGATGGCAAAATAATGAAGCCCAAAGCATCTTACTCTTTCACATTAGAGTAAAAAAGATTAATATGTCAGTGATTTAAAGGTTTAAAAATGCCTGATGGCTATGGATCAAACTTAAGCCGATGTGTAGACCTTAAATTTATAAGATTATTTGGACTAAAAAGTCATGATTGTCACATAATTATGGAGGTTCTCCTTAATATGTCTGTTACCAGATTACATATCAAATCCGTTGATAGAGCTTAGCATTTTCTTTAAAGACCTATATTCATCTAAACTAAGTGAAGATGCTTTATAGAGGAGCGAGAAGAATATACCAATCATCCTATATAAGTTAGAAAAAAAAATTCCCTTGGGATTCTATGGAACATCTTCCAATCCATCTACCTTACGAAGCTAGAGTTGGTGGGCCTATATAATATCATTGGATGTACCCTTTTAAGAGGTGAAATATATTTTTAATATGTTGTCTTAAATAATTTTAATGGTAACTGATAATTGTAATCATTTAGCAGATGTTTAAATAAGTTAAAAAACTATGTTAAGAATAAAGCACAACCAAAAGGATTGAAATGTGAAGCATATTTGTCTCAAGAAACCACTCACTTCTGCTCCTACTACTTTGAGCCCCATGTAAGGAGTACAAGAATAAAGATTGATCATAACATGGACTTCAATGTAGAAGAATAGTCACAATCTGCATTATCAGTCTTTAGAAGTCATAGAAACCCCAATGAAAAATGTGTTGAAAGATTCCTCAATGATTTAGAAATCAAAATAACGACTTTATATGTTCTACTGAACTATGAAGAAGTCCAACCAATCTTAGAGTAAGTTTTTCCATAATGTACAAAAGGAGTCATGTTTATTTTAAATACTGAAGTCTTATTTGGATAATTTATCACTAGGTATTTTGTAAGTAATTTGCCTCTAATAGATACTATAGTGTTGAGCAACTTATTGCAAATGAATTCCCAGCTTGGTTTAGATCTTATGTGAGCCCTTAAATTTCAAAATTTTTATTGATTTACATCTTATTTAATACTAGAAGCCCTAACATTTAAAAATTTTCTTAGGTATATAACCCTAGTAACAAAGGTTTTGATAAAGGTTTGTAAGTACTAGCATGGGGCTCAATACAAAAAGTAAACACCGGGTCAATATGTATAGCTAATGGGTTTAGATTTTATTCCAAGTTATGAAGTGAAGGAAGAAAAATTAAAAATTGTGGAGTTTGTGTTAGAGGGAATACTCATGAAGAAGATGAGTGTGATTATTATGGTATTCTAAATGAAGTTCTTGAGCTGGAGTACCTAGGAGAAGATGAAAATTTTGTATGTTTATTCAACTATCAATGGTATGATCCAGTACAGAATAGAGGCATAAGGGTTCATCCTATATATGGTTTAGTAAAAGTAAAATATAATAGAAGATATGAGAAGTTTGATCCATTTGTGTTAGCAAGTCAAGCTGTTCAAGTTTATTTTATCAAAAATCCTAGTGGTCGTAGAGATAAACAAGATTGGCTAGCTATCATAAAAATAAAAGTATGTGGGATAATTGATCAATAATATGTCGTAGCAACTACACATCAAGAGGATGAGATGTCAAATTATAGGTCTATTAAAATTGATGAGATGTCAACTACAACACATAATGTTGAAATACAGTTAAAGGATATGAATAGTTCAACAAGCTCATCAAGTGAGAACGAGGAAGAAAGTGAAGATACCTTGGAGAGCAATAAAAATATTTCTTATTCTGAATAGTTTTTGTAATTTAAGTGACTAAATTTATTATAATGTACTTATTGAATTGTAGTTTTTGGAAATAAAGCTAGTAAACAAATCTTGGTAAATATCTCTTATTAAATCCTGTTTGTATGTTAATCATTGTATATTCTATAATTCTTCATGTTTGTTACAACTAAATTCTATATTCTATTTTTTATTTCTACTTATGCAAATATTTATAATTGTTACAATTTAATTTTTTATATGTTACAATGATTTACTAATTACTTCTTTTACTGCAGATGGCTTCAGGTGATGATCCTCCTCGTAGATCCTTCACTTCAAAGTTTTCTCGTAAGAAACATTTGAGTGGTGGACCAAGCAGGCCTAGACAGGGTGATGAAGGTGAGGGGTAGAGATCAATTCCACCAGTGATACCATCACCACCACCTTGGAGTCAGTAGCAGTCCCCACTGAGTAGGGTCAGGGACATTCAGATCCACCTATGGTTGGAGTACCATCACCCTTTCCTAGGTACTTCCCTCATATGTCGATGAGTCCTCAATTTTTCTCTCCAGATTAGACACATTCAGCTCCATTCTATCCATATTACCTCCCACCAATATCACAAATTACTCCATCCACCATCCCTTACCCTCCTTACCCCCACCCTTATTATTACCCACATCCTGTGCAGCCAGAACACGGTGGACCATCTACACAAACAGAGGTTGGTGCTGGAGATCTTGCAGCTATAGTAGATAAGCGTGTATATATTGAGCCTAAGGGCAATACATGAGTTTAATTTATTTGGTAAAATTATTATAACTTGATTCATTATATGTTCTTGACAAAAATTTTAACTTGCAGCTTCAATCCCTCAAGGCCGCCTACCCACAAGATTCGAGACATCATACGGAGAAAATATGATGCTCCTTACTTATTATGGAAGAAGATCCAAAAGAAAGTTAGGGATATGTGGTTTAGAATTTTAGGTATATTTATTTGGCATTACTTAAAATATTTGATTTCATTTGTATTAATATAACTTATTATACCTATATTTTATAGAAAGATTTTAGGTGATTGCCTGAGCATGGCACGAAGATCAGAATAAATTTTGAGAGGAGAGGATTGACTTGTCTTAGGGACATGTTCATGAACATTAGAAAGTCTAGAGAGCGTCTAGTATGGATTGGTGAGGTAGTATGGGCAGATTTGAGCAGAGCTTGGGCGAGCCCTGAGTTCACCAAATTGAGAGAGCATAATAAGCAAAATAGAGCATCTAATTGTGGGGGTTTAGCAAGCCTCTCTTCATACTGGTGGATCAGTGCCTCATACTGAACATAGATGATGACTGATAAAAGCTTTCAATTAGTTTAATATATATATATATATATATATATATATATATATATATATATATATATATATATATATATATATATATATATATCTTCTATTTACAGAAAGAGTTTTTTGGCTGGGAGCTTACACCACTGGAGTTGTATACGAGGACTCACCAACATCAAACTGACCATCAGTGGGTTAATAAGAAGGAAAAAAAAATCTCATGTGAGTATAATTTTTTGAGTAATAAAATAAAATAAATATAAATTTATTTTATGGATTTATTCTCGCAGGAAAAGTCATCGGTCTACTAGTGAGGGATTATCTTCAGGATCGACCCAGTATTCTGAGTATCACATGTGGTTAGATGTTATTGGAGGAAGGCAGAGGGGGAGAGGTTATGGCTTAGGTTCGCAGGGATATGCTTATGAGGGTAGTTCATCTACGTCAGTATTTTATGATGTTAGTAGAGCTGAAGAAACTGTTAGCCAGAGGGTTGCTGCCCTGATAAGAGAGATAGAGGAGATGAGAAATATTCAAAATGAGATGTAGGCGGAGCTACGATCATATCGAGATGAAAATCAGAAGAAGAAAGAGCAAGAGCCAACACCTGAATTACAGGGCAGCGAGGACACGGAGGGTGATTAGTGATGTTATTGTTTGATGAACTTTTTGGTGTATTTTGAACATCTGACTGTGGATTTCATATATTATGTTGATTATAGAACATATGCATTCTTTTTTGTTAAAAGAACTATATCTACTTATTGTGGACTGCACAAATATAATTTGTTGATTGTGTTTTGTTACTTCATATGAAATGTTATGTTAATTTTGGACTCTATTTATGTGGGTTGAGTATAGTGGCATGTTGCCCTTAAAGTTTCTATTTTATATTTGAATTCTGTGTAGATATTATGGAAATTGGTGTAAATAGAGGGGGGGTATCAACTTTTTTTTTTGAAATGCTACAGGTTTCTATAGGCTAATTGGTAGTTTGGCCGCTGAAAACTTCGATACCGGACGATTTATTTAGCCGCCGATAGTATTCGGCGGCCAAGCCGCCGGCTATACCAGTAATTAACCGGCGGTCGCCGGCATTTTGACCGCCAAAATTTACAGCTGCTCTCGTCGCCAGAAAGCCGCCGGAAAGTTTAGCCACCGAAAAATGGTCATTGTAATTCATTTCCTACGTGGTTTATACCGGCAATTCGCAAACAGCCGGTAATTTTTTAAACCGCCAGAAAAGTCATTTGAACCACCAGAAAGTGCCACCAATAATTGACGATTTTTCTGTAGTAGCGGCGATCAAACCGCCGATTTAACTGCCTGTAATTCTGGCGGTCAAATGACCGCTGGTAAATAGAGAATTTCTTGTAGTGTTTGCAATACTATGAAAATCATAACTTATTGCTCCTTGGCTTGCAACATACTTATCATTAAGAGGAGTTCACACCAAGTGAAGTGAAAATTAGTTGAAGGAAAACTCCGAAGAAGTGAAACTAGTTTCTTAGATTTGTAGTTTATGGGGCTGTGCATAAACTTTTTGCTTTGAAGGTTTTGATGATGAAGAAATCCAAGTCCATATTTCTACTATAAAAAGGATTTGATTTGAAAGAAATTTTTTTATTTTTATTGAATATGACATAAGTCGATATTTACGGCGAGGTGACAACATCAATGGGTGGCAGAGGAGGCACAGACAAAATAGAAATGACCGTTGGAGCCATGGTGGTCAATGAAAGATTGGCCTACGATGGGTATAGGGCGGGCTAACATGATGCTGGAGGAAGATTGACTGAAAGTTTATATTTTAAAATAATGAAAATCTCTAAAAGTTACTTTAAGAATTTTAAAAAAGAATTTGATTAATTTTCAAAAGTAAAAAATACTTATAAAATATTAATAAAAAGGTTTTTAAAAAAAAAAATATACCAAACAAACCCTTTGTAAACACATTAGTAACTACTGCATATATTTTCCATCTTGAAAACCAAGTTTATTTAACTTGAGGCTTATGAGGTAATTAAAAAGTTCTTTCGTCATTAATAAAAATTAAGCAACTAACGTAATTTAGAACTTAAATTAACAAATTAAACATATTCATAATTAAAAATTAATAAACAATAGTATAAAAATAAATTCTTTACAATATAATTTCCTTTATATATTTTTCAAATATAAACTTAAAATTTGAGCATAACTAAAACAAATTTATAACTCAATATGATTAAAAGTAAGAATAATCAAAATCATTAAAATAAAATTATATTCATTTATTATAAATATATTAATATCTTAAATTATATGCTTATAATTTAATTAAATCCTAATTTTAGCATATATATATATATATATATATATATATATATATATATATATATATATATATATATATATATATAAAATTCATTTTTTGACTAAAATAAAATTAATAATTAGTAGATTGGCGCCTAAGGAGATATATATAGTTTATTTTTTTATTAAAAAAAATATATATAGTATGCTAAAAATAAATTATTTTTATTTTTATTAAAAATCAAGTAATTTTTTTTTCTTTTTGAGACATTTAAGCTAATTAAGATAAACTCACACACACGTCACATATGTAAAACTTAAACCCAAGACCACTTGGCAGCCAAAGCTCTCAACCAACAGATCAAAGTGAGCTGTGTTAAAAAAAAATTCAAATAAGTTAACTCTGAGCTAATAAAGCCAGATGGTCTGCCACCATCCAAATGAAAAGAACTTCTCATGTGAGTTTATAAGATAAAAAGGGCAAAGACAAGGAAGAAAACAATAAAAGGAATCACATGGGCCTTGATGAATTTGGTTCGATGCTTCAAAGGGCGAGCAAGAATCTCACCTTTTTATATAGAAAATTATAGAAATCATATGAAAAGATCTCCATTTTTGAAAATTAATAAATTATTTATACAAAAGAAATTAAAATAAAATTGGGAATTTCAAGCTATAAGAAGGGCATCAATGGCAGCATGTTCTCCCATATTGAGAGCTCTTGCATGTTTTTGATGTTCATGGCTGCTGGAAAGAAGAGGCTCTTCTTATGCTTCTTTGTTCTCTTTTTACTTCTCCATGTATAATCCTCTCTAGTCATTTTTTTTTTCTTTTTTGTACATTATGAAATATAAATGCTTGTGCCAACTTTCAGCTGCAGGTGATTGCAGAAGCAAATCAGGAGTATGATGTGGATGGCTCAGATGTGAGACATTTATTTAGGGTTTCTTCGAAACAATTTTTTTACTGTTTTTTAAAACAATTTTATATACAAAAATTCTATAAAACAGCTTTAGAAAACGATAAGAAAGCTATCCCAAACGAAATTTTAGTTTATTGCAATCTATTGAATTTTTAAAAGATTTATATGATTATATTTTAATAAAAAAATACGCATCCACATCAGTTTGTTAAAAAAAAATTATATTAATTATTAATTTTATTTTAAAATGAATATTAATTAGTCATATATTATATTTATTTCAAAATAAAATTAAATTTTATTAAAATTACCCTAATAAAATTAAAGATTCTAAAACAATAATTAGTCATGTTTTAATTATTAGATTTACTGTGCATTACGGTGCAGTTTCTAATTTCCCCTTTGTTTTCAGTTGGCAGGAAATGCATCTTCTCTTTACAAATTATCTCATCGGAGGCCCAAAATTAGTATGTATATAACTGTCAGAAATTTGACTCTCTCAGTTCTAAATTCTGTAGATCAAAAGTGCCTGTAATTCACATCATTCTAAGCAGATTCTTACAGTTATTTCATTATTTAGACGAGCCAAATGCTAACTGTGTAGCATATATCTCAGCCAATTTATAGCACAAGAGAGAGAGAGAGAGAGAGAGAATTGAATGACAATTTTACATTATAGCATCTTGGGCTTCGTTTGGGATGGCTTTCTTGCTGCTTCTTAAAATAATTTTTTAGTACAAAATTTTTTATTTTTGTATTAAAAAGTTACTTTAAAAAGCAATAAAAAAGTTGTCCCAAACAAAGCCTTAGGCTTCGCCTTACTATTTTTTAAAGCAATTTTTTAGTAAAAAATAATTTTTTTTACTAAAAAACTGTTTTAAAAAATTCATCCCAAACAAAATCTTAATTTTGAGCTCAATAATTTACCTGAGTTTAGTGATCAAATTTATTATGTAAATATAATCATTATTTATTATTTCAAATGTACCAGATTGCAACTATGCATGTGCGATGAGATGCAGAAAAGCATCGAGAAAGAATGTGTGCGAGCGTGCATGTGGCACGTGTTGCTTGAGATGCAGTTGTGTTCCTCCTGGCACCTATGGTAACAAGAACGCCTGTCCTTGTTATGCGGGTCTTCGCACACATGGAAGAAAGCCCAAATGTCCATGACTCAGACAGACTACTCTACAACAAGAAGATTCCCTCTCCCAGTTTTTAACTAAATAACTAAGCCTTCTCCAGATGAAGTTCCAATACTTTGTGTTGTCAGTCAGATAGTTTATTATTATTTATTTGATTTGATCCACATATCTCTGTAACAAATAAGCCTATTGACATAAGCAGTTTTTTTCTCCAGAGTATACTATTCATATCAAAATTCACCTAAAAATTGTGTTCCAACGCAATTTCTGGCCTTCTGCTATGCACAAAAAGTGATAAATATTGTCTAAAATGTGCCAGTTCTGTACACCAACGAAGGCTAAAAAACTACAATTCAATCTATGGTATAAAGCAAATTCAAACGAGCTGGCAATCTTCCCTGTTACTGGGATGACCTTTTACTTGTAGAATTGATTAGAGTTGGTAAAGCAGCTCCTTCCTTGCTAAAGATAATTGCTCTTAGGTTTTCATCTGGTTGCTTGTAGATGGAAAAGATGCTTTATGGCTAATTGGGTTGCTTCTGGTGAAAAAAATGTTTTAGAAAATGAGGATTTTGTTTTCACTTATTTTGAGTGAAAATAAAATCATCATTTTTTGGAAGGTTTGTGGAATTTTAATCTAATATTGGTGTTTAATTACATTTGACCAAATGAAGGATTTAGCAAATATCATAATTATTTTCAAAACGTTATTTCTAACTTCCAAGCAACCAAATGAACTTACAAGGCATAATCTTGGGTCCAAGAAGTGAATTCAGTGGTTCACAAGGCCTTCAATCGCCCTCTTCCAGTGCCATGCAAGCTGTTTTTTATCCTCAAACGATGAGAGCTTCATTGGCTGAAGAAATTATGTAATGCAGTTAGCATGTTATCTAGTGAAGTAAGAATCGAATAGTTGCCCAGAGATGTACATACCGTGCAAACCTTGAAATGTGAAGGATTTAAGACCTGGACGCTAATGCCATTAGGGTTATCAGACCAAAGTATCTTCATATTTTCCATTGACTTCGAAGGATCAACATAAAATAATCTGGGTTTGTTGGTGAGGATGAGCTGCACTTTCTTGCTTGTGAGCAGACGCAGTTTCTTAAGCTTAGATGCCAAAACAATGGACTCCCCAGGCTCCAGAAACTCTTGCCTAATATCGAGACAGTTATGAATTAAGAAAATGAACGGATCTTGTATTCAATGGAGAATGAATGGCTTCAACTAGCCAGGGTTCAATGGGGACAAAATTTTTAAGTAATTAAATAATAATAATAATAATAAAATTAAAATTAAAATTTTAAAAGAAAAAATAAATAATTACTTAGATAATATCATCAAATTTATAAGAGAAAAATATAAATAGACACAAATGTGAAGGTTATGGAACTTTATTTTAATTAATTAGTCAACTGAGTAAAAAACTAAGTTAGATATTTTTTTATGATGACCGGGTAAAATTATAAATTATGGATGAAATTTTTCTAAAAATTAAAATCTTATTAAGAGAAAATATTTTGATGGTGGGAATTTACCCACTCTCACTCCAATGTGGTTTCACACCTGCAAATAGCCAACTATATTCCTGAGGCGATGGCTGAAGAATTTTATCACTCATAATAGAGATGCATTAAAGCATTAAAGCAGAATGAAGTGATTATACAAATGTAAAAACAGCTATCGTAGTAAAAACAGAACAAAGATGCTATTAATCAATTTGGAGCTTAAATTTGCTTACCATCTAGAATCAAAAGAGTCTACTGAAGCCAACAAAACAGAATGAAATTCTAACGATGGTGCTGTATTGGAACCAAACCCTGAAGCTGAAGTCTTATACAGGACGACGTCTGAGTTACTTTTCTTTGACTCCCCCGTCGAATCCTGACCATAGAAAAAGAAATTTATAGCATATTCATTGAACTCGTTTTTTTCATTATTTGAAAAAGGACATAATTTTCACATGTTAGATCAATACATTCGAGTCGAGTGCAATCTTTGGTGCTGACATCTCTCTTAACTTGCTCCATTCAATGCCCTTAAAGAAAGGATGCATCTTCAGGGCAGGATAACCACCAGGGCCAACACCCAACCTTCTTCCAGGATCCATATCCTGCAACAGAACTATGATCAGAATAACAGTAATATAAACTCATGCTTAACATGTTCAGCATCATTTTGCTTAACGTTGTTCTCTCTTCTTATTTCAAATAAAACATAACACATTTGGTATCTAATGAGAAATCTGAAACACAATTATTTGCCTTTATAGAGTTCTGAACAACAAATATATTTTCATGTAAAGAAAATATTGTTTCTAATACTTTCTAACCAAGTCTTTTTAGGTCTATCTCTACCTTTCTTAACATAGGTCAAATCTAATACATCTACTCTCTTAACTGGGTCATCGATGGCCAACATCTTATGTGTCCAAATCATCTAAAGCAGCTCTCTCTAATCTTATATGTCACTGAAGCTACTCCAACTTTATCACGTATATACTTATTTCACATTTTGTCTCTATGAGTGAAGCTACTCATCCACCTAAGCATCCTCATCTTTGTAACACTTAACTTACCTTTGTGCTAACTTACCTTTATGCTTCTCTTTTAATGGCCATCATTCTGTGCCATAAAGCATTACAGGTCTCACCACCATCTTATAGAATTTTACATTAACTTTGAGGGGTACTTTTCTATCAAACAATAGGCCCGATGCATTCCTCCACTTCAACCATCCAACTTAAATTGTACTAATAATGTTGCCATTTATTTCACCACCACTTTGAGCAAAAAATCCGAGATAACTAAAACATGTACTCTTATTAATGACTTGATCGCCCAAACTTAGAATCCCCGCTAGATCTAATTCTACTAAAATTACACTCCATGTATTCGGTTTTAGATATACTCAAATGAAAGCCTTTAGACTCTAAGGTTGACCTCCATAATTCAAGCTTTCCTTCAACTCACTCTATAGTCTTATTAGCAAAAAGAATATAATCAGCAAAAAGCATACACCAGGGTACATCCTCTTGCAAATGTCTAGTAAGAACATCCATGATTAAAGCAAAAAAGATATGGGCTTAAAGCTAATCCTTGATGTAATCCAACTGAAATAGGAAAATACTTAGTCAAACGAAAATACATAGTCAAACCACCTTGTGTTTGAACACAATTAACAGCTCCTGCATACATATCCTTAATGATTTGAATATAAGCATTATTAACTCTTTTCTTTTCTAGAACTCTCCAAAGCCCTTCTCTTGGAACTTTATCATATGTTTTTAATAAATATCATATGTAAATCTTCCTTATCTTTCTATACTTCTCTATCAAACCTCTCAATAAATGTATAGCTTCCATAGTAGACCTACTCGGCATGAATCTAAATTAATTTTGAGAAACATTAGTTTCACGTCGTAACCTATACTCAATAAATCTCTCCCGTAGCTGGCGCCAACCATTATAACAATTTATCTATCCTCAAATAGATTTACTAATTTAATTACTTTAAGAATTTAAATATTTATATTTGTTGGCTTAAACACCACGAATGAGGGATTGTGAAATTCGTGTTGTAAGGTGTAGCTTTGGAGAATGAGTATGTAGACCCCCCTCCCCGCGCCCCCCCCCCCCCCCCCCCCCCCCCTCTGTATGTTCTCAGGTTTGAGTCATATGTGGCGGTTACCAAGCTCTCTCCTAAGAATCCTCTCTACCCTAAAATTAACTTCTTTAAAATAAAATAAATTTTCATGTATATGCTTTGATTTGATTTAGGCAACAGAGTGATATATAAATATAAAAATTTTAATATTTGTTATATAAACAAATAACAATTTTGTGGTATGTATCTCAAACTTTTAAAGTGAATTTTAACAGACAATCTATTTAGTGAGATAAGGAACTTCTGTTGTTCTTTACTAAGAGATGAATAATTCACATCTTCATTACTTAATCCATTGCTCTAAACCAACCTATCTCTAAACACCTCTCCTCTAAAGTCTACGTCAGAAAAATACTTTATTCCAAAGTTATTAGATGGCACAAGAAAGAAATGCAATGCTCTACAACTCAAGTCACTCTTTGATGCTACTCTTATTAATCATGATTTTTTTAGCACAACCCATCATTTCTTCTCTGGCTACTTTCTCTGCCTTTTCTTTCATCTTAAAGTTATTTCTTGTACATCCATATGTGTCTAGTTAGGTTAATCTAGGCATTATGAATAAACCAAGTTGCATAAGTAGTTGATAGAGATCATATGAACTTCTTATAACTCAAAACTTGCTAAGTTTAAAGTAGCCTAAGGCCTCGAGTCACCTAGAACTACATTTCTAATAAGATGCTCAATAGTTAACTCTAACTCAACCCTCAGTGCTAAACTGTTGAAGTTGTTGGGGGAACTCACAAGTCACCCATTAATTGAGGCTATTCGTATAAAAGAGAATTTCAACTTGTCTGGAATACTTATTAGTTGACTAGGATTCTCATCAAGAGAACTTGCCAAGGATACTCGCATTTACTTTGAAACTTGCAAGAAGTTCCCCTTACTAGCAGTCAACCAGAAGCCTAACCTGCCCCTACACAACTAGTTACAACGGATTCAACCTATACATTCTCTATGTAATTATACTGTATATTCAATTTTTGAACATAAAATTGGTCCTGGCCACTAAATAAGTCGAGCATGTTTAGAAGTAATATGATAGGAAAGTCACATAAAATCTCAGTATAATTGGCTGATAAGTACTTTTATTTGAATGGCTTCTATGTAAATCAATTTGACTTGTCTTCTAAATCAATTCAAAGAGGTTCAACCGAATTCATTATAAATTAGTTATCTAAATAATTTCATAAGATCATGATTCTCTTTCTTCTTCTCACCTTTTAGGTATGATTCATTTCTCTAATAAAGTTTAGATATTTTTTCATGGACAGCTTTCAATCCAACATTTTTATCTAGTATTGTGAGATTTTTCTTCTTCGTGAATATTGGTACATGAAATGTATATGGTTTGGGCTCTTTAGTTTAAAAAAAAATGTTAAAGAAGGGATTATTAGTGAGAATATGGACATTATGTGTTTTCAAGAATGAAAATTGATTTATCTTTCTCAATGATGTCAATTAGACAACTTTTCTTATGACCTTGTTTTAACTAATGTTTATGCTCATCAAGACCAAGAAAAATTTTTCTTTTGGATTGAATAGTTCAGAATATATTAGAAGTGGACATCAAATTTGATACTTTTTGGTGACTATATTGACACCTCTTCCTCAAATGAAAGATCTTTAAATAGTTCCAAATCTCAATCCAAATTCATTGAATTTAATCAACTTCTTCAATCTGATTAACATACCCCTTAAAGGAAGGCATTTTACTTGGCCTATCAATAGAGTGAATGATATTTTGACTAAACTGGATGAAGTTCTTTTCTTTCCTTCAAGTGACAAACTTTTCCCTAATGGTGGTCAATTAGACCTTAATAACAATATTTTTATTGTAGCTAATTATGTTCTATTCATATCCAACTCTACTATCAAGTCAATACAGTTTAGATTTCAAAATTATAAGTTCAAGGCTGTGGAGTTTAAAGATAAGGCTTCTATTTGGTAGAAAAGTCACATTACTTCAAGCCACGGAGTGAATTCTTTGGTCACTAAGCTTAGAATCTTCATTTTTTTTTTCAGGGGAAGAAAAGCATAAGTTTTCATTTATTGATATAATTAAATGTAGGGTTTTGTCTGGCCTTGGCTCTGCTTAGGATCTCAAAGAATATGAAGATGCAGATCAAGACTACACATGAATTTAAAAAGGAAGACACATATTGGCATAAAGTCCAAGATAAATCGCAAATTGAATGTGATAAAAAACTTTTTTCAAAAATTTGCAAATTGAATAAGTAAATATAATTTTATTTATCATATTTGTTTGGAGGATCATTTCATCTCTTATCCACCAGAATTGGTTTAAGTTTTTAACACTTACTAAAAATATCTTTTTAATTAAATGGCTCAGTCTCCAATCCTATGATTGATTATCGTGAGCTTTATCCTTAAGATGATCGATCCCATTCTCCTCTTTAATTTAGACAAACATATTTCTTTGGATGACATTAAATATGCAATTTTTCTGTAAGAGCTTCTAAATCCTTAGGATCAGATTGCTTTTCTATGATGTTTTGCAAGAAATATGGTTATCATTCATCTTCTCACTACGCTTGAAAACATCTACTTTGGAAAAGTATTCCCCAAACAATGTTAGTTATGCTCTTAGTTAATTCTCAAGAAAGATGATTGTCATCTTCTTAATGTCTTCAAACTAATCAATCTGCCTAATAGAGCTTTCAAAATTTTCAATAAATTCCTTGACAACAAACTCAAAACTTTTTTTTTCATATTTTGGTAAATATCTAGTGCTTTTATGGCTAATGGGAGTACTATTTATATATTTATTGACTCTCATGAATTAATTCATTTCACCGCTAAATTACAAAAAGAAATGTTTATTTTTAAGGTCGACATTAACAAGGCTTTTGATATTTGCAAATAGGATTTTCTATGAATACGCTTTTGGGTTATTTCTTCTCCCCTAAATTCATACCATGAGTTATGGATTTGTTAGATACAAAGTTGAAATTCTCTTAACCATCATAAATAAAATTTTACTTTAATTTAGTGGATTATTTGATCTTTGTGCGATCGTTGAACCATGTCTTGTTATTGTTTTTTTTTTTTTGTATTCATTTTCATATTTATTTGATTTTGCTCGAAGTTTCACTAGTATCATAATAGGGTTCTATCTCTTGTTCTACATCACAAATCATCATCAGTTGAGAACTTAGCAAACACTTTAAGCGTCTGAAGGGTTGTAGGGAAGGAAACCCTTTTTCTCACTTCTTTTCATCAGCATAACTTATGTTCTTCGAAAAATGCTAAATGGTGGTTCTACAAACATGGGAATTGATTGTTGTTACTTAAAATTTGGTGAACCTTCAATAAATATTATCTAATTTGCTTATGACACTTTACTGTTCTGTGCATCTCCTTTTCAGACTAAAATTCTAGGGATAACTTGGTAGGCAACCTAGTTTGGTTACCTTTCTTTGCAGCATCCGAGGTTGATCTCTTGATACTCTGCCTTTTAAATACTCAGGTATCCATGGGGATTGGGGCTCTACCAGCATTCTTAGTTCTCTTTCAAATCCTTTCATTAAGAAGATTTAACTAAAACTTTTTTCTTGGAAATGAAACTTACTTTCCCAAATGTGGAAGAAATATCTATAAGCACTATTCTTTTTTCTATTCCTCTGTATTACTTTCTTTCTTTCGGATCCCCAACTGGTTTAGCAAAATAATTGATAAATTAGAAGGAAGTTCTTCTAGAAAGATGTTGGGAATAATAGCAGCCCTAATCTTATCGAATGGAAGATTCTATGCAGATTTTAAAATAAGGGTGACTGTAGGATCAAAGACATTCATCTTATTAATCTCTCTACTTGACAAATGGATTTGAAAGTCATTATGTGAAAATTAAGCCTCTTCCTGTAATTATTTATGAAAAATAAATTTACAAAATAACTCCCTTAGAATTATGGTCTTGTAGTGCCTCTCATTGTTTAAATCATATTCTAAAGCTTTAGATCATTTTCCATTGAACATATCTTGAAAACTTCATGATAGAAGCATAAACTTTTGTAAAGATAAATGGCCTTCTTAATTTCCTCTTGCGATTCCATTCAGCGATCTCTTCACTTTTGCCAGGAAAAAATAACAACTATGTCACTTCATTCTATTATTTTAATTTAAATGTTTGGAAGGAGCTTTCCCTACCTCTTATTAATCAATTCAAACCAAATCTTGATCATGACATCCCTTCCTCACTTCGGTCTTCTGCCAGTACTTTTTTTTGCCAAATTTTTTATTCATTTCATATGAATAGGGGTATCTTACAGCTTATTACTCTTGAATGAGAAATTTTGTTGCATCCTTCAAAACTAAAATGGATGTATGGTTTATTGTCATACAAAAAATCCCATGTAAGGTACCCTTCTCTCCAAAGGAATTGTTAACCAGGTACATTGTGTTACTCTGATAAACTAGAAGATGAATCCATATCTTTTTCAGATTCTTTTCAATATCATATAATTGGATGAGATTATATTTTATTTGACATCTCTTCACCTATTGATAACATGGAATCTACTTTCACGTGCTGGAAAAAGGATTTTATATAAAAAGCTTTCAGAGATCCAGCGGATATCTCCTTCTGCTCCTCTATTTTTGTTCTTAAAGATTGAGAGGAATGCTAGATGCTTTTCTAATATAAAACATGAGAAGATTCTTTGGTTAAACATCAACAATCAAAAATATTAATGGCAAGAAATTATCATAATTAACTAGTCTTTGGAGGAGACCTATTTTGCCAATAATGCTTAATATTTATTTTCTATTTCTCTATAATTCTCTTACATTTAGTATTGTTTTTAGGAGAGCTCTTATAGGCTTATAACATGTAATCAATTTGCAACCTTCGTAATTTTTGTTTCTAATCAATGAGAAGGGTCGCCTACCATTTCAATAAATAAAGAATTTAAATATTAATGTTTAATCAGTATATATTAAATGTATATTATTTGAGACTAAAATAAACTTTATTTATATATTTGCTATCAAAATTTCATTGCACACTTAATTAATAAGTTCACTGCTACAACTATAATAAATTTCTATAATATTATATTTTTAAAATGTGACATAATAACAAAATCTATTGTTATTACAACATTTTTTATATTAATTATTAGTTATATGATGGTTAATAATACTGCATTCGTTGATATCATTGTAGATATTTTTCAATGTGTGGAAATACAGCTTAAAGTGGTCCTGAATTTCAAAAACAAGATCCTTTGTTTTTTGAAATAAAAATCAAGTCCGTCCAGTCAATTATGTTCTTTCCCTAGTGTTCTATATTTACAAAACGGGAAAATGTTTAGAACTAAACAATGACAAAGATGACTTAAAAGATCAAAGCAGTCAAAGCAGTCATATTAACTGATCTAACACTAAATTTAAACAAGATGCAAATGACTTAAAATATCTTTTGTTAAGAATTTTTTACTTCGATAATAAACTAACAAGTCTCTGCCAAACCTCTTTCATCATTCAGCACTGCAGTTGCTTATGAAAATTCATCAATAAGATAACTGAGGTTGCAGCTTACCAATAAGTTATCAATCAGATCAATGGCTTCATCAGAAAAGTAAGCTGGGAACTTAATATCTCTTGATTTGATTTTCTTAAACATAAGCCATTCACTAGAATCTTGGAAGGGAGAAGTTCCAGAAAGCATCTGGTACAAGGTGCACCCAAGAGCCCAATGATCATTTCTGAAATTGAAATGTCAACGTTAACTTCATCTAAGCAGCATATGGTTTTTTGAAATTGCACAAGCAGCCTTGATTCACTTACGCTATAGTAGTTGTAGAAGTGTTAAGTACTTCTGGAGGAACATATGCAGCAGTTCCCTCAAAGGAACCAGTTGTTTCACCTGAATCACCCATATCACAAAAGGGGATAAACTAAAGGCAGTCAGTCATCTCAGGACAGGTGCTCCAAAGGAGATCCAGATCACAATGTGAACTTACTTGCTGCAAGTGGAGGTAGTAAGATTCGGGTGCCTTCAGTTACCTTTACACTACCAAAATCGGCAACCTTGACATGCCCGTTAGCAGTAAGGAGCAAATTTTCTGGCTAACATTTGCAAGACGATTAGTATAAACAGTAGCAGCAGATAAGTACAGTTGTACAGATCCATCATATATCATACCATCATACCTTAATATCACGATGAATCAATCCAATACCATGTAGATATTCCAACACATCAATAATTTCTGCTATATAAAAGCGAGCCTCATCCTCAAAGATACGGCCTTTCTGCAATAGTTAAAAATTTAAATAACATTTTCTAACAGCAAATTTCAACTAAAAAAAAAACTACATAAAATTACTTAAAACTCTGACAATTACGTAATTAAATATTACCCTGGTTATTTGATCAAATAGCTCTCCTCCTTCACATGCTTCGAAAGCCATGTCTTCATTGTTTGCGTTAATCATAGAAAAAAAAACATCACTTCGACGTAAATCAACCGTGAAACTAACTAAATATTTAAGATGAAAATTGACTTTGGTTTTACTCCAAAAGAATCAATTGTGCTCCCACACCAACAACTGCGTAACGTTGACTTAAATGTTCTGGAGGAGAGCTAATTACGTGGAACATATGACTTACAAAGGGAACAAGAATCTTGGAATGTGAACAAAAGCTGAACAATCCCGGGATGATTTAGTTGATCGAGTACAATGCGCTCCTGTTTTACGTGGGATACTTTATGTTGTTTTGTAATAAAATCCTTGTCCATGATCTTCAAAGCATAAACATTTCCAGTATTTTTCTTCTTTACCCTGACTACCTGATGACGCAAGTATTAGAGCATAAAGTTGGCAGAGGAGTATAGGCGACTCTGAGTTTGGAGATAAAAGATAATATTTTAATTTGCATTAATCAATTAGAATTAAGAGCATGTAATTTAACATTAAATAAAATCTAGTGGAAGTGTTTAGTAAAATATTATTACTGATGGGTGTTTGCAATGTTATCCTCCCGCAACTATAAATTAACTCCTCATTTTATCATCCAAGTAGAATTATCCGTGATTCCGTCAGCACTGATAAGAGCTGATAGTATCCAAAAATAAAACAAAGTGCATATATCGATGCTCTCCTTCCCCTTAGCACAACTGAAAAGAAAAAATGCTGAAAAAATGATGAAAAAGAGTACTATAAATCAACAAGATGGACCCACAAAATAACAAAGTAGCAATGTGAATCAACTACAATTATAAAATGGATTGCTAATCATAATAAATGTGTCTCATTCATGATTGGTTAAACCTCAAAAGAGGGTAGATTTTGGGTCATAAGGTTAGAAACAAATTGAAACTGATGCCAGCAATTAGTAGGATACACCTCCTTTTTCCTGAAAGAGACGACATGAAAATTATTTTCTGACATAAGTCTAGGAAAAGGGCAAAAGCATATCAATCTATTTACTAGGTTATCATATAAAACAAAGAACAAATTCATTTTTGACAAAATCCTTTGCATCATTAGCAACCTTGTCGAGTCGCAAAAATCCCTATCTGATCATGTGGGCTCCGAAAATTTGCGTCCAGGTCTTCCCTGCTTTCGAGGAATTTTTAACGGATTAAGTTCTCGAGTAAATTTTCAGAAGGCATATTAGGTTTGAAAAAAGACGCTACTCATAGATTTCGCCCTCATTTTGCGAGGACTTTATGATTTGAGTTTTGGTTTCCTATAGGCGCAAGCCCCTATAGTTAATTACCCCTCTCGATAGCAAGAGAGAACTTTCAATTGAGACTAGTCATCAAATGAATACATCGTATCCGTAGATATGTGATATCTGGCATATAGTAGCAGCATGGATTTAGGTGTTTGAAAGTTTGATATTTAAAATTAAAAATTTCATCATCTTGCACTTAATGCAAATGATGGAGGAATGCTGATGATCCCGATCAAGATCCCATGGTTCCGTCATCCCAGGCCATCATGATCCCTGGTCTTCTTAGTCAGAAGAGATAGTAGACCCAACCTGACAGAAGGATTCTTTTCGGAAGCCATGGGTTGCTTCGTCCAAGAGTACATTGTACACCTAGGATGAATATTTGTCTAAGAGGACAAATATAAATCTACCTTGTGCCCTATCGATCATATCCTATTGATTTATATCTCAAAGATTTAGTGTCATTGGAGAGCTTATGGGCTCTAGCCATGAACATAATTTAGTGGTGTCATTTGGCGGTAAACCACTCGGTTCAGAGGGCCACAGTCATAACCGTTTAACTGCGGTGCCATTTCGCGGCAACATCGTCGGTTAGATAACACATGTCACGTCCTTACTAGAAAGAAACTGTTTGAGAATGAATCCTAGTAATATTCTCGACCAGACATTGACACTTTGTGAGCTGAAGTGATATTTGAGTTTGTCTATCTCGCAAACTGTTGCGGAGGGTGGATGGGCTTTGCTTTAAGTGTTTGATGGTTGAATTCCAATTTTAAATATTTTGAATTTTTGACATCTTTGAGAATTTTGGATTTCATGGGCATTCGGGCAGCATTTGAAATATTTGAAATTAGCCCTTCTGGTTGAGATTTTCTATCAACACGGCCATCATCAAGGTATTTATGAGCATTTGAGAATTTCATTTTTGTTGGTTGAACTTTTTCGACCCTATCAACTTGCCGACAGAGGATCGGATTTTTTGCAGGCTTTATACCTTCATTTGTGAATTTTTCTTGTTATAGGTCTTGAAGGTCTAATATGAATGTATAAACCCAAATATCTCGGTCGATGCTGCGACCATATATTTGTTCATTGGTTCAAGTCGTGTCAACTCCCTTCCTATCAAGGAGAAGGATTGGACTTGAACTTAAGTTCATTTTTTGACCTGCGCAGCATCCTCAGATGTCATGTGTGTACCCGTAACACCCTCGTTGGGGCCTATATGGGTGTTTAGGAGGTACTTTGTAATTATCTGTTGAACTTTGCCGACTCTGTCTAATTACTAACAGAGGACCATGTTCGTTAATGAAGTTTCTTGGTTATAAGCCTTCAAGGCCTAATATGAACGTATAAAACAGATGTCTCAGTCGACACCGCGACTGTACATTTGTTTAATAATTTGAGCCGTGTTAACTCCTATCTATTCGCATAAAAGGGTCGGGCTCGAACTTGGATTTATTATTTGACCCATGCAGCATCCTCAAACGTCACGTGTGTACCCATAACACGCTCGCTGGGGCCTATGAGGGTATATGTTCTTACATGTATACGGGTCAATGTGCTTGCATGTGCACTTTCATATTTGTGTGCATACATGTTGTAATGTATATATAGGGTTATTTTAAAATATTTGGCGTTGATCAGCTGTGCAAATGATCAGCATTTGGGTATGTACAACGCTCTACGTAGAAGCCTATAAACACCTTCTGTCTGCTTGTGTGAGTGTTGTGGATCTGGTGGCATAGTGTCATACTGCGGGTTTTCTGCTACTTTGTATAGGTAGATACTTGCATTCATCGTTAATTTCTTTGTGCATGTTGATTGGTGAGTTATTACACTCATTGCACATTAGCTTTATATCCATAAGAGACCAATATGCTCATTTGTATTGTTGATCAGTGTTGAATATAAAATACTGCAATATTCACTTCTTGTTCATGATAATCACTCGTAGGCATATTACTGCACATATGGCGAATCTTCTATCACCGCTAATGAGAGCTTGTTGTGAACAACGCCGTTGCGTATACTTTGAATTTTTTTTGTTGTCTGCAGAACTGAATGTATTTGTTTGTGTTTTAATGTTGTTGGCTGTAGAAGCATCTTGGCACTTATTGCATATCGTTCGTTGTCACCTGTAGGTGGATCACCATATACATGGCAAGTCTCTACTTTTGTTCGTAAATGTCTGTATACATTGTGGACCTTCATTCTTGCATGTAAGCAACATGTCACATGGGTATCTACATGCACAAAGGATTCCTTATATCTGCAACATATCCCCTATAGCTATTTGCATGCAAGTCATTTTGTTCATCTGCAAATGGGTGTTGACCACCAATTGAGCTGTATTTGCTACTAATTCATTCATTTCTTGTTGGCATTCATATCTCAACTAGTATACTCTACATGAATGAGTCACACTATGTATTAAAAGTTTCACATTATGGTTTGAGAGCAATATATTGTGCTTTCTGCAAATCTTCTCATTTTTATTTTCCAGAGTATTCATTATACTTGCAATATGCCCCACATCATTACTTGTAAGCACAATCGTTGTAGGCTTTATAAGTCTTTTATCATTATCCACGGGCGAGCTGCATTGAATGCAAATCTTCTAACATCGCCCATATGTATCTGTATTTATCACATTTCTCGTGCATCATGCTTGTGATGTTTATGTCGAATCTTCTGTAGTGACCCTTAGGAGCTTGTATTTGGTGCATATCATCTTTTCTTGCATGTAGTGAATTGGTGTATTCGCTTGCAAATTTATGTTGGCTGCGAGAGCGTTGTAGCATCTATTACCTGTTGCTTGTTATCGTCTCCATGTAGACTATTGTGTGTATTTCAGATCTCCAACTACTACCCATACATGTTCTATTGCATACATGATGAGCTTCCTAGGACATTTGCCAACCTCTTCATACACATTGGCTAGTGGGTCATTATGTTCACTTGTATGCTTTTCATTGCTGCCTATGACTGTTCACAAGCTTCTTGTAGTCGCTTGTAAGCACATTGTTATGTGCATCAACCTTCTTCATTCGCAGGAAGGTAATATGTTTTCTCTCTTGGTTGAATTTGTCTTTGATGGTAAAGACGCCACTACATTCCTCTGCATATTTTTCATGCCTTATTCATGGATATTCCCCCATTGCAACCATCCTTACTCATGGACTTCATATTGCTTGTTGCTGGTGAGCGAGATGTAGGGATCTTATTCATCATAGGTCATTGCTTATAGTTGCTTATCATTCATAGATGGCTGTTGTTTGTTGATATTTGCATTTCATTCATCATGATAACTCTTGGTAGACTCTTTGGAGATTTTTTGTTATTGTTTATAAATAGAGCCCTTATTGGTCTTTCTTTACAAGCAAATTGTAGTTGAAATTTTATCCACCACGAGTTCTTTGCTTGCTCATTGATGTTCATTAGAATGATCCGAACTGCATTTTTAGAATTTACATTTTAGTGTGAGACTTGGGCCGGCAGTTGGTGTTGACGGAAGCAGAGACCGAGAGGGGTGGTTTGCTAGAGTGAAGGAAGAGAGAGGGTGTTCGGCTTGATGTTGGCAGAATCGGAGGAAGGAGGTGAGGATTTCGCCTGTGGAAGGATCATGTGCAAAAGAGTTTCAATAGAGAGCGTATATGGGGAAAGAAAAATGAACGAGGCGTCATTTGTTCTCGTTTTAACGAGTGTGGGGCTCGTTCAAGGAGATTTGAATGGGATTTGAGCAGCTATCGTTGTGAAGAAACATTTCGGTGCTGTTCGTAGGAGATGGGGCACTGTAGATGTCGGGCATGAGCAGCAGGTAGCAGGGACCTTGACAGGTAATGATTTGAGGTTTTTTTTTTTTTGCTCTCTGTGGAGGTCAATAGATCAAGCATGATTTTGTCATTGAGAATGAATCTCTAAGCATTCAAGAGGAGTTGAACTGACATCATTGTTCAAAAAGTATTTCAAAGAAAAAATGAATTCTAAACACTCAAAACACAATGATTTTCATGTCACAACAATTCCAATAACTCCAAATACAATTGCATCAAACACCACAAGGAGGCTTGGGACTAGATGGAACAAATTGGTTCAATCAAGCAGACCTCCCCCTCCAAGTGCGAAGGAGAATGGATGCCACTTGAATGAGTAACAATAGTGCTCGGGTAACCTTCCAAACCATCATATTGTCCTAGGGACCATCATAGTAAAGCAAACATTAGAATTTTGATATGTCTACCTAATTGGACTTGAGGCATGCAGATCTACAAGATATGTTTGATTTACCGATTTGATACATTATCTGGGCCCACTATCAAACCATCATTGCTAGTTCCACATTATGTTGCCTGGGCCACCTCTACCTAACGGTTCAATCAAGACAACCTGGGGACCACATTGTCAAGTCAATTTTCAATCTTGAGAAGGTTAAATCTAGTTTGTTAGTTATTAAAAAGAAAATATAATTTAGATAAGGACCAAAATGCCCTATTTAAAATCAATAAATATACCCCAATCCTTGGGATATTCAAAACTTTAAAATCATAAGAGAATTTGAAAGCTCCAATTGCCACCAAAATTTATTTTGACCATTGATTTTTTCCGGAATCCATCCTATCTTCACCTCTAGAGGACATGAGGACTTTCCTAAAATCCTCAATCACCTACATGAACGTCATGTGCCATCTAGTCCAATGCATTCATGTCATGTCATTTCAACCTCCAAAAGCTAGACCATCCAAACTTCCCTCAACTACATTCCCAACATTCCATTCATAGTGACTCCCATTGCCTTCAGGATCCACCTCCAAAAGGAGGATCATTCTAACTTCCCTTAGTCATCTCCATGACTTTTCCATGCCACCTCTCTTACTACCATCAAGTTGTGCCATCTATGCCTCTAGAAGAAAGGCTAAATTGATTGCTCTCAATCACCTTTAGGACCTTCCTAGGTCACCCCATTCATTGCCTTTAGCTCACTTCATCTCAATCTCCAAAGGGAGAAACAATTGTAAATTACCTCTAAGACTTTCCAACAACACTTTGCCTGCAACTTTCAAGGCATGCTATCTCTACGTCCCGATCATAGTGTCCTAACCTTTCAGTACATCCTTGTCTATAGCCCTACATTGTGTCGCTTTCTCCTCCTATAAAGTCATCTTGGTTATCCTTCGTGGCCTCCCCAACCTTTCGATGTTGTCTAGTCTATTGCCCCAGGTTTGTGCAGCCTTCATCTCCTAGAGGACTATTATGGTTCTTGACCTTATTGTGTTGCCAATGTTGAGTATACTATTAACTATCTAATTTCACTTGCTTTGTATTGATGCCTTCTATTAGTTCTAAGGACAACCATTTTGTAGTTTATATTTAGTAGTAGTGAAAATTGTTTCAATTGGACCAGATTGTATAATTTCTCTCTTTTTAAAATTTTCACGTAAAAAATAAGGTGTCCATTGCCATCTTTATTTATTTCTCTAATTGTGTGTGGACTATCATTCATAACTATAATGATCAAATTCTTTATTGATAAAATTCCTAATACAAAATAGTTTGACACTGATTGTTCAAAAATTTTCAACCCTCATAGAGAAATCATGATAAGGATCTCATTGGCCCCCATCTCCATGTTCAATCTCTAAGGGTGATGTACTACCTCAACTTCAACATAGAAACAATCTATGAAACCCCCATAAGGAGCAAGTCAAGACTACGGGGGAACCTTGGCTAAAGCCTTGGAAGGACATTCACATCAACGATCTAGAAACAATGGTGGTTGGGTATCAGCCTCTTAGTTTCTACCACCAATAGGCTGATCAAGCGAGCATTGCATTCTTTGACATAAAGTCACTTCTTTTATCGACATCGAGACGCCTCTTTCTTTGACACATAGGAGTTATTTGATGACAAGTACTAGAGTTGTAAAGTAAAAGAAATACATGAATTTTGCTCTCTCACGTGTTTAATAAGAAGTAAAACTAATGCAAAGTACTTCAAAAGGAGAATATCCCAAAAGCCTCATTTTTTGTAAAATCTAAAATTGCCCGTAGTAGGTGAAATCCCAAATTTAGAATGACTCGTCACTACTTCCAAGCTGTAGCGCTCTATTTTTTCAGCCCTGCCACTGTCACTGTCATCATCTGACCTCATTACCATAGACTTATGACCTAGATCCCACTATCATTGTCCCCAACTTCGCCACCCCAACCTCCATAACCCTTGGCCCCACCACCTTAACGCGCTTCACCTCCCTAGTACAAATAAGAGAGATTGAGAGAGAGAGAGAGAGAGAGAGAGAGAGAGAGAGATATTATTTTCAAGGTATTTGAAATGCATCCTAATAAATAAATAAAACTATTTCACTATATTTAATTATCATCTAACCAAATAACTTCTTAAAATCAAAAAACATTAAATTCCTTTTACTTTGTAGTTTAAAGCTCGTGCTTTTTAAATACACTAAATCAAACAACCATAAAATCATATATTTCATCACCATCAGGTCACCTGCTTTATCAATACAAAGTCTCATGTTTCATTGATATTACGTTGCCTCCTATATCAACGCAAATTGTATCCATCATCAATGTAAAGTTGCATCCTCTCCAAATCTACACAATAACCATGTTTACATTCAACCAACCTTTGACGGTCATGACCTCAATAACAATCCCGACACACCTTTGTTGAAAAATACTAAGGTCGATGCCCCAACCTTTGACGGTACTCTCGATCCCCAGCTCTTTCTGGACTGGATCAAGGGTATGGATAGTTTCTTTAAATGGTACAACATATCTGAGGCTAGGAAGGTTAGGTTTGTTGAAATGAAACTCATGGGTAGGGCTAGTCAATATTGGGCCAACCTAGAAAACCTTAGGGAATCACGCAACGAGTATCCCATCACTGATTGGCCTTCAATGAAACGCGAGCTTAAACAAAAGTATTTGCCTCCCTCGTACTTTCCTGGGCTCCTGGATAGGTAGAATAGGTTGACCCAGGGCAATAAACCGGTAAAGGAATACATTGCAGCCTTTGACAACTACCTGATTCGCTGCAAAGGGGAGACCTCTACTACCTTCGCCCAAATCCTGTCCATGTTCCTTATCGGGTTGCGCAAGGACCTGCGCAACAAATTGTTTGCCCGTAGCATAACTACTCTTGAAAATGCGTACAGCCTAGTCTTAGACCATGAGGAGACCCGTCCCCAGCACCCTGGACGACACCAGGATTCTAAACCCTCCTACAGACCATCTAGTGGATCGGCCCCTCGCTACTCCACTTCTCGACCAAACCCAAGTAAATCTAACCGACCACCTTCTGGTCCTTCTACACCCCGTCCTCACTTTAGGGGCAAGCCTCCTACCCTAAATACTCCTAGGTCCCAACTAGGAACTATGTGCTTTCGATGCCAGGGGTATGTGCATATCTCTTCTCAGTGTTCTAGTCCTTATAAAGTCACCATTATTGAGGAGATCACTTAGGATGAGCTGGAGCCTGAGGAGATTCACCAAGTTGAAGATGATGGTGAATTCTTTGAGGAGGATGATGACACTGTTATCGTCCACTGTATATAGAAAATAGACATCTCTCCCATCTGCGTAGTGAGATGTGCACTGTCACAACCAGTTGCCACTGATGATTGGCGTAGGACTTCAATCTTTCACACCTACACCAAAATAAAAGATAAAAACTGTAAAGTCATAGTGGATAGTGGCAGTTGCATCAATGCTGTCTCTTCCAGCATGGTGTCTAGACTTAGTCTATCTACCGTTCCTCACCCTAAACCCTATAAGGTAGCTCGGGTCAATTCCACTATCTTAGAGGTGAAGGAACGAAGCCTCATACCCATCTCCTTTGTTGATTATAAGGAGAATGTGTGGTGTGATGTTCTGGTGCTGAATGTTAGACAAATCATCCTAGGGCGTCCCTGGCTCTTTGATAATGATGTCCACATTTATAGGCGTTCAAACACCTGCGTGTTTGAACATGCAGGCAAAAAGATCGAACTCCTGCCAACTAAACCCAGGGTTAAGGATGACCCTAAACCTAATCCAATCCAGCCCAAGAAGGGGATGAACCTTGTGACAGCCATGGTCCTAAATTCTGAAATAGCACTTGGCGCACCCCTGTACGCCTTGGTTGGCCGTGAGACTTCCTTTGAATCTGATGAGCCTATTCCTCAAGAGGTCCAACCCATATTGTGTGACTTTGCTGATGTCTTCCCTGATGATCTCCCTGATTAACTTCCTCCATTAAGAGACATCCAACATGCTATTGATCTTGTCCCCGGTGCCTCACTTCCCAACCTACCCCACTATTGCATGAATCCCACAGAACATGCTGAGCTTAAAAAGCAAGTAGATGAGTTACTGCAACGGGGCTACATCAAAGAAAGTCTCAGCCCTTGTGCTGTACCAGCTCTTCTTACACCGAACAAGGATGTTACTTGGAGAATGTGCGTTAATAGTCGTGCCATCAACAAAATAACTGTTAAATATTATTTTCTTATTTCGAGGTTAGACGATATGCTTGACATGATGACAGGAGTCACTCTTTTCTCCAAGATTGACCTTAAGAGTGGATATCACCAGATCCGGATCTGACCCGGTGATGAGTAAAAAACTGCCTTTAAAACCAAGGATAATTTGTACAAGTGAATGGTCATACCTTTCGGGTTGAGTAATGTCCTGAGTACGTTTATGAGAATTATGACCCAAGTGCTGCGCCCTTTCATGGGAAAGTTTGTCGTTATCTACTTTGATGACATCCTTATCTATAGCCAATCCGTGAGTCAGCACTTAGACCACTTAAGGCAGGTCTAGGAAGTCTTAAGAAAAGAGCAGCTTTACACTAATCCTAAGAAATGCACTTTCCTTATTGACTAAGTAGTTTTTTTGGGCTTTATCGTGTCTGCCCAAGGGGTCTCTGCAGATCCCAAGAAGGTGAGGGTCGTACTTGAATGGTCCATTCCTTAGAACATTCGGGAAGTTCGCAGCTTCCATGGGTTAGCCACCTTCTATAAGAGATTCATAAAAAACTTCAGTACCATTGTCTCTCCTATCATTGATTACCTCAAGAAAGGGGACTTTCACTGGACCCTGGCTGCCACCAGAGCCTTTGAGGAAATAAAGAAAAGAATGGTGGAAGCCCCAGTGATAAGACTTCCTGACTTCTTCAAGGTCTTTGAAGTTACCTGCGACGCTTCGGGGGTCAGAATTGGAGTGATGTCCCAGGAAGGTCACTCTGTTGCCTACTTCAGTAAAAAACTGAATGACATCCGGCAATGGTATTCCACGTACGACAAAGAGTTCTATGTGGTAATCCAATCCCTTCGATATTGGCGACACTACTTGCTCCCGCAAGAGTTCATCATCTTTTTGGATCATGAGGCTCTTCGTTATATTAACTCCCAGAAAAAGCTGAATGCATGCCATGGCTGTTGGGTGGAATTCTTACAGGAGCACACTTACACCCTTAGGCACAGAGCGAGAGTTGAAAACAAAGCTGTCGATGCCCTTAATCATCATATGATGACTACCACCGAAATGAGGGCAGAAGCCGTTGGGTTTGAACAAGTCAAAGAGGACTACTTGGAATGCCCTGACTTCAAGGAGATTTACTCGTATTTGTTCACAAATAATACGCGCCTTGTAGATGATTTTCTCCTTGAAGATGGTTACCTTTTCGAGGCCCAGAAGCTTTATATCCCTAGCACTTCCCTTAGAGAATTCCTCATTTGGGAACTTCACGCCAGAGGTCTCGTCGGACACTTTGGTCATGATAAAATTATTGAGGTTGTAGAGTACCGTTTCTTTTGGCCCAGCCTCAAGAAAGATGTGTGTAAAATGGTCAGTAGGTGCCACACTTGTCAACTGGCCAAACAACGAAAACAGAACACAGGTCTTTACACCCCTTTACCAATCTCAGTTGTCCATGACAAGATGTCAGCATGGACTTCGTCCTAGGTTTGCCCAAGGCTTTTCATAAGAATGATGTCATATGTGTCGTAGTTGACCGCTTCTCTAAGATGGCATATTTCTTACCCTGTTCAAAAACATTTGATGCCTCCCATATTGTTAAACTGTACTTTAATGAGGTCGTTAGATTACATGGTTTACCTAAGATCATTGTATCTAATAGGAATGTCAAATTCACTAGTTACTTCTGAAAAACTCTCTGGATGAAAATGGGTACCAAACTATAATTCTCCACAACCTTTCATCCCCAAACTGATGGCCAAACTGAAGTGGTCAATAGGAGTTTAGGAAACTTATTAAGATCCTTAGTGGGTGAGCATATTAAAGATTGGGACTCCAAACTCCTCATAGTTGAATTTGCTTATAACAATTTTGTAAACCGCTCCACTTGTATGAGTCCTGCTGAAGTTATATATGGGTACAAACCTAGACAGCCTTTAGATCTCATACTCATGTGCCCTAAGTATAGAATTTCTGAGTCTGCATCTTCATTTGCATCGCATCTGCGTGAATTACATAAAAAAATTATACGTTGAATTGAACAGAGCAATGCCAATTATAAGCTTCACGCTTATTTTAAACGCAGATTCAAAACATTCGAAGTTGGTGATTCAGTGATGGTTCGAATTTGTCTGGAACGGTTTTCGAAAGGGGCCGTTAAGAAATTACATGCCAAAAGTGCTAGATCATTCAAAATAATCAAGAAAATTAATAATAATGCCTATGTGGTGGGTCTACCAGCAGACTTTGATATTAATACCTCTTTATTAAAGATTTAGTAACCTATGAAGGTCCAGAGTTTAACCCACCTAATCCACTACAAACTGAGCGTTGTGTGACCCCACCTTGTGAGAACCAAAGCCTTCCTCCACTCCCAAATATTTCCAAAATACCTATCACAGAGATAGTTGACATGATTCTGAGTGATAAAATCATTTCTACAAAAGAAGATGGGCAAAGAAGGTATCTAATAAGGTGGAGAGGTAAGCCAGAGTCAGAGGACACTTGATTAGAGCGCGAGTAGCTACAGTAGATTGATCCAGATGCACTAGAGATTTATGAGAGCACCCGGGATGCGTACTCGACGGAGTCGAGCTCTTTTCCACCCAGGGAGAATGATGAGGACATCCGACCATGGAGAGTTTACCATAGACGAGGCCAACTATCTACGACCATGATCGCACCACTTTATTTTTAAGCTTTCATTTGTATTTGATTTATTATCGCAGTTTTTTCATTTTTACCCTCACTTAAGGGAGTAGTTGTTTGGGACACTTTTGTCTTTTATCTTATTATTGTAACTTGGCTATCTATAACCCCTCCTTTTCTTTGGAGAGGGTAATGATGAATATTATTAAAAGAAAATTCCTGTACTTGTGTTTTAGGAGAGCTTGAGAGTTCTTGTGGGAGTTATAGTCCTTAGGTGAGGGCAAGGTACTACCTATCAGCCGCAGGAAGCGTCCGGGCTCACGGTCCACTCCTCCCTCCCCTCCCAAACCATCGGCCACCATCTCCTTCCCCTCCAAACCGTCGGCCACCACCTCCTACCCCTTCAAACCGTTGGCCACCACCTCCTCTCCATCCAAACGGCCGGCCCTAAGCCCAACCCGCCAGCCCTACACCCACCTAGCCCTAAGCTCCATCCCTCCCATAGCCACCGGCCTCCCTTACCCCAAGCCCTAGCCGCCGGCCACTTCCACCCCTCCTTTGGATCCAAATTTTTCCTAGCCCTTACTACTTTCCTAAAATAGATCATGATGAATTTGAAGGGATCATTAATTCAATTTTGAATCAATTTCAAATTTGAATTCTTTCCTAATTTAACATGAGTTATATTTGGAAAGTTTCTCAATCAAATCAGTTTGAATTTGAATTCAAATTAAAAGAGATATGTATATTAAATCTCTTTTAATTAAATTGGTTTTTCTTGGAAACTATTTAAAATCCTTCCTAACTCCTCCCTCCCTCCCTTAGCCGCCGGCCCTACCTCTCTCCTCTCTAAATCCTATTTTCATTAAGGCTCCTAATTACATGTCCAATCAATGTCTATTAAGGTAGCCCCCCCCCCCCCCCCCTTTCCTCCTCTCCTTTATTAGAAATTAAACAAATCAAATTTCCTAATCATCTCCACCACGAAATCTGAAATTAATTTCAGAACTTTGAGTTGATTCCCTCCTATCCAACAATACTACTTGGAAGTCAAATCAGTCCTCTTCTCCTAGCCTTGGCCGACCACCCTAATTCCTTCCGCCTCCTCTCCATCTGCTCTCCTACGCTTGGTACTTCACCTAGGGAAGAAGAAGCAACACCTCTCCCTCTCCAACACATTGTTAAGCCTCCCTATTCATGGATGGCAGATCCTGAATAATATCACGGCTTCGTATTCAACAACCAATGGTTCATCGACATCCTCCGATCTCCATTCTTCGACATCGACTTTGAGAACGACCAATATGTAAAGACTACATAAAGAGAATCTTCTTTTCCCTCGCCACCGCTATCGACCAACAACACCCTTCCATTCAGTGGCGACTTTCTTCCGAATCCTGACAAAGGTGAACTCTCTTCCATGTCTCATCTCTTTTTTAAGTTTTCCCTTAATTGTGGCATCATAAAGAGTATGTAAGCTTTTTCCGTTTCCACCAATCATCAAAGAGTTGAGTGAGGGATTTTTTTATAGTGACTATTTTGAATGTTAATTTAGGGATTTCTATCGAAAGCCCCACATTACGCAAAATCTGAATTAATTGGTTATTGTGTTCTAAATCTTTGTTGTGTAATCTATTGCTTGATCTAAATTATGAATTTATTATTTTCAATCACCATTTAAATCAAGGAAGTTGACTAATTGCTCTTGCTCTTTCAAAGGCATATAATTTCAAATGCAAAAACATCAACATACACATTTAGTTTTACATCACACTTTTCCTACGGCTGACGGGTAGTACCTTGCCCTCAACTAGGGACTTCAATTCCCACAAGAACTCTCAAGCTCTCCCAAAACATAAATGCAGGAATTTTCTTTTCATAATATTCATCATTATCCTCTCCAAAGAAAAGAAGGGCCTATAAATAGCCAAGTTACAATAATAAGATAAAAGACAAAAGTGCCCCTAAGGGTCACAAACAACTACTCCCTCAAGTGAGGGTAAAAAAGGAAAAACTGCAATAATAAATCAAATACAAATGAAAGCTCAAAAATAAAGTGGTGCGATCGTGGCCGTAGATTGTCGGCCCCGTCTTTGGTAGACTCTCCATGGTCGGATATTCACATCAATTACGCTCGTCGAGGCCCATGTGGGTGTATACTTTTTGCATGTATTTTGCATAATGTGTTTGTGCGGTGGTTGCGTGTATGCATGTATGTTGATATATGTGCCTGCATTTTATATGATGTATTTACATGATGTGTGTTGCATATTGCAATATATATCTTACATGCGATAATGTATATGCATCTGGTGTATTTACATATTAGGTGAAGACGTCCCTAACATGTCTACTCATTCCTAACTACATGCAATTATAACATGCTTGTGTCGTACACTTGCATAGTACATTTTGTATGTTAGAGCGTATACATGCATGATGCATTTTGCATATTAATGAGATGCGTCGCTGTGGCGCGGCATATTTTGCATGTTGGGCGATAAGTTCGCATAATGTGTCCTGCATGTTGTAATGCATGTATGTATGATACATTTGCGCGTAAATGCATATGACATGCTTGAATGATATTTTTTGCTTATTGCAATGCATGTGGGCGGATAGTTTTTAAAGTGTTGGTCATTTTTTGAGTGTGCGCAACGTTCTATTTAGAAGCATGTAGACGTTTTTTGTCTGCTTGTACGAGTGTTGCAGATCCGGTGGCATGGCGTTGTACTATGGTTATTGTTGGTTCTTGCCGATGAGCTGATGTTGAGAAATGCACATGATCCACTTGGGAATTTATAAACGCCTTCTGCCCGCTTGTATGCATGTTACAGATCTAGTGGCGCAGCATTGCACTAATGGTTATTTGCTGCTTCTTGCAAATGAGTTGTTGAGAAATGCACAGGGCTCCATTTGGGAATTTATAAATGCCTTCTATGCGCTTGTATGCATGTTACGGATCCGGTGACATTATTTTGTAGTGCATTGGGTCTCATTTCATCTTCTGTATATTACCATCTTCTTCAGTATTTAGCCTGTGAGGGCGTATTTTTGCTTGCAATGTGCTGCATAACGCATCAGGGCCTTCCATCTATCTTTTGCAGGTAAACTGATTTATCTGGCATGATGACCTAGCACTGTAAATTTTCGGCCTCAATTTATCAGTGGCCCGTAGTTTTTACCACTGATTCCCTGTTTTGCTTACAGGTGAATCGTAGCGTTGTGCTGTAGGTCAGCTGTTGCTTCTTACAAGCAAGCTATTGTGCATTGCAATTTTTATTGTTTGTGGAGTTCAATGTGTTTGTTTGTATGTTGGTGTTGATTGTAAAGATGTCATTGCACTAATCACACATCCCTGTGTCCATCGCAATCATTTCAAATCACCCAATTATATGGAATTTCATTATTGCTTGTGAGTGAGTTGTGTTTGCAAGTTCTTTGTCCACCACAGGTTCCATATCCATCTATTGACATTCGTTGGAATGATCTGGATTTTTATTTAGTGTTTGTAGTTTTAGGGTGATCGTGCATTTATTAGTTTGAAGTCTGATTCCCTGCTCATTTTTTTCGGTTATATTCTGTGTAGTTGTTTAAATTTTGGTCCCCTATTGTTCATACAAGTCTCCTATGGTTTTGTTTAAATCAGGTTCTCTTTTCACTGGAAATCTCGGCAATCTTCCGGTGTCTCCCCCGTTTACGAGAAATCCGAGGAGTCGGGTCTTCCCACTAGCCACGAAGAGCAAGTATGGTAGATGTCGGCCGACACCGCGATCGTGTTTTCTTCAATCACATCACGCTATAAAGAGCGTGTATGGGTCTTCGAGGAACCTGTTTGAAAACACAGTTTTTCCCCACAGGCACTGAAGCACGTACACGGGTACTTACAATTGTGCCCAACATACTACGAAGAGCGTGTACATCGCCTACCCGCCTCACCGCAAGCGCGCACTAGATTCTCTCCCACCACGAGCGTGTATACAGGGTTGCCCAGTACGCTTCAAGCACCGAAAGTGAGGTTTGAAGGATTTATGAGTTTGAGACATTTATACCTTGCTGAGAAGTCAACGGCAGTATCGATGTTGGCAGTGGTGAAAACACAGAAATCACTTTTCTTTTCTCTCACTTTTCCTTTTTTTTGGAATTTTCTTCTATCTTTTCTCCTCCCCTCTTTTTTATAATAATAAAAAATAACAATTAATAATATTGGTTAATAGTTATTCATAATAATAGTGATAAAAGAAAACATTTGTCGATTGCTTGTGAGGTGGAAGAGGGGCTCTGAGGGTGGTATGGGTTGCTGATGCTGCTTGGAAATGCGGGGTTGAGTAGGTAAATTAGAGAGTTAATGGGTGCTATTGGCTGTTAAGAAATAGAGTAGAGAGGATTTTGTGATTTGGAGGTTATAAGGTAAGAAAGTTCAGGTGAGAAGGAAGCTCTCGGCTTGCGTTCGATCAGAAAGGAAAAACGGGTATTGTCCGGCTATAGGAGGCTGATAAAGATGGAGTGGTTCCTGGAACGGGTAGGGTGGCCGTTGGTTGGAGGAGCTGGTCGAAACTTCTGGTAGAAAGTGAGATCGAAGCTGTGGAATCGGGGCTTTGGAAGTGTCTTCGGCTTAAGGAAGCGGGTTCAGACTCTAGTCGATGGGATCTTGCAAAAAGGGGACGAACTAGTGGGAAGCAGCTGTGCTGGGGAGTCGGTAAGCTTAGGTAGTTCGGTTGCTTGGAGATCGGGCATTCAGAATGGCTGGAGGTGTGGAGACGGGTGACTTGTCATTCATGTGAAATCAGTATCTACTCGATGGTTGGGGGTCGGGATTGAGGTCGGCTGGCTTGAGGTGCGATTGTTTGGAGAAGAGGATGTTAGGGTTGTGGTTGGAGATCGAAGGGAGAAGAGTCAAGTGAAAATTTAGGGCAGATTGATCTTGCGGCTGGATCCAATCGGGAGCTGGAGATTATTTTTTATTTTAATAAATTAATAATAATATTATTATTATTACTACTATTATTATTTTAAAATGGTTAAAATGACACATGGATCGAATTTTTTTATCTTCACCTCGATTTGCATGTGGCATTGCCTCAAGATGTGCGCCAATTTTCTCGTACGATTTTCATTGGGCAAATTTATAGTTAATTTTGGGTATTGACAACGTTCCGAACGCAACGGCGGAGTCTGTTTCGTAATCGGACATCGTTTGGGCAACGTCGCGCATCAATTTTGGGTGTCGGTCACCGACTTAAACCTTTTTCGCCCGATTCGATTGTGAGGGGTTCCCACTTAGGTGAATTCAACGCTCCGATCGCAACGACACCTTCCATTTGGCAATCAGAGGTCATTTGACTCTTTAAGTGATACGCCGCGTCAATGCGCGCATCACTTAATTTGTCGATTTTGCCCCTTTTTGCGTGTATTTGGTGTCAGGTCAACAAATTGCAACAAGAAAATGAGTTTCCTGCCAAACAATCCACGTATGCTAGAAATAGATTATTTAATGGAGCACTAGGGGCCATTACCCTAGTTTCATCCACACACATGAATAAATCCAGAGTAGGAGCACAAGGGGCCATGCCCCCACCAGCTTGGCCCAAAATTGTAGTGATGACATGGAGCCTTACAATCACCTCATCCCCAAGCATCTGCTACAATATCGTCTTCCATATGGTTTTGATTTTTAGTTTTGCGGGAATCATATTGATTTACTTCGTTATTATTTTTATTGAGAGGAATGAGACAGGCACGTAGCTTTAGACTTGCAGCGAAATCGCTCGCTGAAGTTGTTTCTCTGCTCTGTCCACTGCATCTTTGTCTTATCAAGGACGGGATCTATGAGAATTCACAAGCATTCTAAGCTAAATACTCAGAGTTTCGTTGCTTGTTATGGTTGTATTTTGAACTATATGTAACCAAGTATTGCTTTTGTTTTTGAAAAAATAGAATTCCTTTTCCATTGAGCTGAGGAGAGAATTCCAGTTAGACTCTGAACTTGCTCCTCATAAGTGGTGTTCCACAATGGCAGATTTAATCAATAATATTGATTTACATTTTAAAAACCTCAACCTCATTAAACTTCCTTCTTTATTTTAATTACTGCCCATGTTTAAACACTTTTTTCTTGTTATCATATGACATTCAGATTATTTATTTTATTGAATTAATATGATACATTTTTTAATTCTTTATTAATTTACTATCTTATAATTCCCTCACTCAAAAAAAAAATGTCTCGATCCGTCCCATCCACAGGGTACTGAAGCATTGCAAATACGTGAGATTAAAATCAAAAGGAAACCAACGATTTAAAAGAGAAGGGACATTGAAAAGAACAGGAGATTAAATCCCAAACCTTGGAAAAAGAACCAACGCCGAGGACCGGTCCCAGCTCAAAATCATCGATGGTGAAGTTTTCTTGCGGTGCCCTAAACGTAAAGTTGCTCGTTCTCCGTGGACCATTGCAGCTGACAACGCTCCGTAGCGTGGGAGGCCGCACCTCTTCGAACTCGTTCGTCAATTCTTCCTCCAATCCCCTTACGACGGTCATCTCAGTCGCAAGATGGGAGAGAATACGACAGGAAGCGAGATTATTCTGCGAAAATGAAAGGAGGGGAACACGAAAGGGGATTGAGACAATGAGAAGAAGAGAAAAGGAGGGAGGGAAGGGAGCGCGGGGCCCACCAATTGCTTGCAGATTCTATGAAGAAGGATGATGAGCGGACAAAATAGGAGGCGGTTACCATTACGGTGGATCCTAGCCGGTAAACTGGTGAAGTGGGAGAAATTATTATTTATAGATAGGTTCTTACTCTAATAAAAAAATGATGTGTGGATTAATATATTATTAGGTATTATTTTAGTATTAATATATATTTATTATGTATTATTGAGTATTAACTAATATATATTAATACACAGCTAACAAATACTAATACACACAAATACACAGATGCACATCAATACGCAGATTGTTGTGTATTGGTATGTATTAGTTGTGTATTACTGTGTACTAGCTAATACTCAGCAATACACAACTAATATATATCAAATCACAATTAATACACAGTAATATACAGTATTACTTAATAATACACTAGTTCACGCATCATATTTTTATTGGAGTCCATACGTAGCTCTATGTCTGATGTTCGCAAATAATAAATTCTCGTGAAACGGGGGTTTCCAAATTTGAGAGGATTATTTTGCTGTCTATTTTACTTTTCTTCTGAGGGTTTTTTAATATATAACAAATAAAAAGATAAGCAGCTAATACTCTATTTAAAAATTTAAATAAGCTTATTTTTAATTTGATGTAAATAATTAACTAAAATAATTTATATTAATTATACTAAAAAAGCGTATTTTTGAAGGTGCCAATTTTTTGTTAGGGTTAATTTCAAATTAGATGCTCAAGTAACTTAGTTTATGTTAAAATGATTTTCATATTATTAAACAAATAGGAAATTAGTTTTATAAAAGTTAAAGAGTAATTACCGAATGAGAGTAAGAAGCATAAGTGTTGGATACAAATTTGTGTTTTAAAAAAAAAAAACCCGACCTTATCATTAAACAAACTCTATAAGATCTAATAGATGTTATTTTTATTTGATTCTCTAATTCAATATAGATCTAATGCAATTGTGTTTGTATTTTTTATTTTTTTAGATTTAATTATGATTTTTCAAAATTTGCTAGTAGAACTTTTTTTTCTCTTTATTTTTTTTTTCTTAATTTTGCTAGTAGAACTTCTATTTTTATTTTTTTTTTGGCATTTTTTTAAAAGGTTCAATTTAGGGTTTATAATTTGACCCATCAAATGAACTTAAATCTTAATGAAATTTGGCCTATGAATCATTGCTGAATTAAAGACTTTTTCATGAAGATTTGAATTTATTTGGAGTTGACTTGAATTTTTAATGATTTATTGAATTTACTTCCATATTTTTAAGTCTTAATATAGTTTTCTATTATTTTTTTCCCACCCATGTTCTCATGTATTTAGGTTCTATAAAAATTAATTTCATGCTTTTATTTGTTTTATTAAGTTTTTAAAAATACATGTGTTTATTTAAATACATGTGTTTATGGATTAACCTAAGTTCACATAGTGTTAGGGTTTGCTAAATTTCAAAGGAAATGACCTCAAGCATTTATAAAATTTAATCCAAGGTCACTAATGGCCTCAGTATCATTCTATAAAAGTTTCAATTCATTTAGACTTGAAATGATATTTTTTTTTAAATTTTCCTAAGTTCTTGCTATCCTCACATTAAATGATTTACTATAGATTTAAGAAGGTTTTCCATGACTTGAGAAAATTGCCCTCTAACCCTCAAGGTCAAAGGGACATAAAATGAAAATGTCAAGCCATTTGGAGTTATGGAGAATTATGAAGAATTCTTCGAAGTTAAGGATCATTAGATGACCTTTGATTTTATTTTTAAAATATTCTTAGCATTTTTTTCAAATTCATAGCGGATTTATATACTAAATTTGGATGACAAATAAAATTTTATAAAATTTGGAAGTTTAATGAAATTTCTTGATTTAATTAAATCCTAGAAAAAGATTTAATTAATTCCATACTGACTCAACCACACTTTACACAAGGCAGCTCATGATTGGTCTCTATCACAATGGCAAAACCTATGTACATGCAAGATCTAATTATAGATTGGATTACTCTAATTAAATCTAATAAATTGGGATTGATGTAGGGAAGCAGATACAACGTAATTGGAACCATTCATCTTATTTACACAAAATGAAGGTCACGATTTCATCTCCTTCCTCTAGCTATCAATAGAGACCCCTCATTTTTTATTTCCTTGGTCCTAATTAATCTATGGACAAATATCAATCAAATTGATCAGGGAGGATCTGGGGGTCATGGACTTACAATCTAATGGTTCATTACCTTGGATTGATAGTTCACTTCACAATGTATGGAATCAACTTTACTTCATACCCGAGTTTGCTTCTTACATAGATCCAAGAAGTTTTAGTTGCAATTGAAGCTTGCTCTGAGTTTGTTTGGCCTTGAGGAAGTCTTCTACTAAAGACCATAAACATTAGGAGTGACTTAATTGCAAAGCAACTTTTGGTCAGGGAGAGTTTGTGAATGATCGCTTGAATTCACTCTCAAATAGGCTCTAGGGGCTAAAAAATACTTGGAGTCACTCACACTAAAAGTGGGAAGCTAGAGAATGGTTTTACATGTGTGAATTTTGGACAGAAAGGGCCCTATTTATAGAAGTTTAATTTTGTATGTGGACAAAAATCTTGTAGGTGATTTCAACTAGCAAAGTTAGTTGATCGAAGTATAGTAGGGTACTTCTATTCATCCTGGAATGACCCAATGTTAGAAGCCAGCTGGAAGGTTGTTCCATTAGCTTAGGGCACATGGGGCTCTAAATAATGGTTATTTTGACCATCTTAGTCAAGCCAATTGACTAGTTGTAGTAATCCAAAACTTAATCTTTCCTAATTATAGAAAATTTGGCTGGTTAAGTGCTACAATGTTGGGTAGGTAGTGATGTAGCATTGAGCTCTTTAATTTTTTGGAATTGGAGGGAGCACTACAATGATGGGTCTAGAGCGCTGCGGTGTTAGGTCAAAAAAAAATTTATATATAAAAATATCATTTCCCATTTGCTTAAACCCTCAACCATAGCCATCTCCCTCTCCATTTCTTCCCTTAGCCAGTGAGAGAAGAGAGAGAAAGGGAGAGAAAAAGAAGAGAGAGAGAATGAAGAAAGAGGAGAGAGAAAGTGGGGATCACGCTGGTATTTTTTATTGTTCTAGTTGGGAAAAATATATCACTGCATTGAATATGTTATATTTATTCATGGCAAAGTACATGATATATATGCTTTAATACTATATGATGTGCATAGAACATATAAAAAAACACTTATTTGATATGACAAGTATATTGATACATATGAAAAGGCATATATGGAGTCCTTACAGAACCTACTGGTCCTTTATATAGCTATTGATCATTAGTTATGAATTGAATTGCATATATTAATTTTTATTGCTCATATGAAATGACATTTGTACATATTGAATGTTATATGTTTTCACAATTATTTATTTATACTTATATGGATTGAATGATTACACGCATATTATCTTGCATTAATTATAGTTGTAGGTTCTAGTAACATACTAAGTTGTTAGCTCATCTTATAATTTTTACTTATTTTTAGGAAGGAGTTAGAATTCGGTGGAGAGAGGTCGATGAGGATTCATATTTTATTTTATTTTTTATATTTTTGAGCTTATTTTTTTGTATTCACGAGTATAGAAATAGAGAATGATGTACTAATTGAACTCCTAACTATTGTATATGAATTTTGGAAAAATGAATGGAATTGTAAATTGAAGAAAAAGATTTATAGTTCCTTATGATGGTTTTTATTTATTATTTAAGTGATATTAGTGGATATGGTAGATTAAATAAGAGAACAAATAGATGATTCTTTTAAAATTAAATCTTGGGGCATCACATTAGTTGACTTAACAAGCCTTCTTGTTATGATTTGGGTACATTTGTTTATTCAAGTAAAATCTAATCTAAGTTATATTTTTAATGATTACAAAAGTTTATTGTTTATTTTATTCTTCTCCTAATAATTATTTAAGTTTTGTTGTGTGTATTAAAGTATTTTTCAGGAAATTCACATTCCAGATTGCTAAAGACTTCAAGTTCACTTGTTCACTGTAAATGAAGTCTGTAAATTTTCTTTTTCTTCAGTCTGAGAGAGTGTGATTGTAAGTTGGATAACTGTACACACACACACAATGGGGGAGTAAAAATTTTAAATTTTTAAACTGATCGTACAGTATGATTTGATATCGTACGGGACGATCTGTAGAATATGTCCTCCAGATAGAACCCATATGGCAAGAAAATTTTTCTAAGGCATGTTCGTACAGTACGAATACTATTCGTACATGAGTTTTTACTGTACAAACTACTCAAAATTCGGTTCGTCCAAGGGTTCGTATGGGACGAACTGATCGGACGAAGCGCTATGTTCGATTCGTCCAAGGGTTTGTACGGGACGAACTGTTCATACGAAGCTCACTGACTTGATCGTCCAAGGGTTCGTATAGCACGAACTGTTCGTATGAAGCTCACTGACTTGATCGTCCAAGGGTTCGTACGGGATGAATGGTTCGTACGAAGCTCACTGACTTGATCGTCCAAGGGTTCGTCCATGACAAAATAGTCGTACGAAGCGCTCTGACTTGATCGTCCAAGCGTTCATCCAGGATGAAATATTTGTACGAATGGCTCTGACTTGTTCGTCTTATGAGACGTACGGGACAAATTGTTCGATGTTTTAAACTATTTGTATAGTACGATCATCGATCGTACGGGACGATCGGCACGGACTAAATTTGAAAATTCAGTTTTTGGACAATTTTTCCAGTCCCAAGTATATAAATGACTTAAAACTGACTGAAGGAAAAATCCTTCTGTGAAAATTCTTTTGGGAAGTGAAAGGAGAGTGATTGGGAGAGTGTTTGGGAGTGAGTTTTGAGAGATCTTTCAAGAGAGAATTGTGAGGGGATTCACAAAGTTATCCAATTGAGAGAATTTCTTTTACTTGTTCTTCAAGCATCTTCCTAGTTCCTTGGAGACTTTTGTAAGAGCATTGTTCGAAAGGATTCCGGTTCTCTGCCGCACTTGGAGGGTGAAAAGGACGACGATTCTCTACCGCACTTGGAGAGTGAAAAGGATGACGGTTCTCTGCTGCACTTGGAGGGTGAAAAGGATGGTTTTCTGCCGCACTTGGAGAGTGAAAAGGATGACGGTTCTCTGCCGCACTTGGAGGGTGAAAAGGTCGACGGTTCTCTGCCGCACTTGGAGAGTGAAAAGGACGACGGTTCTCTGCCACACTTGGAGGGTGAAAAGGATGACGGTTCTCTGCCGCACCGGGGTTAGTGGAAGAGAGTTTGTAAAGGCTTCTCCGCCTTGCTCTGGGGGCAAAAGGAGAGTCACTTGGTTTTAGTGCAATACCTAGAGAACGAGTCTCTAGGGAGTGGATGTAGGTCATGTTTGACCGAACCACTATAAATTCTGGTGTTTTCTGTTCACTGTTTATTTTTTCGTATTTTATTTTTCCATATTTTATCTTATTTATGGTTGAATTTCTGTGGTAACAAAAAAGCAAAAATTATCTCTGTTCGTACTGTACGAAGTTATATCGTACTGTACGATTAGCTTTAAAATTTTCTAAAATACCAAGAGTAATTTTTAAAAGGACCAATTCACCCCCCCCCCCTCATGGTTATCCTAGGGACGTGAGCAATATGTCTAACAACCTGTTCGTACTTTCAAGTGGTATCAGAGATAATTTCAAAAATAACTATTTTAAATACTTTTTGAAATTTTGATCATGGATAATTTTGGAAATAGAAATACTATAGAAGGATACTCGATCACTAGACCACCTTTGTTTGATAATATCCCTTTTGATTTCTGGAAAACTCGCATATCTACTTTTCTACAATCACTTGACTATTGCATATGGATATTAGTTCAGGATGGTTATACTGAACCAACTAGGATTATGAAAAAAATAAGAGTTCAAACACCTTTTGCAAACTGGACTGTAGAAGAATGTGAATTAACTCAACTGAATGCTAAGTGTTTGAATAGTTTCTTTTGTGCTTTAAAGTTAGAAGATTACATGCGTGTGTCTACCTATAAATCAGGAAATGAAATTTGGGATAGGCTTTGCATCACATATGAAGGTACAAATGAAGTGAAACAAACTAGATTGAACATTCTCTTGCACGACTATGAACTTTTTCGCATGAAATAGAATGAATCAATCTCTGACATGTACACTCATTTTACACACATAGCCACTTCATTGCATGCTTTAGGTAGGGAGTTGACGAATGCAGAAAAAGTTAACAAGATATTACGTTGTTTACCTCCTGTATATGATATAAAGATAACTGCAATAACAGAATCTAAAGATTTGAATGTTTATTATGTTGACAATATTCTTGGATCACTAATTGCTTACGAGCAATCAGTGACTCAAAGACAGATTGATGCAGGTGAGAAGCGAAAGGAGAAGAACATTGCTTTAAAGGTGGATGACTCTGAAAGTGATCAGTCACTACCTAAGGATGAATAGGATATTGCCCTGATGACGAGGCAATTTAGAAGTTTCCTAAAAAGGAAGCAGAGAAGACACCAGCATTGGAACAAAGGTAAGTTCCAGAAGAATGTTAAGGCTTCCAATGAAGTCATTTGCTATGAGTGCAGGAAGCCAGGACACATCAAGACAGAATGCCCCAATCTCAAAGGAAATTCTAGCAAGGAGAAGACCGAGGAGAAACCAAAGGACAGAAGGGGTAAAAAGAGAGTACAACAAGCTTTCTAGGCGGACTCAGCTTCAGATTCGTCAAAAATAGCACCAGAAGAGGAATTTACCAATTTATGCTTAATGACTGATAATCTTGACCATTCAGATGAGGATGAGGTATGTGATTTAAGCTATGAAGAATTATTTGAAGTTTCTGAACGCATACACTCTGCATATAGGAAACTTAAAAAACTGCACGCTAAGTTAAATTTTGATTATTTAGAGCTACAGAAAGAATATGAGATCCTTAGGAAAGATCATGCATTAATTGATAGCAACCACATGACTTTGTTGGATGAGTATGATGATTTAAACAAACAGCATAATCTTTTAAAATCATCACACGTTGAACTAGAAAATGATTTTAAGACCTTTATGGATGAATCGGATTCTAGAGAGCATGAGTTGAAAATTGACAATTCAATTTTAGAAAGTGCTAATACTTATCTTAAAGTTCAGATAAAAGTACTTAAGGAAAATAAAAATCCACCTAAACTTGAAGAGTTTCATGAATCTTACCACAAGATCATTGACTCAAGATCTAAAAAGAAAATTTTTAGGAAGAATAGGTTGGTGAATCCCTTTCCAGGGATAAAGTATTTTTCTTGTGGTAGTTTAGGACATATTTCCCACCCCTATACACTTAAGTATATAACACATTTAGTGTGGAGACCTAAGGTGCATAAATCACAGCATATCATACATGCATCTGGTTTAAAATTGTCAAGAGGTGAACCCAAACTTGTTTGGGTTCCCAAGACTTACATTTGATCATTTTGTAGGAACGCTCTCACACAAGACCTCGTGAGAGTATTTGGTACCTGGACAACGGCTGCTCAAAGCACATGATTGGAGATACGAATCAATTTATATCGCTGGAAGCCAGGAATGGAGGCAAGGTAACACTTGGAGATAATACCACCAAGAGAGTGGTAGGTACATGTATAATTGGAAATTCAAAAAACTTTGTGATTGAGAATGTACTATTGGTTGAAGGTTTGAAACACAATCTGTTGAGTATTAGTCAATTATGTGACAAGGGCTATCATATAAAATTTTTACCTATAAGTTGTGTTATTAGTCTAAATGGAACTGTTGTTTTGAAATAGTTAGTATCCAAAGTGATCATGGGGGAGAATTTGAAAATGAAATGTTTAATGATTTTTACAAATCTCTTGAAATTGAACACAACTTCTCAGCTCCTAGGACACCTCAATAGAATGGAGTTGTAGAAAGAAAGAACAGGATATTAGTTGAAACTGTTAGGGCCATGTTGGCAGAATATTCACTTCCTAAATATTTTTGGGCTGAAGCAGTTAGTACAGCATGCTATGTGTTGAATAGGGTGTACATAAGGTCTAAATTGAATAAGACACCCTATGAACTTCTTAAAGGTAGAAGTCCCAACCTCTAGTATCTATATATTTTTGGATGTAAAGTGTTCATTTATAACAATGACAAAACTCTTCTAAAAAAATTTGATCCGAAATCAGATTAAGGAATCTTTCTAGGATATTCAAGTGTTGGAAAATCCTATAAAGTTTTTAATAAGAGAACATTGGTACTTGAAGAGACCATATATATTATTTTTGATGAATCTTATGATAGTAAAGGGTCTAAGTTGGATGAAGATGAGGTTGAGGTTATAACCCAAAAACTTGAAGATCAAAAAGTTGAAGAAAGTGTTAGAAAGAAGAGGAAAACTAATTGCCTAGAGAATGAAAATTTATAAGGAGTCATCCTAAAGAGTTGATTTTAGGAGAACCAAGTGAAGGAGTTAGGACTAGGCATAGTTTGAGGAAAGAAGTGAATCATTCAGCATTTATTTCAATGATAGAACCCACAAATATAGAACCAGCACTTTTGGATGAATTTTGGATTTTGGCCATGCAAGAGGAGTTGAATCAATTCAAGAGAAATGATGTTTGGAAGTTAATTGAAAGGCCAAAAGATCAAAGTGTAGTTGGGACTAAGTGGGTGTTCAAAAATAAGATGAATGATTCAGGAGTAGTTATGAGAAATAAGGCATAGATTAGTAGCTAAGGGGTATAATCAAATTGAAGAAATTAATTTTGAGGAGACATTTTTCCCTGTAGCAAGACTTGAAGCAATAAGAGTTTTGTTAGCCTTTGCCTGTTTTAAAGATTTTAAATTATATCAGAAAGATATCAAAAGTGTCTTTCTGAATGGAGTGATAGAAGAGGATATTTATGTTGAGCAACCTCCAGGCTTTGAAAATTCTAAATTCTCTAATCATGTTTTCAAATTGAAAAAGGCATTATATAGACTAAAACAGTCACCTAGAGCATGGTATGAGAGGTTAAGTACTTTCTTATTAAAAGGATCATTTGTTAAAGGAAGTGTGGACACCACTCTATTTTTGAAAAGAATTAGAAATGAAATACTCATTATTCAAATATATGTGGATGATATCATTTTTGAATCAACTGATAAAACTTTATGTGATAAATTTTCAAAGATAATGAGTAGTGAATTTGAGATGAGTTTGATGGGTGATTTGAGTTATTTTTTTTGGCTTTAGTATAAAGCAAAATGAGGAAGAAACTTTTATTTGTCAATCTAAATATATTACAGAAATCCTCAAAAAGTATGAAACGGATAATGCTAAACCAGTAACTACACCCAAGAGTTCCTCAGTCCTATTAGATAAAGATTCTATGGGAAAATCTGTTGATAAAAAAAAGTTTAGAGGAATAATTGGATCTTTGCTTTATTTGACTGCTAGCAGACCTGACATCATGTTTAGTATTTGCTTATGTGTTAGATTTCAAGCTGATCCAAAAGAATCACATTTGACATCAGTGAAAAGGATCTTAAGATATCTTTTGGGAACTCAAAATTTAGGAATTTGGTATCCTAAGAATAGTTCCTCTTTTGAAATTATAGGATACTCAGATTCTGATTTTGTAGGCTATAAAGTGGATAGGAAAAGTACTTCTGGGACATGTCAATTCATTAAAAATTCATTAGTATCTTGGTCTAGTAGAAAACAAAATTCAGTAGCACTTTTTACAGCTGAAGTAGAATATATTGCCTTAGGGAGTTGCATTGCACAGGTGCTTTGGTTAAAACAACAAATGGATGATTTGGGTTTTTCAATTGGTACTATTCCAATCTTTTGTGATAATACTAGTGCCATTTGTATTTCAAAGAATCCGATACAACATTCTATAACCAAGCATATTGATATAAGGCATCATTTTATAAGAGATCATGTAGCGAAAGGGGTAATTGAACTACATCATGCGCTACTAAAGATCAGCTTGCAGATATTTTCACAAAACCCTTAGCCTTTGATACATTTAACATGATAAAGACAAGGGTAGGAGTGATAGATCTTAATGCTTGATTGAAAATTCTGCAAATATACTTTTATCTGTATTTGTTGGTTTGTTCATTAGATGTGTTTTTATTTTTTCTAGTGATTTATGTGTTTGTTCCTTGACTGAATGTTGAAAGCATGTAAGATTGAAGAGATGAGAGTTTAGTGTGTCTATTTGTACTGTATGATCTCTTATCGTACTGTATGATTACATCATCATACATGCACTTCGTTTGTACGAATTAGGAGGAAACATGGTTAGAGTCAGTTATTATTAGTGATCGTACGTACGAATGCATCATTCGTCTGTGCGATCCACATATCGTTTTGCATGAGGGATGAACCTAACTATTGCCTGAACAACCTTTAATTTTCTGATCATCCCGGACGAACACGTCATCGTCTGTACGACCAGGAAGTCAAAAAGCCTGTACGAAAGGACGCCTTAGGACGAGCAGTTTACGAAAAATCGTTTCATTTTGACTGCTTTCGTTCGTCCTGGATGAACTTTTATTCATCCCAGATGAAAACTATTTTGTATTGTACGAAATGGATTCGTACTGTACGATTTCAAGCTTTTTCTATATAAAGGCAGGTCATTTTCTTTTATTTCACTTTCTATCTAGAACCTTTTAGAGCCTTGAGAGAAGATGTCGGGCAGTGGAAAAAGAGCACGTATTGCTAGAGTCCTGCGTCTAGAAGGAATTGGGATGAGAACTTTCTAAGTGAGGAGAATGAGGAAGCATACCTTAGGTATGCTGCGTCTAAGGTTACTCCTTCCTGCATACTATTGCAGGAAAATATTCACTTTGCAGTTATGCCCCTTTTTGACTCCACCCAATTTTCTTTTCTCTTGACTTTAATCTATGCTTTCAACAAGGATCTGTTTCATGTGTTCCTAGCCAACATGACCTTTAACCAAGATCACACTATCATTCTTCTTTTGTCCTTAAGCAAAAAGTAGTGATAACAAAGGAAGATCTAGGGGAATATATTCATCTGAGAACTCAAGGGACTAGGGCTCATACCTTCTTCACTAGACCTGAAAATGGTTGGTCGAAAATAAACCGAGTTCTTAGAGGTATAAGCACACCCACACATGTCTCCCGGGTAGATTCCTTGAATCAGAATGCACGAATAATTCAGCATGTGCTTAGGACATCAATTATTCTTAAAGCAAGAGATCAGATTAATATGACCCCACTTCTTTCCTCAATCACTTTTCTTATTATGACTGACCAACCTATAGATGAAGCCCAATTGATCTTAGACTACATCTACTATCTTTCTGATATTGGTTTGGCTAGTGTGAAGAGGAAGAAAAACATTGCTTTAGGACATATTGTGTGTTATATCCTAGAGAAGAAATACAACCTAGTTCATCCTTCTGGTCCTTCTGAACTCCCAATGTACTTCACTGACGCTTCCTTTCGAGCATTATTTGGGAAAGAAGATATTGCTGACAGCTCAGATGATGAGCCTCCTTCTGCTCCTTTAGCTGCACCCTCAACTGCATCTGGACCATCTCAGGATTTCTATCAAAATATGGTCCAACGTTTTGAGAGAATGGATCAAAGGTTTGATGACATGGAGGAGCATTTGAAGAGACAAGATGATCAGGATAACGTGGATAGAGTCTGGGTTAGGGACCAATTTGATGCTGTAAACACTAATATTGCTACGCTAAACAGCTATTTTACGCTGTTTGGCCATCAGCCACCTCCTCCGAATCAGGGTCCCTTTGATTTTAAGTATTTCTTCTGTTTAGCTTGGTTGGATGTGTTTGTAGTTTATCTTTGTTGTTCTTTGTTATGTGTTTGTTGTTGATGAGTTGTATGAGAGTTTAGCAAGTTTATCCTTTATCTATGTGTTGCATTAGAAAACTTGCTATTGTGGTTGTTGTATCAGTTGTTCTATGATATATCATGAATCATTTTGAAATGAACAATGTTATAGTGTTTGTGTGCATATCTTTTGTGTATTTTAAACTAAATTTTTTTTTCTTACACTAACACACTTGACTGTAGTTGATCGGATTTCTAAAATATGAATAGAAAATTTATTACAATAAAAACTCTGCATAAAATTAAATTCTCAAAATATTTAGATTTCATTATGATTTGGTGTTAGATTAGAAGATCTTAATTTATCCTTATTTAGACTTGCATTACTTAGCCTAAATCATTGTATAATTGATGTCTTAATATTACTTATAATTTCTATATCAAAGTATTCGTTATTGTAAAAGTGATCAAGAGATAGTGTTGTTGGAAAGAATTTTACATTCAAAGCAAAGCTTGAAAAGATGCACAAAATGTGTCATACAGTAAAAGATGCGCAATGTCACCAAATGAAACACATAAAGTGTGTTATACCATAAAAGATGTACAATGTCGCCAAATTTAACAAGAGGCACAAAATTAGCCTAAATTATGAAAAAAGATGCGCAATATCGCCAATTGTTCTTTCCTTTAACATCTTCTCCAAATTCACCAATCAATGATTGTCACTTTTGATTTAAAATTTTTGGTAATCTTATTTCATCTTCTATGCAATTATTATGGTTACTTAATCTGTCTAATACATTAATATCATAGATCAACTTTTCTTCTCCTCATTATTGTATGCAATCTAAATCTTTTTGAGTTTTTACTTACTGCATGTGAATTTTAAATTGTAGTCAATCTTTTTTTAACATTTTTTAAATCCTCAACTCTTTTGAGTATCTTCCCTTTTTGTTGTTGTCAAAAGGGGGAGAAACCAATATTGTATTGTTTGTGTTGTATTGTATTTTCATGTATGTGTGCTTGTACATTTGCTTCTTGTGTTGCTTCTTGTGTGTGTATTTATTTTTACATTTTCTACTCTTCCCTTGTGTATTTCGTGTTAGATCCTCTAACCTCTTATTCCCTTGTGTCATTTAGGGTTTAGGGGGAGCTTAGGAGATCAATTATTTAGGGGGAGTATACATTTTGTTGAAGTGAAAGTGAGAGCTTAGGAGACTTTTTTTTTTACAAAACCAAACAATAATTATTTTGCCATCATCAAAAAGGGGAAGATTGTTATGATTTGGATACATTTGTTTATTCAAGTAAAATCTTATCCAAGTTATGTTTTTGATGATTATAAAAGTTTATTGTTTATTTTATTCTTCTCCTAATAATTATTTGAGTTTTGTTGTGTGTACTAAAATATTTTTCAGGAAATTCACACTCCAGATTGCTGAAGACTTCAAGTTCACTTGTTCACTGTAAATGAAGTCTGTAAATTTTCTTTTTCTTTAGTCTGAGAGAGTGTGATTGTAAGTTGGATAACTGTACACACACACACAATGGGGGAGTAAAAAGTTTAAATTTTTAAACTAATCGTACAGTACGATTTGATATCGTACGGGACGATCTGTAGAATATGTCCTCCAAATAGAACCCATATGGCAAGAAAATTTTTCTAAGGCATGTTCGTACAGTACGGATACTATTCGTACATGAGTTTTTACTTTACGAACTGCTCAAAATTGGGTTCATCCATGGGTTCGTACAGGACGAACTGATCGGACAAAGCGCTCTGTTTGATTCATCCAAGGTTCGTACGAGATGAATTGTTCGTACGAAGCTCAATGACTTGATCGTTCAAGGGTTCGTATGGGATGAACTGTTCGTACGAAGCTCACTGACTTGATCGTCCAAGGGTTCGTACGGGACGAACGGTTCGTACGAAGCTCACTGACTTGATCGTCCAAGGGTTCGTCCATGACGAAACAGTCATCCGAAGTGCTCTGACTTGATCGTCTAAGCGTTCGTACGGGATGAAATATTCGTACGAATGGCTCTGACTTGTTCGTCTTATGAGACGTACGGGACGAATCATTCGATGTTTTGAACTATTCGTACAGTACGATCATCGATCGTACGGGACGATCGACACGGACTAAACTTGAAAATTCAGTTTTTGGACGATTTTTCCAGTCCCAAGTATATAAATGACTTAAGATTGACTGAAGGAAAAATCCTTCTGTGAAAATTCCTTTGGGAAGTGAAAGGAGAGTGATTGGGAGAGTATTTGGGAGTGAGTTTTGAGAGATCTTTCAAGAGAGAATTGTGAGGAGATTCACAAGGTTATCCAATTGAGAGGATTTCTTTTACTTATTCTTTAAGCATCTTCATAGTTCCTTGGAGACTTTTGCAAGAGCATTGTTCGAGAGGATTCCTATTCTCTGCTGCACTTGGAGGGTGAAAAAGACGACGGTTCTCTGCCGCACTTGGAGAGTGAAAGGGACGACGGTTCTTTGCCGCACTTGGAGGGTGAAAAGGATGACGATTCTCTGCCGCACTTGGAGAGTGAAAAGGACGACGGTTCTCTGCTGCACTTGGAGGGTGAAAATGATGATGGTTCTCTGTCGCACTTGGAGAGTGAAAAGGATGACGGTTCTCTGCCGCACTTGGAGGGTGAAAAGGACGACGGTTCTCTACCGCACCGGGGTTGGTGGAAGAGAGTTTGTAAAGGCTTCTTCGCCATATTGTGGGGGCAAAAGGAGAGTCACTTAGTTTTAGAGCAATACCTAGAGAAGGAGTCTCTAGGGAGTGGATGTAGGTCGTGTTTGACCGAACCACTATAAATTATGGTGTTTTTTGTTCACTGTTTATTTTTCCGCATTTTATTTTTTCATAGTTTATCTTTTTTGTGGTTGAATTTCTGTGGTAACAAAAAAGCAAAAATTATCTCTATTCGTACTGTACGAAGTTATATCGTACTGTACGATTAGCTTTAAAATTTTCTAAAATACCAAGAGTAATTTTTAAAAGGACCAATTCACCCCCCATCTTGGTTAGCCTAGGGACGTGAGCAATAGGTCTAACAACCTGTTCGCACTTTCACTTCTAGGGTATTCAATAAGACCTAAAGAGTATTAGTGATGGATTGGTTTAGCTTGAATTGGGCATTAGTCATTTTGGGTCAATTTCCTCAATACATTGAGCTTCCTTGTGTTAGCCCAATGGAGATGAGCTAGCTAGGGGAGCTAGGCTAGGATCTTAGGGTCCTTAGGTCAGAGGTTTGAAGATGTTTCATCAAATTTTGAGTGATTTAACCATATAAAGATCAGGTTTACCTTGTGAGGGGTAATATGGTATTTTGGCCTAACCAATGACCATTGGCTAGGTGGGTTCTAAGATGATTCTTAAATGGTTCTAAGACACTTAGATATAATTGTAAGGTCATATAAATTATATTTTCCTAAGATACCTATGATAGGATCATTAGGGGTAATTTAGTAATTGTCATCTAACTATAGTCAACATGGGCTGAGCATGGGTTAGGGATGAGCCTAGGTGACCTTCAAGTGATTTCAAATCACCTTGACTCAATTTTTAGGCCAAATGTAAGAATTTAACCCAAGAAAATTAGGGTTAGGTTTAAAGAGCATTTTAGTAATTTTGCTTTATCAAGGTTTACATTGGTCAATAGGGCTTCCCAAAGGACCCTATTGACACTAAATGACCCAAGGATGGGCTTAAGCTAGTTAGATCCAAAAGCAAGGTCTCTATAATACCCAAAATGTTCAAAATAAAGGTAAGCATAAACTTCTTCTAAACATTAATGTATTTTCATTAAATTCTACTTTTTATAACGAGCATTTTGACATATAAAAGTATGTTTAAAATATTAATCTAATTGTATATATGTATAGATATATAAGTATTAGTTGTTTAATAAAGTAAAACTATTTAATAGCTTATAGTTAAGCAATAACTTATAGTTAATTAATAGTATATAATAGTTTATTTACATATATTAAAATGCCTTTTTCTATAGCCAAGTCACTCAACTAAGTAAGCAATGGGCAGATTTATGAGAGCTTTAAATCAACGGTTGTTATTAGCTATTAGTGGAAATGGAAAAAAAATATTATATGAGTTAGCTATTAGTGGAAATAGTAATATATTAAATTAATTGTAAACGTAAGCACTGAAGCATTTTTTCATGCCATTTTCCTCACCTATAATCTAGAGAAGGTTGTTTACTAGGAGAGAATGGCTGGAGTTACTTGGAGAGAGTGACTAGAGCTGCTGGTCAGAGTAATATGGGTTACTATTAGGAAAATTTCAGCAAACCAAGTCAAGAAAAATCAGGTAAATGTTGTAGTTAATGACTGGACTTGTTCTATGGCCGAAATGAGGGGTTATTTGCTTAAAATTAGGTAATATTGCTCCTGTAGGGTTCCAAAAAATTGTATGTAAGGGTTGCTAATTGATGTTTGGTGCTGAAATCCATAGACATAAGAGTAAAGAATGCTATAAATTGATGTTGTAGGCTATTGTGAATGCTTGAAATGGATGTTATAGGTTGTTGTGAATGACTGAAATCAGCTGTATTGCTGAAATCAATAAGAAAAGAAAAGAAGGAAAAGCTAAAAATAGGTAAGGGTATTGTTATTTGTTAAAAGTAGATAATGTCCACTGATGCATTTTATTGAAATATAGAGATTGGTGGAAGAAAATCGCTGATTTTAATAGGGAAAAAGAGGAAAGGAAGAGATTTAAGTTGAATGAGGAGGAGTTTTTGTAGAGTTGGTGTATAAAAGAAAAAGAAAATAGGATCTAGAAGAACAAATTACTAGTAAGGCGAGATATTCAAACGATGTCATAGAAAATAGTAAAAATTTTATATAATTGTATATTCAAATTTGTAATGTTTATAATAGTAATTATTTCAGTTTATACCAATTTATCCATGTATAAATTATTGATTCATTAAGTATGTATTTTAATAGCATATTTTATGATTATTAACAAAATGCATGGTATTTGGAAAGGTGAAATAAGTCATAAATAGGAGATAGACCCACACAAGTAAAGGTGAAAGACCTGACGAGATAAGCCTACACTCTCAAAATCCTAAGAGTTGAGAATTCTGACCTAACCTTAAATGAGAGAGAAGCTTCAATTCTAAAAGTTGGGAATTCACGCCAACCTTGAATTAGAAAGCCGAAAGGGTGTAAAAGTCTAGAGTCATCATATGACTTGTATAAAGGTATTGAATAGTAAACAAGATAGGAAGTAATGTTATGCATTTCTTATAACTAGTATAAAATTTATATGTATTTTATCATTTCTTATATATTGCTTGCATATTTCATTAAGCTCTAGCTCATTAGTAGGGATTGTACTACATAAAAAGGGAAAGGAGCATGTGGGATAGTAGGCAGGAAGGGTGACTAAACTTTTTGTGTACACATACTCTTTTTGGGTGTATAAAGAGATCTGAGTATGAGCTATACAAACACTTTTGGGTATATGAAATTTAAAAAGCTTAGTAAAGCTCTATATTTTAATTGAGATATATTATACATATTTCTTATTATAAAGTATAAAGCTTGATATATTATGATATGTTAGGATATTCTAAATAGACTACTTCTTACTCCCTGATTCTGATAGAGGTATTTTAAAATAAGTGTCAGTAAGAAGGATGCCTATTTAGATTCTCCTTCTTTATTACACTCTAGATTGACTATAGGGGGGGGGGTCAAAAATGGGGTATAACAGTCTCCTAGTTAAGTTTAGCTAGGTCATTTGGTTAGGCTTAGGGGCATTTTGATCGTTTTAGACTTTTTTGGTCAAATGAGTTAACCAAGGATCAAGCATGGCTCTAAATATCTCTAAAAGGTTTTAGAATTATTTGGAACTAATGCCAACCCAAAATTCATGGTTTGGCCCTATGGATATTAAGGTAGGTGTTATAGGGGTATTTTAGCAATTTTACTCTTTTTGGCCAAAGGGGTTGACCAAGGATAAGGAATGGCTCAAAATATTCCTAAAAGAATTTTTGGACCATTTGAACCAACCTCAGGTATAATTTAAAATTTTAACCTAAGAAGCCTATATTGGGCACCTTAGGGGCATTTTGGTAATTTTCTCATTTTGGTCAAAAGGGTTTGATAAAGGGTAGGAATGGGTCCAAATGATTCTAATATGCATTAGAAATCATTCAAAACTAATCTTAGGAGAAAATTACTAGGTTTGGGCATTTGGACTAAGTTTGGGGTTTTTTTTCTAAGGTTTTGACCTAGGGTTAACTTCGAATAAGGGTTTCGGTGGACCTATCACCATTTGAAGGGCACTAAGAATTTTCCAAAAGGGTCTATAGGTTTTCTATGGCTAATCAATACTATGTCCTTGGGTGTTCCCTCACAAAGGTCCTAAGGGTAATTTCTAAATTTGGTAGGAAAACCTAAGTGTTAAGAAAATCTCAGGAGATAGAAAATTAACCTCATTAAAAATGAGGTCAACAAATAGGCCCCCAATAGGGCTAGTTTGAGAAAATTTTCAATGAAGATTATGTGATTGAGAAGAGTATAAAGTACAATAAAAATTGTATGATAATTCAAAAGATAAACTCAACTAAAGTGGTATGGCTAAATTTAAAGGGGGCTTTTTTAAGATGATATAACTAGATTATTAAGTCAAATTAAGACATAAATCAAGTTGTTGGATGCAAGTAAAATACAAATAAGGTAGATCAAAATGTTCACTATAAGTAGTTTAAATTGGGTGATATGACATCAATACCACTAGGACCTAGAATATTAACTCTCTTAGAAAGTTTTATGAGTCATCCCAAAAGATGTAGTCCCCTATTAACTAGCTCTCCAATAATAATAAGATAATCATTGTGCATGAAAAGTGAAGTCTAAAGTTTAATCCATTTTAATTAAATTAATATAAATATTATTAGATTAAAATTAGATTAATCAAATTAGATGGCTAGAGTATAGGTTTAATGACTAGATAACCTTATTTATATTTAAGCACAAAGTTTATAATGCATATGATAAAAAAAAAATGAACATACATAAGTACAAGTGCGTACAGTGTCTTATAAAGATTTTTTTTAACTTGAAATTTTAAATCTTAAAATTGATGTTTTGAAAAGTTAAACTACAGTGTTAGGTTAATGTTAAAATCAAAGTCCTATCCTATTTTCTTGATTATGAAAATGATTAAAAAATAAGAAAATAATTAAGAAACTTTGGACAATAATCAATTTATAATGAAGAATTAGATAACCCAAATTCTAAATATCTCTAATCATTATGGAATATATACTTGAATATTAAAGTAATTTCTAGAAATTATTTAATTTATTATTTTCATATTTATCACATTAGAGTGAAAATTATGAAAAATATCAAATAATTTAAAAAATTCCCAAAATATTTAGGGATGTGACCATTTAACTTTGAAAATCCTAAATTAATCCTCAATTAAATTGAATTAATTAAAAATATTTTTTATTTGGAAAAGAGCATTCAAAAATAAAAAATATATTGCATATAATGCATTTGTTCAATGCTCATGTACTTATAGTCATATGATCATGCATATAAAAAGGAAATTCTTTAATATTTTTTAGATTTTTTTGAAGTCATTTAATAATGTTCATAAATATTGTTAAAATTATCAAATAAATTCAAAAAATTCAATCAATTTTAAATGATCTCATATATATTTAGCATGATGTTTGAATTTAATTTTGAATCTTAATCTTAGTGATTAGATAGGGGTTCATAATTGCATTCATCTATGTGAAATAACATTTTTAGCTAACCCCTAATTTATTAGATATTTAATATACTTTTCATATTTGAATAATTATAGAAATAATATTTTAATTATTATAAGTGGAAATAATATATTAAATAAATCCTGATAAATTAGATTAAATTTAAAACAATAGGATGCACTAATGGGATGTATGTCATGGCATTTGGCCCACCAAGGGCATATGTTAAATAATAATAGGATACACTAATGGGATGCATGGAATGGTTGTTGGCCCACAAGAGGCATAATGATAATTCACTAAATTATGATTTTTTCACTTAAAAATATAAATAATATATAAATGACCAAAATAATCCTTAAAAAAATTCAGAGATGTCTATCTTGACTTAAAGAATATTCTTAAATTTATTAAGAGTTTTTTAGATTATTTTGGATCAGTTTAAAAATTTTTAAATAGTAAAAATCATTATTAACTTCCAAAAACTCTAAGAAAATCAAAGAAGTGTATAAACATTCAAGGAACAATCTAGAATTTTCTTAGAATTTTTTGGATTAAAATCTTTATCTGTATGATTTTTAAATAGTTAAAATGACCCTTTGAAAAATTAGAACATGTATGAAATAATTCATTTAAATTGGAAAAAATATGAGAGACTTAATATGATCTATATGAGTTTGAGATTTTTTTGAAGTCATTTAGTGTATTAAATGATGGACATAGAGAATAAAGGAATTTTTTAAATTAGAAATTAAAAAAATTTTGGTATGTCAATAATTTTCAAAAATCTATATAATCTAATGCACTTGCGGTTAGAATTTTATTTCATTTTGTTAAAAACTAAACCATTGTGGGTCTTTGAAAAGATTCTGCTTAGCGAGGAACATAATTTAAAGGGTACGATCGCACTGTCCCGTAGGATAAAACGGTCGTAGGCCTTTGCACTCTATGCAAGCAGACCAATGGAAGAGCAGATGAGATCATATATACGATTAACCATAGAGGATAGCAGTTTTCACCTATACACCTCGTTGGATAATAATATATATGACCTGATCAAAATCATAAGATTTCCCCCCTTCAATACATCAGCTCGAATGAGATTTATTTGATGTGGGGGATCAGTTTCCCATGAGCGCAAATCCACATGGTTAATTACATTTTAGACCTCGGCCTAAGAAGACTCTCGATTAAGGATGTTATATTATTCTCTTCTTAATTTGGTGCATAGAGAGGGTTCCTAAGTTCTATTCTGAAGAGGAGAAGCTCTTCTCTTTATCATTTGGGATGATTAGACCTTTTTGAATGTATAAAGATATGATCAAAAGTTTGAGTTTAGAAGATCAAAGATTGGATTTGCTATCCTATGAGAAATGACAATTCAAAAGTTATGAAAAACACACAGAGGGGACTTATAACTTAAACCTCACTAGAGATCTAAGCAGCCGGAACATGGATTTATCACCCTGCTTAAAAAGGGTACTAGCTAAACTCCACCTAGTGTATTAAATCCATGAAATTTAGTCTTATGCAAATGTAAGAGTGGTGGGAGGCAAAGAAAAAGGAAGTGGGCATTAATCCCAACCATCAATGGTAATATGATTTATATAAAATTAACTATCCCTCTATGTTATAAAATAAAATCTATATGATTGACTTAAGGCTATGTATGTGTAGGTAGGGTCAATCAGGACTCGCCAGTAGTCACTATAAATTGAACAAGGTTATAACAATAATCATCATTTAAAAAGGTAACCCACAAAGCGGTCATGCATTAATTTTTAAAAAGTTGATTGATTTTAAATCTTATATTTATTTTATCTTGTTTAAACAAATTTTAACTTTATAGAAAATTTAAAATCTTAAGAGCCTAACGCTGACTCAGTCCGAGCCACACACAAATAAAGTAATTTAAGAAACCTAGGAAAAATATGTAGTTCTAATGCACAAGCAGAGTAAATACATCATCACACAATAAATATTAGTTAATGTCTATAAATACAGTTGGGTTCTATAATACACCCTAGGAAAGTAAAAAAATAAGAAGGTAGCTAAGCTCTATCATATATTCACAACTTTGCCTAACTCTATACACAAATGGATCTGTGTATGGGTTCTTGATCGATCTTCAAAACTTGGCCTCCTGCCTTCTGAAAAGCCTATACACCTACATGGCTTTCCTAATTAAAAATACAATTGAAAAATATAAAATTACATAAACACCCTACAAAAAATAATGTCAGCACATGTGTGATAAATAATCACACATCATTTAGAGCCTAGTCCTTAGGGCCACATTCCCAAGGTCTTAGCATTCCTCGCAGTACCTATTCAAGAGCGCATTTATAATAATTATGATAGCATTTTTATTGCCCTTTGGGAACATGGCCATCTACAGAAGATATTTCTATAAAATCTAACCACTTAAGGTCAAGTGCCCACTCTTCAATCAAAAAGAAAAGAAAGCAACCAAAATATGCCAAGATAGAAACAATCATCATATCATCACATATGCAAAATGTAAAAGAAAGAATGTATAAAAGGTTATCCCAACTATACCCTATCCTAGGATGCCTATGAAAAGGTGTCCTATCCAGCACCTAAGTTTGTGAAAAAATGTGTACCTAACTATCCCAAATTAGGTGAGATATTCAAGTTATAAGGTCAGGTTCTTATTATTTAATTTATTAACCCTCAAATTTCTCTCTAAGTGCTTGGCTATTTAGAATGAATTAATTAATACTTAGTTTTAGGATTAGAATTTTAATCATTAAATTATTAAGAGCCCAAAAAGGCTTGGGCCCTAATCTATACTAAGGTTATAAAGAATTTAGGGGCAAATAGCCCATCCTCAATCCTACCCCTAATCAAGGCTGAAATAATTGTAACATGGAAAGGGTTAGTTAATCCTCCCTTGGTAATCTAAGACTCGAGGTAAAGCTAATAGGTGAAACCACTAATATGAGCCTATTGCCCACCATAAAAAAGAAAAAATCCTAAGCTTCCTATGTCTAAGGTAAATGTATTTTTTTAAAAGCTGACATGAGAATAGAAAGACTCCCTACCTATAGATGTGTATAGGTTCTACCTGACTTCAAGTTTAATAATTGGGTGGCTAAGGAAATTAGCTTAGGTTACTAAGGGTGGCTTTAAATTTCTAAAGAGATAATTTATGTATATCTTTAGATATTTATCCCTTAAAATCATAAGGTACGTGGCGTTGTGTCATCAGGCTTGAGAACTTGGCCTACTTAGGACACTTAGCCCCGCAGCCCGAAGTAGTCCATCCTATATACCTTATGCATATTAAAGGGAAGCATACAAAGACATACATAAATTTAACATGGGTTAAAGCACTAAGGTATGACTCGAGGTTCATTTATTCCTTTAATAACTTCATTTTGTTTGCTTGAAGTTAAGAAGTTTTGACTGGAGTTCAAATTTTGGTGTCTCAGTATTTTATTTAACATTAGAGAGTTGGTTAAGAGGGTTTTAATAATTTTAATTTAGTTTAACCTTAGTTAATGTAGATTATTATTTATAATTAAATTAGGATTTGATAAAAAGTGTGTTTTATATATTTTAGGATTCCATTTAGTTAGTTAATGACTTTAAAGTTGTAGGTTGCTTAAGGGAGTTTTAGGAGTTTTGGATTGATTAAAAAAGGATGTTAGGAGTTGTATAGTTTTATGAATTCAATTAGAGATTTATATGTTTGTTACATCTTATTAGCCACTTATAACATTTAATGTTTAGGTTTGATATGCATTTCTTATATTTTTGAATTGATTAGGACATATGTTACAAGATTTTGCTTGTTGGTAGTTTATTACTGATTATTTGGATTCTGCAATGACTACCCTTGTTAAACCAGGGCCATGAGGTTTATTTCACCCTCCTTAGAGCTTAGTTAATAGCATCATAGGCTCGGATTACCAGGTAATCATCTTTATTATTAAGTTTATATTTGTTGCTTAATAGATTTTAGCGAATGATTATCATTAAGATTGGTTTCTTACAAATTTAAAGAGAAATTAAAAGTTCATTCATCATGTGTTTTATTAATTGGTTTTATAATTTTTACAAATTCATTATGTTGTTCGGAGAAAATGAACATCATGACATATTCTACATAAGTCCGAAGTAATAACTAAACACCCTAATTGCTAAGAGTCATTACAATCATGAAACTTAAAAAAGAAACTACCTAACATACTAGAGCTCAAATTTTATCTCATTTTTTGTATATTTTCATATTTCTGAAAGACATGTTTAGAGGCCCAAAGAAAGTCATTAAGAAGAAAATTTCTAGAGTTATTTACATATTTTAAAATCCCAAGAAAAACCATCCTAGCGGTGCCCACTCAAATGACACAAATAGGTGGCCTACACTACAGGCCTAAAATGACCCTAAGGGTCTCTAGGTTTCATGGCACGGGGGCAAGCTTTGACCCACAGGGCCAAAGCTTTGTTAGTGGACTAACTTATGGCTGGCTAATTAAACATCCTAATAAGTATATTCACTTGGAAAAGTAAAAGAGTAGTCCACAAATTATGTGCTATTGTGTTTTCCATTTGACATGCATTTGGAAATCTCTACAGGACTATCAAGGTATACCTGACCCTAGCGTGCCCACTTAAAAGTTCCCAAGCAAGTGACTCATTGGCCCTTTATTTATGCAAGATAATAGGCACCTCGCAAGCAAATAAAAAGAAGGAAAAAAATAGGGTGACTGTAGAGGCTATTCAAAAAGAAATGCGAGTGAATAAGAATATGAATAATAAGCAATCTAACATTTTTACATTCATCTAACATATATATATATATATATATATATCATCATATAATATAAGTCATTAAGAGAGTTTTCCAACATAAACTGTAAAGGAAGGCTACACATGAATCACATGACAATCCAATAACATCAAACATAGAAATCCACTATCGCAAAGCATATAAACAAATCATACATAAGGCATATGAAGACTTTCTAACATGGGCAAAATATCTTTGGGTCGATTCCATACATGCTTGTAGTTGAGAAACGAAATAGGTGAAGTTATCTAATACAATTACCAAACTTTCTATCAAGTGCATAGATAAAGGAAGGCTGATAAAATATGACTCAAAGAATCAATATAACTTAAAGTCAATGTGAATACTTGTTCTTCTTTTCATGCTCTCTTCATCAATACTAAATAAGGAGTAAACCAAAGAAGTCATCTACTGTTGACCTCATTTTTGTATGAGCTGAGTAGGACCAATCCAGACCTTAGGATCTTTTCAATCCTTAGGATCAATCCTAACCCTATGATCAATCTGATCTTAGATCAATCCAGACTTTAAGATCAATCCAAATTCAAATCAATCCAGACCCTAGGATCTATTCTAGACCCTAGGATTCTACCTGACTCTAGATCATATGATCCTCTTAGACCTTAGGATTCTCCTAGATCTATTTAGAGCTTAGGATTCTTCAAGATCCTAAGACTATTCTAGATCCCAGGCCCTAGGACTTCCAGACCCTAAGATCTTCCTAGAAATCAAACTTTAGGATCTACTCTAGATCCTAAGATCCTTCTAGATCTTGAATCTTAGGATTCCTAGATCTTAGGATTCTTCTAGATTATAGGATTCTTCCAGACCCCAAATCCTAGGATTTCCCTAGGACTTCTAGATTCTAGGATCTTCCCAGATTCCAGTCCCTAGGATCTATTCTAGACCCCAGGATTCCCTTAAGCTGATTTAGACCCTAGGACCTATTCTAAACCCTAGGATTCTTCTAGATCAATCCAAATTTCAATTCAATCTAAACTTAATTCAAATCCTATCGTTCAAGCTCAAAATCCAATTCAAAACCAGATTTCCAAATTCAAATCCAAGGCCAAAGGTCTAAGTCCTGAAAGCCTTTTCCAGCAAATCTTTGAACATTTCAAAACCCTATCAAATGACCTCTGATTCAAGATCTATCGGTTCCACACTGATGTGACATGTCTCTAGAGGCAACCCTCCAAATTTGAGATCATTCTGAGATCTCTAACCTCAGAAATTGAATTGAAATCCAAAGGCTATAAAACCTTCAAATATTTACAGTCCATGCCACTGAACATACCACCCAGTGGATTTTGACCCTGGAGCTTTCTCCAAAGCCTCCAATCACCTCCAGACCCTTGATTATGACCCATTGAGCATTAAAATGCATTTTGTTGGACTCAATTTGACCCCCAGTTGACCAGGGGTCAAAATGACCAAAATACCCCTATTGGGGTGTGAATAGGTCATTTTGACCAAATGACCTCCAAATCAAATGCAGTCACTTCCAGCAAATTTCAAATGTCAAACCAAATCCATTGAACCCAGAACCAGCCCTTGGGTCAACCTGGTTGACCAAGTCAACCTAGTTGACCTAGAAGGCCCCTTTAGGGTCAAAACAGGTCATTCTGACCAAATGACCTCTCCAGACCTTGGGACCACCACCATTGGTCTCCAAATATCATTTCAAATCTGTTGAACCCATTCCCTGACCCTGGGTCAACCTGGTTGACCAAGTCAACCTAGTTGACCCATTAGGCCCATTAAGGGCCTAAATAGGTCATTTGATCTAGATGACCCATTTAAACCCTGAAACCACCTCCACTAGACCCCATTCATCATTTCAAACCATTCCAGTTCAAACCCTGACCCTGGGTCAACCTGGTTGACCAAGTCAACCAAGTTGACCCATTAAGCCCATTAAAGGCCCAAATAGGTGATTTGACCCAAATGACCTATTCAAACCCTAGAACCATTTTTACCAGACTCCAGATAGCCAATCAAACATGTCTAGCCCAAATCTTGATCCTGGGTCAACCTGGTTGACCAAGTCAACTTAGGTTGACTACTTCAAACCCTTAAGCTCTTTTATAACAAATCAAGCCCTAGATCAACATCAAACTCCCTCAATTTCCTCTGGTTGTATTCCCCAATGATTTGGATTTGACTGGACCCATTGACCCAGTCAACAGTTGACCCAGTCAACTAAGTCCAAATCTAGTCAAACTTGACTCATTCAACTCAAAATCAACTCAATCATCCAACTCAAGTTCTCTAAATCTCTAAACCCTCAAGCTCATATCAATAAACAATTCAAGCATATCTAAACAAATTTGAAGTCAAATCACTTTGGGTCTTGACTTGGTCAAACCCATTTAACTTATGATCCTTAAATAACATGAGATCATTTTAAGCCATTTGAATCTTATCAAATATCCAAGCTTCATTACACCTTTAAAACTAATCCACTTCATGATTGAAATATATCCAAGCCATGGGTTAGGTAAATCCAAGTGGATTTGACCAAGTCAACTCACTTGAACTTGGTCAAATCCCACCATACATTCAATCATTTCCCTTAAACCTCCTTAAATCAATTCCACCAGCAAGTCATGTTCTCCCTCATGACACCTCAGCACTTCTTTGACTGTTGACTAGTCAAGTTTAGTCAACAAAGGGAATTGGATGGGTCAAACCCATTATCCAACCCATCTCCTTTTGATCTAGGCTAGTCCAACCCATTCAATCATTTCCAGAACCTTCCAAGGTTGTAACCCAACCTCCTCAGCAGTTGGTATGCTCCCTAACTCACCTAATGGCTCAATGAGCTCTACTTGGTCAAACCGAGCCACCCGACTTGTCTATCCTAATCCAAACCTATCCAGTTCATCTTAAGGACTCCAGATGCTTCCCTGGAGCTAGCCAGACCCAACCCAGCTCCTGGCATGCTTCCAACCCGACCTTAACCGTCCCTAGTGGTCCCCTCCATGTGAGAGTTACCCAAAGTCGGTTTCACCTGGGAAGCACGCCTCTCTGCCTCCTAACGGCTAGGGACACATGTCCTCCATCCAAGCATTGTACTGGAATGATCCCAGCCGTTTCCTTTGGCTCCAAAAGCGGATTAGGAGCAATAGGCACGGGGATGATTGATGGCAGCTATCTCCTATTCCAGGGGAATTCAGAGAGCTTTAAGTTTTTGTTTTGCTTCCAGAGAGCCATATCCACTCATCCCTGATCATTCCCCGTCGTTTCAAAGCTGCCGACAGCGAGGTTGACGCGTGACCGAAGATAGCTCCGTCCAGGCTACTTCGACTCCCTATAGAAGCTTCTTCTGAGCTCGAAGCCTTCTAAAGGAATAAGCGCGGACAATCTACAAGCTCAACAAGATCAAAATCAACCAAATCCATCATTCATATTGTGGTAAATCTTAAACCCTAGGCCGTTACCTAGGTTTTGAAATAACATCTCTAATATTGCATCAAATTCTTGAAAATTTCTTCCACATCCTTTCTCTAATCCTATAATATCTCTGTCTTAAGTTTCAAGCTATTTTGTTCATGATATAAACTGCTTGAAGCTAAGTTTAAGATTAGGGCTTGCGGTGTGTCAAGGGAAGAAGATGATCTCACAGCCGTTAGATCTAATTTATTTAAATCAACGGCTGTGATCTAATCATAATCAATGGCTGGCTCGATTGTTTCAAACCGCGGGATGGCCAGGATTTCGTCCGGCTAAATTTGATCCTTTTGTTCAAACCGCGGGTTGGATCTACACCGTCGGATCATATTAGATTGAGATCATCCACGAGTTTGATCTCAGCCGTTGGATCAGCGCTTTGTTAGATCCAACGGCTCGATTCCATGCTGCGATGGATAAGTGGTGGGGCCTGCCTGACCGCCGCCATCCACGTGGCCGTATCCCGCTATGCCGCGTGTCTGTCAGTGCTGCCGTTTGATCAGGTGCCTAAAATAAAAAAAAATAAATCCAGAAAATACCTTAGAACTTCAAAAACTCATAGGAATTTCATTTCTTATCCATTTTTGATGTTCTTGGGCTTGTTTTACTCGTATTTCCATCTAGTTTATTTTAAAAATAAAATAAAAATATTTTGATTAGTATTCTGTTAATTATTTAATTTATTCATAAAAACTTATTTTAACTTTAAATAAAAATATACAAATTATTTTGGGTTGAAACTTGGCAGAGGTATTATAGGGTTTAACTCTGATCTCCCCTAATTTTCTCAGGATTATTTGATGCAATATCAGTTGCATTATGAATTTACAAAAATCTTGGTCATGATTTGACCTAGATTTTTGGAAATTCATAATTGATTCAATGTAACTTCAATTAGTGCATGTTAGTACTCCATGGAACCATTGAAAGGTCATCTTTCATTGGAAAACAAGTTCAGATTGTCATCATGTATAGTTTAAAGGAAATTTGGCTTTAATCATATTATAACCTTTATAAGTAACTTTTGAATTATACATGATTAGATCTCTAAATTGAATGGAGTTTTATTTGGGGGATATATCCCACATCATCTAATAGCCTCTATTCAATTTGGTACACTTATTGCTTTATCATTGAGTTATTAAATTTATAAGTAACTGTATGGCTTATAAGTTTAATAATTCATCATAATTATTCTATGGAGTACTAGGATATCTCATTTTGTTCATGATTGCTATGATTGATATGATTGTAACTAGTGTCCAAGGGTTAGATAAACCTTGATTCAAACCTAATCAACCTAGTGACACTTAGGGACAATAATTAAGGACTTTTAGTCTAGAAGACTTAGAAAATTTTGATAATTAGGATACATCTCCTTTTAACTTGAAATTTTGAACATTCAAACTTAGTGACATCTCAAGCCCATAGGAAAATGTCCAGCAACTTTAAGAATCATTAAACTACTTAATTAATTAAATCAATGTTAATCTTTTAATCAAACTTTAAAACTTTTAAAAATTCTAACAAATCAAATTTCAATCAAATGACTTCAAACTTAAACCCCTTGAGTTTAGTGACATTCCCTGCTCTAGGGAAAATTCTCACTAAAATTTGAGCCCTTTAAATCCCTTAATCAAATACTTTAAAATTAAACCTTCATTAAGCCCTTAAACCTTCCAGAAAATGTAATAAATCAAGATTAAATCCAAAAAATACACATAATACCTTAAACTGACCAGAATTGAACCCTTAATCAATGAAAAATAAAAGCCCCTTGACTGAACTTCAAAATTAAGCTTAATTTAAGTTTAATTAAAATTCAATATTTAATTAATTTAATTAATTAAAAATAATTAAAAATTCTAGAAAATTTCCAAACACTTGCGAATCACTCCTTAGGTCATTCCTGATCTTTGGAGTTGATTTCAAGGAGTTTGGAGGTCATTTGGATTCAAACCATACAAAGGGCCTTAATTAAATAAATTTTAAAAATTCAATAAATCCTCAAAACTTCAAAACTTCATAATTAATTCAAATAAACTCCAAATTGGGCAAACTCAAAGGCATACAACTCATATTAAGATTTAATATTTATCAAAAATGTTAAGTTTCCAGAAATCAATCAATTTTGAAAAAGTCAACTTTTGGTCTAATCTAGTTCAAATTCAAGTCAAAACTTCAAACCTTCATAATAAAATGTAGAAAAATCCAATTTTAGTGTACTTACTGTCTAACTGATCATATTAAGGTATAGTATTTTAATAAAATATTATCTTTCAGAAAACTCTTTAAATCAAAAAGTCAATTTCTAACCCCTTGAATTAAATCATTAAAATAATCCAAAAATTCCAAAATTCAATAAATCATCAAAAATTTCAGAAAACATTAATTTGAACTTAAAACCAGCAACCAACCAATTTAATTAAAATTTTAATCAACTTTCAAACTTTAATCAAACTCAAATCACTTAATTATATCGGGTACCACTGGTAACCCAGGCCTACGAGGCTATTAAATTAGCCCCAAGGAAGGTGAAATAAACTTCACGGTCTCGGTGTGCAACAAAGGTGATGTCCAATAAATAATCAAAATCAAATTTAAAATGAAATTCAAATTATTAAGATTTAAATTTTAATTAAAATCCCTTAAGCCCTCAACCAACCAGAACTTTAAATAACTTCAATCAATTGCCTATTTAGGACATATCAAAGCCACACAGCCGACCTCACACACTTTAGATGGTTTGCTAGGACAACCAACTCTAGTCTTAGGCTGGGCCGGTGTTTACTTTTCTGCTGTGTGCTGGGTTTTCGAGCTTTTACTGCATGCTGTTTGCTAGTAGTAGAATTGATGTGTTTGTTTACTTATTTACTACACTCTGTGATGTGATTGATTGTACGATTAGATTTACTCCTAGGCTAGGGACAATTTATACTAATTCAATCTTATGCAGGTGGCCATGCTCATACAGGGCATAAATCAAAGGGGGCAAAATTATAACTATTAAATTACACAGGTGCTCCAGAAAATTGCTTAAGTCCCCCTTTAAATCAAAAAGAGCATGGCCAAGTGTGGTTGTGATTGAGTATTTTAATTTCAAATATATAACTGCTTGGGATGTCAAATATAAACTGCTGATTATTAGGATAACCCTGCAGGTTGTTGAGTCTAGATTTTTTTTTAATTTTTTTAATTGATGTAATTTGAGTGTAAATTGAGTTGTAAATTTAAAGTACTTTGAGATTGAGATGTTTAAACATCCAATTTGGAATCCAAAGAGGAAGGAACATCCCTTAGGGGAGAGTTCCTATCCATTTGGAGATCCAAATTATGATGAAGTTTAAATATCCAAAGAGAAAATATAACACCCCTATTCGGGGGAAGTTTCTTTTCATTTGGATATCCAGACCCGACGATCCAAGGAGTTCTAAGAAGATGAAGAAGTGAAGAACGAGAAGAATCTCAAATCTCAAAGTCACTTGAGTCTTAGGAGTAGAATCAGGGTTGTAGTTAGTGGTACCCGGCCACTTTACTTTCCTACAGACCCTGAGTTGTATAATTAAGGGCACTTGCCTATGGACTTTCATTTCAAATATTTATTTAATTATTTAATTAATTTGATTGATGTGTTGACTGCGATTAAGGACCAGCATGCTTTTAATAGTTTATTTGGCGCTCTTGCATGTCGATTTTGTTTTAGCCTGGAACCCGATCGGAGGCTCGTGAGGGTACGGTCATAAACTTCTTCTATTTAAATAAAATTAAAAAATTTAAGCTCAGATAGAAACTCTAACGCTCTTAAGAAGTAAGCCCGGACTCGCCGGGAGTTTTTCATGCATCATATTGAACCTTCTCTACCGTGTTAGGCACCTCCCCGCCTGCGGGTTCTGGCAGACCACCTGACCTATTAGGGTGCAGTTCTGTCCAAGGGGATGTTGTGCAATCTCTAGGATAAAATCTATTTTTAAGCCTATTTTAAAACTGCTTTTTTTTATTTAAGCATTTCATCGAGTCAACTAGCATGCATTGCATTAGTAACAAATTAAAATTGAGTCTAATTCTTAATTACATTTTTATTTAGACATTTCACCCAACATATGTTAAGGGGTCAATTAGGATCTGCTCTAGATATCGACCCAACTCAATCTTAAATAACATCCTTAACCACTCTTTCATAAAGACTTTGACTCATGGTTTTAAAACGTTTAGGTGATTTAGCTGGCTCCCCAATCCAGGCCGGGGTAAGTCCAGGATTGCATTGCATTAGCTAGGTTCTGGGTCACTGATTTTCAGTACCCACTTTAGACTTAGGATCTGAGGCAAATTTTCAATCCTAAGACCTCAATCTTCCGGGAATCTAATTCCCACCTTCTAATAAAATTGATCATTCAAATTAAAAATCTCTTTCAATCAAATTCAAGCCCAATACATAGGATAGGCTGGGGCACTTCTAAAATTGTTTCAGAATCCCAGGTGCCTCCTACCCTTCTTCCTTTGACTCCAGAAATAAGTGCTCAACCTCGAACCAATCCCTATTGAAATTCCAGTCCCTACCTCCCTTGATATCAATCTTTGAAAATCTAAATAAAATTTATATCGTTATTTTAATCGAGAGTATTCGTAGGAAATTTTCTGGTTTCCTATGATGTAATTAACTACGAGGGCTTGCGCTCGTAGGAGATTTAGAAACCCAGACCAGATTTTAAAATCAAGCTTTTTCAAAACTTTTAATTAATTATTTTTGGGAAATTCAAAAGACAACGATCATTATCGTCATTTTCAAATGATCGATAATAGACGATATCCTCTTTCCTTGGAAAGATATATCGTACTATTATCGTGATCTTGATTATGAAATTAATGATCTTTTTATTAGATTATTATAGTTAAACATTGGATTTAACATCATTTTGATCTTTTGAGATCATATGTTGTTTTCCCTTGAGTTTGACTATGATAATCAGGATAAATCAAGATTTATAATCGGAACATATTAGGGAACGATATGTTCACCTTTTGAGGTGATATATCATTCATAATAAGTGTTCGATTATAAAATTTAAATTCCAGAAATTAAATATTTCCCAAAGAAAATTAAACACATTTTCAAAACAATATTTTTCAATCAAAACAAAAATGGCGACTCCACTGGGGACAATCTCTCTCTCCATCTTTAATAGCGCTACGAATTTTATTATATCGATAGTTTTGACTACCTTTCTTCTGTTGGTCCCTCTCCCATTTCTCCCTTGGGTGAGTGTGGTCAACTCAATTAAGACATGTGAAAAGAGAGGTGAGTGTAGGAAACCTCCCTCCAAGCCGGGCTTTGACATTTTGCCTCCAAGTTTATTGGTAGAGCAAAAGAGTCAAGCCAAGCTTGTCAAAATCTTTTTGCATATGTTGCAAACTCGCATGCAAATAAATTCCTGCATGCTAAGTTTCACAATTTACAAAAATCCCTCAATCTCAAAGATCTAGATTCAAAATTTCTTTAAGTCAACCTGGATTTTGACATTTCACCCTAAGCTAGTCAGTATGGTGAAAGAGTCAAACCAGGTCTCTAGATTTTCCCTTAATTTTTGTTAACCATTATGTTGAAAGTAAAACTCAACATTTTGAGTTTCAAAAATCAAGAAAAATCTTTCAAATCAACTTCAATCATCGTTGCTATGTGTCTTCTACAATATTCTATTATAGTTGAACACATGCAATTCAAATTCAAAATTCTCCAGTCAATTCTGGGCTTTGACATTTCACCCCTAAATTGCTTGGTGGGGTGCAAAGAGTCAATCCTTAGGATCTTCAGGCTAATTTGGCACACCTACATATTGAACAAAATTCAATATGTTGAGTTCCAAATTTTGAAGAGGATCCATTCAATTCCAACCTTGAGTTTAAATCCGGATTCAAATTCAAATTCAATTTTAATTTAAATCCAACTTCAAGCTTGAATTTGAATCCAAGATTTAAATTTTAATTCAACCTCAAAACTGAATTCAATCTTAAGTTCAAATTCAATTTCAAAATTGAATTCAAATTTAATTCCAAACTTAAACTCAACTTCAGATTTGATCTCAAGGTCAAATTCGGGACTTTGACATTTCGACCCAAGTTAATTGGAGAAACGAAAAGAGTCAAGCCCGATCCTCAGATCTTTCATATCAATTTTATTCACCTACATGATTGAGTGAAACTCAGTCTGTTGAGTCATAAAGTTTGAAGAAAGACCCATTTGACTTGAGCCTCAAATTCAAATTTAACTTTGAATCCAAACATAATTTCAACCCGAAATTTGATTTTGATTTTCAACTTAAAGTCGATTCAATTTTGATCGGGACTTTGACATTTCGACCCAAGTCAATTGGTGAAATGAAAAGAGTCGAGCCTGATCCTTGAATCTTTCATATCAATTTTGTGCACCTACATGATTGAGTGAAACTTAATCTGTTGAGTCACAGAATTTGAAGAAAGGTCCATTCGACTTCAATCTTAAATTCAAATTCCAAATCCAACTTTGATTCAAAATACTATCTCAACCTTAAATTTGAATTTGATTGTCACTTCAAATTTTAATTTCAATTTTGAATTCAAGTTCGAGTTTGAACTTTGACATTTTGCCCCAAGTTAATTGGTGTAGCGAAAGAGTCGGGTTCAACCCTTAAGTCTTTCTTAATTCTACGAACCACTGTTTTGAATCTAAGCTTAGCATGATTGAATTATCAAATCTTGAATAACATTAATCAAGTTTAAAATTCAAATTCAAATTCAAGATTAACTAATTCAAATCATTGTTCATTAATTTTAGGATTTAAGCACTCAAATGGCTGGGAAACTCATTTTCTCTCTAGATAGAAACTTGATAGTCGAAGGAATCACTTTTGGTAATTTTATCCAGTTTGAAATACAATTCCAAGACTTCAAGTTATCAGTCGACGGAGAAGAAATGATTGATCTGTCTGCTGGAATACGAAGGAATGTCCCCTTGGTTGAGATTACTTTAGGGTCAGGAGTTGACTCCCCCATCTCCGAGATGGAGGCTGATGTCACCCCTTTACCCATTGTACCCTCTGCCCAGGTGGACAAGAACCAGAACTCAATAACGCTAGAAGAACTACCATCTCAGCCTGAGATTGGGTCAAGTTCTAGTACCCCTGCCGTCAGCAAGGCCAGTAAGAACAAAATGAAGAACTGCCTTCGTAAAGTCAGAAAGAAGGTTGTCAAGGCCAGGAAGACTGCTGAGGCGAACCTTAAAGCACGTCAAGTCCGAGGCTAATAAAAAGTTCATTGCTCCTTCTACGAACCCCTTCCCTGGTTGAAATCATTTCCACCCTTCTCCTGTTACTCAAAGGAGGGAGGTTGTAGAGACGAGAGCACGATCTTCAATACATCTTCTTGACTACTACATGACGAGAATTAATCAAGCCAAAACTGAACAAACTCCAGCACCAGGCCCTAGGTCCCCAATTGAAGGTTATGACCCGTCCACTCTATTAGATGATGTTAGATCACGTTTTTATATGTGTCCCGCTACATCACCTGCAGAGGAGGAGGTCTAGAAACCACTCGGGGTGCCACTCTCCTAATTACTAGACCACTAGTAATAAGAGAGGGGAAATAATCTAGGATTATATCAGATAGTGATACCGTTAAAAATTCAACTTTTAACGGGGTCCTATCGAGATAAATCTTTTTGATTAAAGTGATGCAATGACTTCTAAGGTTAGTGCAGACCCAATACTAGTCTCTCCCTCCAAGGAGATCGTAGGAATCTAATTTCATACTACTGGGGTCTTGCCACCTAGATTTATAATTTCTTTTTAAGGAAAAGCTTTCAATTTCTCAAGTGTACTGATTTCAAACTTTCAAGATAATTGAATCATCTTTTTAATGAGAATTGACCTCTATTTGAAGTCTTAAGCAGGAGAAAGTTCTTGGTGACTCCATCAAATGTTTGAATACCCCTCCTTCCCAGCTCTTTTGTGGGATTGATTCAATTGTTGAGTTAAATCAATATCAAATTTAAGTTGATCTTTGAAATGAAAATTTTCTCAAATTTCTAGCAATTTTCTATCTTAGATAGATATCGCTTGCGTGTTTAAAATCTGTTCAATGATTTTCAAAAGTTAAGCCAATATTCATTTTAAAAGACTGGGTCCTACCTTGAGGATTATTTGTCCTTGTATAAGAGAATGAGTTTTCTTCTCTTATACTCGAGATGTAATCCCGGTATTGAAATAGAGAAGGTGTAGCCTCTTCTTAAATTCAATTGAATTCAAAAGATGCGCAAAATGCGCCAACAATCAAGAAATGCACAAAGTGCACTAAAAATCAAAAAGATGCGCAATGGGCGCCACAAGTTAAGAAACAGTACAAATGCATTATAAATCAAAAGATGCGTAAAGTGCGCCACCAAGAAAAGAGAAGAAAGAAAGAGGCTCCCTTCTTCTAAATTCTTGAATCTCAAGATACCCAGTCAATTTAAAATTGCATGATTTTAAGAATCTTGAATCCAGAATTTTCACCGTGCTTTTGTTTTCCTATCAAGATATAAAAATTTCTTGTGCAAGAGAATTGAAAAGATTGAATTTCTCTATTTGACTTAAACCACTTTGAAATTGATTTTAATTCAAAATATTTAAGGGAGACCCCAGTTTAGCTTCTACGAAACTTGGTCTGGGTCAACAAAACCTAAATCCTTAAAAGGTTGTTAGAGTCACTCGAACTTTTCACTGCACTTCTAAATTTGTTCCCGTTCGTCATTCTGACAGGGTCCAAATACTTAAAGGAAGTTTTCTAATAAGAAGAATGAATCTTCTACTCTTGATTACGTATCTTTCGAAGTTTATTTTCTCATGGTGCTTCAAAATACCAATTTGTAGATGACTTCTTTGGTCCCACCGTGATCGCCATGCTCTATACAGATGATTAGATTTAAATTCTAGAATTTGAGATTTGAATGATTTTTTTGAATTTGAACATTTTTGAATTTGAAGATGTTTGAATTTGAAACTTGATTTGACAAATTTAAATTTGAAGGGTTTTGAATTTGTGATGTGTTTTGAATTTGATTTGAATTATTTTTGAATTTGAGGAATTTGAATTTGAAAGTTGATTTGTTTTTGAATTATCTTGAATTTGATTTTGAATTTTGAATTACCAAGAAGGACCGAATTTAAATTTTCATCAAGAGTAGAAGATTCATTCTTCTTATTAGAAAACTTCCTTTAAGTATTTGGACCCTGTCAGAATGGCGAACGGGAACAAATTTAGAAGTGCAGTGAAAAGTTCGAGTGACTCCAACAACCTTTTAAGGATTTAGGTTTTGTTGACCCAGACCAAGTTTCGTAGAAGCTAAACTGGGGTCTCCCTTAAATATTTTGAATTAAAATCAATTTCAAAGTGGTTTAAGTCAAATAGAGAAATTCAATCTTTTCAATTCTCTTGCACAAGAAATTTTTATATCTTGATAGAATATCGATGCATGGTGAAAATTCTGGATTCAAGATTCTTAAAATCAAGTAATTTTAAATTGACTGGGTATATTGAGATTCAAGAATTTAGAAGAAGGGAGCCTCTTTCTTTCTTCTCTTTTCTTGGTGGCGCACTTTGCGCATCTTTTGATTTATAGTGCATTTTGCACTGTTTCTTAACTTGTGGCGCCCATTGTGCATCTTTTTGATTTTTAGTGTACTTTGTACATTTCTTGATTGTTGGCGCATTTTGCGCATCTTTTGAATTCAATTGAATTTAAGAAGAGGCTACACCTTCTCTATTTCAATACCGGGATTACATCTCGAGTATAAGAGAAGAAAACTCATTCTCTTATGCAAGGACGAATAATCCTCAAGGTAGGACCCAGTCTTTTAAAATGAATATTGGCTTGACTTTTGAAAATCATTAAACAAATTTTAAACACGCAAGAGATATCTATTAGGATAGAAAATTGCGAGAAAATTGAGAAGATTTTCATTTCAAAGATCAACTTAAATTTGATATTGATTTAACTCAACAGTCGAATCAATCCCATAAAAGAGGTGGGAGGGAGGTGTATTCAAACATTTGGAGTCAACTACAACTTTCTCCTGCTTAAAACTTAGGTGATTTAGCTGTTCAACAATACTAAATAAGGAGTAAACCAAAGAAGTCATCTACAAATAGGTATTTTGAAGCACCATGAGAAAACAAACTTCGAAAGATACGTAACCTCTTTAAACATAAATAAATGAAAAATGTCATGAGAGATTCCACAAGTGTATATATATGCATGAAATTATAGCTATGATTTTTCACAATCAAATGAGGTTCCTAACAAGATAATTCTTAAGTTTTGATAATATTCATTCAACGTGAATTATGGTAAAGATAACGAGTGAGATCCAAAATCGACATAATCACCCATCTCTCTCTAGTACTAGTTATAAGAAGGTCAAATTATATTGCCAGTTCATAGATAATCATGTATTTTTATGACATTCAGTAAATACTCACCATCATGAATAAGAAAATACTATACAATTCTAGGAGGGAAGCCAATGAATCATTTATTAAAAGTATAGAAACTAAAAGAAGGAACAACCATTTACTTTGTTTATAAACAAGAGGTCTAAATAAGTTTCAAGCTTCTATTTTAAAAGAGGTTGGGCATATTCAGTTTTTTTTAAAGTTCACATTCATTCAAACATAAACAAAGCATTTTCACCTTGAAAATCTACACGCTGACAAATTGAAACGTAAGGCGCACTAAGTTATCCGACAAAATTATCGAACTCCACATCATACAATGTTGAGTATAAGCACTTTATTCTACACATGTTTGCGAATGGAGCATGGGACTAATATAGCTATGTAACACAATCATAAATCTTTGCATAACATGATACTAGGTGTGTATATGTATGTATTATTGCAATATGCAACATAGTTTGAGGAACCATATTTACAAATCATGCATAGTGATGGAGACACAAAATGCGATGTCAACAATTCAGACTAAATATGTTGGTATTACCAAGAATATGAGTGTACATATCATTTACTGAGATTAACCTTACAAATAGTTTGGAACATAGGTATGAGTGTATCAAATTCATTAGTATATATTAGATTGTCAAAATATGAAGATTTTAAACAAACTCCTTATTTTATCAAACTCATGGATTTCTTGAAAATATAGATTAAATGGGATATAATTTAAAGTAGTTCAAACATATATATCAATACTAAAAATACTTATTTTAGAAACTTAATATTTAATACACACACACACACAAATATCTCATCATATTTATCAAATAAGCCTCCAAGCATTTTTTTTATTGAACAAACAAATATTACATTTACAACAAATAATGTAGGAATGTATACTTCCAAACAAACAATGCACTTTTTCAATAAATTTATGTAATTATCAAACTATTGTGAGACTATCATTATATTTTGATATCTCCGTGCACTTGGAAGAAATAGATGTGTATAAAAGCTTTTTGGAGAATGAATATTGTATCCACCTTAATCTTTACAACAAAATGATACATCAATTAATGTTTTCCATTCATAAGGTAAGCATGGCCATGTATGAAAAGTTAAATGCGACATACATACTAACACTTTGATCCACACATAACTTGTCACATATCTTGTAATATAGAATCAAATCCTTCACACAATTTTCCACAATTAACATTTGAGAAAAATCTGAAATATATGCAAGTATTTTCATAAAAAAAAAAATAGAATCTTCCCAACTAGTTACAAATCGTATAAGCATATGATTAGTTTTGATTATATGCAATTCAAGAGACATGACACTACTTTATATATACATTTTATTACATTTTTTTTTACAAATTACAACACTATTTAAATAATAGTTTCAAGAATACATTAGAGCATGACTACACGTTAGAAATCTTCTATTTATCCATGATCCTTGGAGTGCAAGCAAATTACAAATATCTTCGTCAAATCTTAACGGCGATTATGATTGATAACTGAAAGTGTAGCATAGCAATTAAGACCCTAACCTGGAGCAAATAACCACTAATAAGGCAAGAAGACTTTATTAACTGCTACAATGTGGCTGACGAAAGAGTTTTATCTGAAAGTACCAAACAACTTAGAATGTACAACTTAATCCATTAAATCCACTACAAAGGCTAAGCAACTCTCATTGTCACCTTGATTCATAATACAAATACATGGAATGAAGCCTTTGGAACACTCATACTTCACAATACCTTTTGCCTTGCAACAATCATAAAAGGAAAACATAAACCATATGAGGTTTACTCATTCCGGCAAGAGAGATCAATCCACCAAAACTCATGAAATCTCTTTTTTTTTGTTCAAAGGTCCAAAACAGGTTTTTATTTTATTTTATTTTTAAAGCATGAATAACATGGAATATAAATTCGCTTTGTTTACATACAACTTTCATATGGCGTTGAAGCTCAAAAATGTGTGAATCAATTAAAATACAAATAGGTATATAAACTCCTTAAGAATAAAGGTCCATTGCTATATATATATATATATTACGAACATTTAACTGAGATATCTCCCATTCTCGATCATGATGTTAGGCAAATTCAAGCTGAGATATAACTGGGAGTTACGGAGGCTGTTCCTTTCGTAGAAGGCCTCTCTATATCTTCGTAGAAAGCTTGGACGCTAAACTCTATATCTCTCTTCATCCGTGATTATTCCATGATACAACAATCAATATTTATCTTAATCTCTTGATATTTATGTGTCGGTATACTTATCATTTTGCCTCTTAAATTCCATATTTTTGTTCGCATGTATAGCCATCATTTTCAATTGTACTTGCTTGATATTAAGTGTTTGCTTGCCCACCTTTTATTTTCCAATGTCCTAGAATTAAGTCTAACAATATGGTCTACTTGGTTATCCCCAAAATTATTTTTTAAATGTTCTCACAAATAAAGCCTCAACTTTGTATGAGATTAGAGGAATTTCGTATTTCAATTATTTTAAAATGTTCTCATAACAAGATTAATTTTATACTAACTATTTATGATAATGACGGAATGAATCATAATTATTGATTCCCATATTTAAAATTTTGCATTAGGTTCATTATATGAAAATATTTTTTAAAATTACTTATTTCCATGGGTCTATGTTACATCCTAATAATCTCTTAATATCAAATGATTATTTTCTATTTATCATTATCAATCTTAATCTCTTAAAATTTATGTGTTGATCTACCTATCATTTTACCTCTTAGACTCCATATTTTTGGTTGGCTTGTATAGCCATTATTTTAAATCATACTCGCTTGATATTAAGAGTTTGATTGCCCACCTATCATTTTTTTGATGTCCTAGTCTCCAAGAATTAATTCAAATAACCTAGAATACTCCTACTTGGTTGTCTCCAAAATTATTTTAGAAAGAGGCTTCCATATACAAATATAACAACACACTAGTCATCCTATAAATATGTTAGCAATCTTTGAGAAATTAAATTCAAAAGTCGATCAAGAATGGTTAGCAATCTGGTTAAAGAAACCCTGGCAAGCCTATGCCTAGTCATCCTCCTTCCCTTGCTCTTCCTCCTCTTTACCTTCCATCATCGCCGCTGAATAACCCTAAACCTCCCCCTGGCCCTCCACCTCTCCCCATCATCGAAAACCTCCTCAGCATCGGAAACATACCCCACATGTCTCTGCACCTCCTCTCCCAAAAATATGACCCACTCATTCAACTCCACCTTGGCCAAATCCCCACGATTCTCATTTCTGAAACTGATAATGCTTCTGAAATACTCAAATCCCAAGACCACATATTTTGTAATTGCAAGCAAACGGCTTCCCTCAAACGCTTATCCTATGGAGGCAAAGATATAGCTTTCTCCCATTATGATGATAACTGGAAACAACTCAGGTGACTTGGTACCCAAGAAGTTTTTAGTGCCAATAAAGTTTTATCTTTTGAGTCCATTCATAGAGAAGAAGTCGACATACTCCTAAAGACCATATCAGCAGCTTCTTCTGGTAACGAGCCGATAAATATAAGTGAAATCTTGATTTGTTTCTTCAATAATGTTATTTTTCGAGAGGTGTTTGGGAAGAGGATTTCAGCTAATGGAGAGTGTGGGATAAGTCCGCTACAGAATATGATTAGAGAGTTGGTTATACAATTGAATGAGTTTGAAGAAGTAGATTTATTTCCCTCACTGGGTTGGATTGATTTCTTGACTGGCTGGCGTGGGAACCTGGACAAGGTTTTTTAAAAAAATGGATGTCTTTTTTGAGGAGAGTATCAAGGAAAGGCTATTGGCCCTTAAAAGAGATGGGAGACATGAAGTGTATTTTCTTGATACCCTTCATAATCTTCAAAATACAAAAGATGGCGCCTCTCTATCTATTGATCAAATCAAAGCCATTCTCATGGTAATATTTCATACCTACCATCCAGACAACTTTAATATCAAATATGCATAATTATATTTCATTCATAGCATCTATATCACCATATAAACTTTAATATCAAATATGCATACTTCTTTTTTGTCAAACTCACATACACATCACATATGTAATACTCGAATCCAAGGCATCTTGGTTAGTAGCTAAAACTCCCAACCAACATACTAAAATGAGCTACATATTTTATTTCAATTTAATTTTAACTTATTTTTTATGTCAATCCAAAAGTAGTTTTATAGCAGGAACAGATACATCTGCAACAACTATTGAATGGGCGATGGCAAATCTAATAAGAAATTTAGGCACCTTAAAAAAGGCACAAGAGGAGGTTCAGCGAGTTGATGCTGGCAAAAAAAGGTGCAAGTGAGAGATCTATAACATCTTCATTACCTCAAGTTAGTAATAAAGAAGACATTGAGGCTTAATCCGCCCATTCCATTGCTACCACCCCGAGAGTCCATGAAAGACACCAAGATAAATGGTTATGATATTCCAGCAAAGACGATGGTATATGTTAACGTATGGTCCATTGGAAGGGATCCTAAGTACTGGAATGATCCCGAGCTTTTTATGCCTGAGAGATTCAAGAACAACCTTGGTAATTTTAAAGGGACCGACTTTGAGCTCATACCATTTGGTGGAGGAAGAAGGATCTGCCCTGGATTGGCACTTGGCCTGGCTAATATTGAGCTGTGTTTCGCGCATCTCCTCCATGAATTTGATTGGGAATTACCCAATGGAATGGCCAAAGAAGATATTGAAATGGGGTTTGCACCTGGGATGGTTTCTCCAAAGACAACGCCACTTATTTTGGTGGCAAAACCGGCTTTGAACAAGTGACATATGGTTTATATGTACACATAGAAATATAAATAAAAGGGCACTTGATCAAAATTATATATGAAAAAAAAAATTTATATATACTTTGAGCCATATTATCATGAATTTTAATTCCATAAGAAAATTCAAATTGAATTGTTCTACATGAGAGTCTAATGATTTCTCTTCCTAGAAAAAGATTTTAACACTCGTCAAATTTCTAATAACAATTCAGCCTCGCCACCAAATAAATTTTCATACTTAATATCCTAAATTATTTACAAATTAATTAACTAAGAGTCTCTTTGAGACAGCTACAACATTTTATAAAGTTGTTCATGAAGTTGTTGTGGAGAAATCAATTTAACTACTACGACTGCAAAAAAGTGCGCATCTTTTCATCACAGAAAGTTCTAAAAAATAGTAAAAAAAATAACAATCAAAGAAATTATGGTTGTTGTTTGAAAAATAAAGTAGAGAAAAAATTATCTAAAGTAGACCCTATATATATATATATATATATATATATATATATATATATATATTAATGAACAAATAAATTTAGTTTATATTAATAATAATAATAAAATTATCAAAATTGAAATGCTTTCAACTGAATCGAATTTGATCAATTTTGATGAATGAAAATTATTAGTATCAACAAGTATTATTTTACGATCAATTTAAATTACTCAGATAGGATAAGTTTAAATATTTTAATTCAATTTTACAAAATAATAAAGATATTAATTGTAGCATAAAATCTAGTGTTTAATCCAAGAGGAAAAAACAACTATTTTATCAATATAATGCAATAAAAAAGGAGTGACATTTAGTATTTAATCCTATAAAATATGATCAATTAGATATCTATGATAAATTGAAGTTGCGGACAAGAATTGAAGGGGAATTCGACTTTATTGCCTCATAAAAAATAATTTAAAAAACTAATTTTATTGCATGTGCATTAAATGCACGTAAATAAACTTTTTAAATAATTAATTATATTTTTTATAAAAATATAACATTATTAATTTTATTATTATTAATTATATTAATAAGAATTTATATATATATATATATATATATATATATATATATATATATATATATATATATATATATATATATATATATATATATATATATATATATATATAATAAACTTTAATATTTCATAAAATAGTTAACAAATACATTGATATGGAAATATCAAACAATTGGAGCTCGCTGAAGAATTTAAAATTTTGAATGGAAAATGAATTTGAACATAAGCATATCTGACTAAAACTTCAATCATTTATTGGTTTAAGTCTTTCTTACAAACATTTCAATTTAACCTAAACTCAAAGAAACTCATAGCAACATTAAAAAACATAAAGACAACAATTTCAAGAACAAGTTCATGCAAAATAAATGGACACAATAGGAACTCAATTGATTAAAATTCCTTTTTAGTATTCAACTCTAACTATTTCATGTATTACCAAAAAAAAGATCGTACATGGAGCTCAGAATAAGGAAACAATATTGAAAGGTAAGATGTTCGAACTTGCATTGATATTTGTGGCTATGTGATTATTGGTATCATCGTCAAACCTCCCCTACCACATAATAGCCTTCACAAAAAGGTTCAATGCATCACTGAGAAAAATATGCTAAAAATCAATGGAGAAAAATAATGCTATTATTGTGAAATAGAGAAGTGTTACCTAAGTAATAGAAGCATCAACAATACTACTACAACCAACAATCTTCCAAATCCTTCTATTATTAATCTTGAACCAGTATACATATTTGACAGAATTGAATAAACTCCACTTCCATTCTCATCAACCTCCTGAATCATTTCCATCACTTTCTCTGCAATGCTATGCCATTTCTAGCCTTGCAGCCTCCAACCAAAGCCCCACACACCAAAACATCAAGCTTGTAAGACATCTCCTTCACCACCTGATAAGCTTCGTCAAGCTGATTAGAATGACAAAGCAAATCTATCAAACAATAATAATGCTCTATCCTAAGCTTGATTGTAAACTCCCTTTCCATAGATTACTTAATTAATCTATTGCTAGATTAACACATGTTGGAACTAAATCTGTAAAAAGTTAGAATGCATTAACAATTTGACTTTTGGTATATTCGTGGAAGCAAAAAATAATACTTGACACAATGACCTAGATTTAATATCACTTATAATCAACACAAAAGTAGATCAATGAAATGATTGCACATAGATAAAGAAGAGTTAATGAAAATATTTTCTCGTGTTCATATATCTGAGAATTCAGCCATGTATGATATTGATCTTCTAATTCTTGAGGAATATTGTAATGAATAAATGTAACAAATTATTGTATTTCTGATTCAAAATTTGATTTAGTTAGCGATAATCAAACTTATAAATTAGTAAATAAATTGCATTATATTTTATTTAAATTATTTAATTATTAAAATTAGAATCTTTAAGCAATAAGTTTATTATAAAATGACATGCATTATGAATTAATCTCTCCAAACATACATCCTATTTGTCAAAAATCAAGCTGTTGGTTAGCTGCTGAACTGATAGAGAAAATATACATTTTGAATAGGTAAACACATACTAAAATCATAATTTTTCTGGTACCTAAAATATGTTAAGAGACATGCCAAACTCTATTATAGGTCGGACAACTTTCTTTGTTCCCTCACTTATTGAAAAAGCTTCCTCCATCCATAGAAAAGGCAGTTAAGTATTTGGAATCTTACAAAGCAAGGAAAACATGTCATCTAATGTTAAAAGGCATAAATAAACGTAATAAACTAAAGCAACCATACAAACAATATTAACAAACTATGTTAGGAGACATAATGTTGAAATAAGTTTTACTCACCTTTTTACTCATCATGTCGGTCTTAAAGGCTGGAGACATCATTAAAAAGCAGGGGAAGCTTTTCAAGAAACTATGATGGAAGACATTAAGATTTTTTTTATAGAATAGTTTCTAATTTTAGAATTTTCATTTGCATGAAAAATGAAGAATATTTAAAACTGAAAGTACGAATAGGTTGTTAGACCTATTACTCACGTCCCTAGGCTAACCAAGAGGGGGGGGGGGGGGGGGGGTGAATTGGTCCTTTAAAAATTTACTCTTGGGATTTCAGAAAATTTTAAAGCTAATAGTACTGTACAATATGACTTCATACAGTACGAACATAATTACTTTTTTTTCTTTCTTTAAACATAGAAATTCAACCATAAAGAAAATAAACTGCAGAAAAATAAAATGCGGAAAAGTAAACAGTGAATAGATAACACTAGAATTTATAGTGGTTCGGTCAAACACGACCTACATCTACTCCCTAGAGACTCCTTCTCTAGGAATTACACTAAACTCAAGTGACTCTCCTTTTGCCCCCACAGCAAGGCAGAGAAGCCTTTACAAACTCTCTTCCACCAACCCCGGTGCGGTAGAGAACCGTCGTCCTTTTCACCCTCCAAGTGCGACAGAGAACCGTCGTCCTTTTCACCCTCCAAGTGTGGCAGAGAACCGGAATCCTCTCGAACAACACTCTTGAAAAAGTCTCCAAGGAACTAGGAAGATGCTTGAAGAACAAGTAAAAGAAATCCTCACAATTGGATAACCTTGTGAATCCCCTCATAATTCTCTCTTGAAAGATCTCTCAATACTCACTTCCAAACACTCTCCCAATCACTCTTCTTAGATTTCTCAAAAGAATTTTCGTAGAAGAATTTTTCCTTCAGTCAGTTTTAAGTCATTTATATACTTGGGACACGAAAAAACCGTCAAAAAACTGAATTTTCAAGTTTAACCTGTGCTGATCGTCCCGTACGATCTACGATCGTACTGTACGAATAGTTCAAAAGATTGAACGATTCATCCCGTACGACTCATGAGATGAACAAGTCAGTGCCATTCGTACGAATATTTTGTCCCGGACGAATGCTTGGACGATCAAGTCAGAGCGCTTAGTACGAACAGATCGTCCCGAATGAACCCTTAGACGATCAAGTCAGAGCACTTCGTACGATTAGTTCGTCCCATACGAATTGAACAAAGCACTTCGTACGATTAGTTCGTCCCGTACAAATCCTTGGATGAACCAAAAAGAGTGCTTCGTACGACCAGTTCGTCCCGTACGAACCTTTGGACGAACCCAATTTTGAGCAGTTCATACAGCAAAAAATCATATACGAATAGTATTTCGTACTGTATGAACATGCCTTAGAAATATTTTCTGCCATGTGGGTTTGATATGGAGAACATATTCTACAGATCGTCCCATACGATATGAAATCATACTGTACGATCAGTTTAAAAATTTAAGATTTTTACTCCCCCATTATGTATGTGTGCATAGTTATCCAACTTACAATCACACTCTCTCAGACTCAAGAAAAAGAAAATTTCCAGACTTCATTTACAGTGAACTTGAAGTCTTCAGCATCTGGAGTGTGAATTTCCTAAAAAATACTTGAGTACACACAATTAAACCCAAATAATTGTTAGGAGAAGAATAAAACAAACAATAAATTTTTGTAATCATCAAAAATATAACTTGGATTAGAATTTACTTGAACAAATAAATGTACCCAAATCATAACAAAACACTTAATAACTATATAACAGTAGTACTATTTCATTACAGTTTGTACCAACAAAATCCATTGGCTAAGCATTTTAAGTGTCTTAGGGGCATAACTCTGGATATTAAAAATAGAGAATGAATCTTTATTCTTTAAGTGCACTTCACCTATTTTTAAGGATGAATGCTTTTGCTTCTTTCTTCCAATTACTTTAAGATTTTTGAAAGGAAATGAGGACACTCAACAACACTTTACTCAAGAAAAACTGACATGGATAGAAAATCAAACATTCAACTTACTCTTTTTATAGTTTTCAAATATGCGGTGGCCCCAAATTTAAATTTTAAACTACTATGGCACAACCAAGCGCAGCGGTGCTATAATCAACACTTTTAAGTATCTTAGGGGCATAGCCCAATTTTATTGACAAAAAAGGATAATAACAATGAATAGAACCTATGAAATAGAATAAAAAATTATAAAGAATTACATGACAATAAAAGAAATTAGAGAAAATCAAAATAATTAAACATATTCTAAAGCAAAAATAAGAATCATTAAGTGCAAAAATCACCCATAACAAGGTGTAGGATCTGAAATGGTCGATAGTGGGCTACTCCCTGGTTGCCAGAATGGCCATCCAAGGAGGTAGTGTGGTGTGGGGTACAAAACCTCTCATCAATGTCCTACAAAAATTCTCCAAAGAAATCTCTGAACCAATAGAGATTGCACATTAAAGTGGAACTTATGCAATATGACTCGATATTTATAACAATAATAATGAAGGGATTGGTATACATTGCTTTTCTTATTTGCCTAAACTCATATAGAATATACGATGCTCCTATTGCTTCAAAGCTTATGCTTATGCCCACTCTGAGGGTGTTTTACATACAATGTCACTTCTATAATACAGAAAAGTTATTTTGATGATTCAAACTCGTAACATACAAATCATAATGGAGACAGCTTGACCATTGTTCCAAACCCACCCTATGACTGATAGAGAAAATCAAGTTTTGTATTTTGAAGCCAAATGAAATAGCAGCTACTTGGCCTTGAATTGATCCAATAAGCAATTTTTTTAAGGAGTATAGTGCCTAATGTTTAACAGTAAAAAAATTGCTTATATTTAACAAGGGATTAGATTCAATTTGTTCAACTATGGTTTCTCTATCATATATTGTAAAAACATAAATCACCATCTCTAGAGATTAAAATAAAATGCCACCAACCGTAATAAATTCAATCCCTTACAATTCCAATATGCCAATGTCAAGAAGTAATATATTCTCCACAATTATTTTCTCTTTAAGGTAGCATCTTTGCAAACCTTCGCTAAACAGCACTTCTAAAATATATTCACTCACGTCTCCTTAATTATAATAGAGTAATGGGAACAAAAAAATAATGGAATAACTTTATTCAAATACTAAGAATAGTATGATAATTAACTGGAAAAAAAATTTCCTTTCATCCATTAAATCACTTCAAGAAAAGAAAGCTATAAATTGTCAGCAAACCACTCCCTACTAAACCAATCAACTACTGAAGATGAAGATAAAATAAATCAAATCCCACAACCAGAGAAAGAAAAACATTTCCCTACTCTTTCTAAGTGATGCCATATATCTTGCACAGATTTTTTGAATGTGCTACTAAGGAACTTTCCGAATTAAACTCATAGTTTTAGTGAAGGAAAGCCAGGCAGGTTCACATGCAAGCTTGCTCTCTGATTGACTTCCTTTACAAGAGTGATCCAAAGCCTGAGACTTCCAACAATAGGAGAAGAAGGCAAAGAAGGAGGAGAAGAAGGTGAGGGTTTAGCAAGGAGGGCAGACCGAGAGGAGGCGTGTTGGGAGCGTGGAATGATATAGAATAAGGGGGTTGCAATATTGAAGCTTGTAATAGAATACGAAGGGTTAAAAAATCTACCATGCAATTTAGGCCATATGTGCGGTTGGATTTAAGTGGGGGCAGCATTAGGTGATTTATGCCATTTATATGGTTGGATTTAGAGGAGGGCAGAATCATAAGCGCCTAAACCTAAAAATGGCGGAGAGGGGAAGAAGAAGAACGAGCTATTGTCAGAAGAAGAACATGAATATGAAGAGTTGAAATGGAGGAGAAGTGTAATTTCAGAACCCAAACGATACGTTGACGAGCCCGTGGATATGCCTACGAAAAGTCTTGGAGGGTAAAACTAGTGTGAAAAATTGAGTAAATTAATAATCATTTAAACTAATTAATGTACTTAACCTATAATTGTCCATTTAAGATATTTTTAAATTTATTAAATATTAAAAATAAAATGAAGGGATAGGATTATATTTAAAACAAAAATGAAAGGCTAGGATTACATTTGGGTGGAAACTCAAGTCCTTTTTTATAATAACTAGTATAAATGCACGTGCACGTGAATAAAATTTTAAAAAATAAGAAATAAATAATTATATTTTAAAAATAATTTATGACATGCTATATTAATGTTATTAAATTTTATATTAATTGTGGATAAGTAGGAAGGGTATCCTACAAATGAAAAAGTAAAATAAAAAAACAATCAAGCTATATATGTAAGAATAAAAAAAACTACATTAATAATTTTTTTTAACCTAATTACTACATTTAACCTAAACTTATTGTTACTACTAACGTAAATAAATAAAAAAATTACATATTTCCTTAAAAAAAATTAATTAAAAAAAATGTTACTACTAACGTAAATGATGTCATAAGCTACTTGGAGAGAAGTATATAAACCTATCACAAATTAATACAAATAAATGACATTAATTAAATAATAAATATAGTTATAAATACCAATTAATTATAATAATTATCTAACATTTTGGGATAGCCAATTTGGTTAATGTAAACCTGAATTTTTTTTTAATTTAAAGAAATAAATAATTAATATTTGTAATCATGGTAATTAGTATAATATAATAAAAATAATTAATAATGCTAGTAATAATTTAGAATAAGCAAAATTTATAATTTTCAAAAATTAAAAATGTAATAAAAGGCTATGATAATTTTTCAATAGTAAAATGAAAGGTTTGGATTTATTATAGAAGAAAATTCAAGTGGATTTTATAAAAATAGTATAGATGTATAATTGTTAGAGCTGGTATTAAAAATTATTTATTAATGTCACACTTGCATGACATTTTTAATGAATTATATTATTAATTGTTATAGTAGGTATTAATAAAGACATTAAAAAAATAAATATACTAATTAATTCTAATTGAATATAAAAATTAACATAATTAAATACAGTAATTAAGTCTTACTTAAATGCAATTAATATAATCAAAATAAAAAATATCATGCATTTAAATGAATAAATGAAGTTCCTAAATAATTTAATTAAATGTATAAATAAAAAAATAATAAAAATTAATATATTAATTAATTCTAATTGAATATAAAAATAAATATAATTAAATGCAATAATTGACTCTTACTTAAATATAATTAATGTAAATAAAATGAAAAATATCATGCATTTTGATGAATAAATGAAGTTAATAAATAAGTTAATTGAATGTTTAAATAAATTAATAGGTTGAGATTCATATTTGATAAATTAAATTGAAGGCTAGGATTGCATTTGGACGGAATCACAAGCCACACTTATATAATACTAGATCTTTGTAGAATGCTTAGACGCTAAACTCTATATCCCTCTACAGCCATGAATATTCTAGGATGCAACAATCATTATTTATCTTAATCTCTTGATATTTATGTGTTGGTATACATATCATTTTTCCTCTTAAATTCCATATTTTTGATCACTTGTATTGCAATTATTTTTAATGGTACTTGCTTGATATTAAGTGTTTGCTTGCCTACCTTTTATTTTCCAATGTCCTAGAATTAATTCTAACAATCTAGTCAACTTAGTTATCTCCAAAATTATTTTTTAAATTTTCTCACAAATAAAGCCTTAACTATGTAAAAAAGATCAGAGGAATTTTTTATTTCAATTATTTTTAATTGTTCTTATATCATGATTAATTTTATACTAACTATTTATTATAATGATGGAAAGAATCATAATTTTGGATTCTTATATTTTAAATTTTACATTTGGTTCATGTTTAGTGTATTATATGCAAATATTTTTTAAGATTACTTATTTCCATGGGTCTATGTTACATCCTAATAATCTCCTAACATTAAATTATTATTTTCTATTTATCATTATAAATCTTAATCTCTTGATATTTATGCGTTGATCTACCTATCATTTTACCTCTTAAATTCCATATTTTTTGTTCACATGTATAGCCATCATTTTCAATCGTACTCGCTTGATATTAAGTGTTTACTTGCCCAACTTTTATTTTCCAATGTCCTAGAATTAATTCTAACAATCTCGCCTACTTGGTTATCTTCAAAATTTTTAGGAAGAGGCTTATTTATATAAATATAACAACATGTTAGTATGCAGCTCTTCTTGATATATTGGTGGGGGCTTTGGCTACTAACCTCCGTCGCACACCAACTGCAGCCCCTCCAACCACCATCGTCCAACTACGGTCCTACTGACCAAACAAACAGGCCAACACTCTATTAAGAATAACTCTCATATCACTAGATTCTTCAAACTCCCAACATGTAATTTGATTTATTTGATATATATTTACTATATCAAGTCAAGGCCTCCCCCCAGGAAGGATCTCATTTGTAATCAACAATAAGCAATAATATAATCATTTTAACTGGGTCAGGCCCTGTACTTTTCCCTTTTTTTAGGATTTTTGACGTAAAACTCTTGGTGTCTCTTATAAATCTTACAACCCTCTCTCTTATGTATCTGTGTACAAGATCTTCGTAGAAAGCTTGGATGCTAAACTCTAGATCTCTCTTCATCCGCGAATATTCCATGATATAACAATCAACATTTATCTTAATCTCTTTATATTTATGTGTCGGTATACTTATCATTTTGCCTCTTAAATTCCATATTTTTTTTCGTATGTTGAGCCATCATTTTCAATTGTACTTGCTTGATATTAAGTGTTTGCTTACCCACCTTTTACTTTCCAATGTCCTAGAACTAATTCTAACAATCTGGTCTACTTAGTTATCTCCAAAATTATTTTTTAAATGTTCTCACAAATAAAGACTTAACTTTGTATGAGATTAGAGGAATTTTTGTATTTCAATTATTTTAAAATGTTCTCATAACATGATTAATTTTATACTAACTATTTATGATAATAACGGAATGAATCATAATTATTGATTCTCATATTTTAAATTTTGCATTAGGTTCATGTTTAGAGTATTATAAGAAAATATTTTTAAAATTAGTTATTTCCATGGGTATATTTTACATCCTAATAACCTCTTAGTATCAAATGATTGTTTTCTATTTATCATTATCAATCTTAATCTCTTGATATTTATGTGTTGATCTACCTATCATTTTACCTCTTAAACTCCATATTTTTTGTTGGCTTGTATAGTCGTTATTTTAATCATACTCGCTTGATATTAAGAGTTTGGTTGCCCACCTATCATTTTCTAATGTCCTAGTCTCCTAGAATTAATTCGAATAACCTAGAATACTTATACGTGGTTGTCTCCAAAATTATATTAGAAAGAGGCTTCCATATACAAATATAACAACACACTAGTCATCCTATAAATATGTTAGCAACCTTTGATAAATTTAATTCAAAAGTCGATCAAGAATGGTTAGCAACCTGGTTAAAGAAACCCTGGCAAGCCTATGCCTAGTCATCCTCCTTCCCTTGCTCTTCCTCCTCTTTACCTTCCATCGTCGCCGTAGAACAACCCTAAACCTCCCCCCTGGCCCTCGACCTCTCCCCATCATTGGAAACCTCCTTAGCATCGGAAACATACCCCACATGTCTCTCCACCTCCTCTCCCAAAAATATGGCCCACTCATTCAACTCCACCTCGGGCAAATCCCCACGATTCTCATTTCTGATGCCGATAATGCTTCTGAAATACTCAAATCCCAAGACCACATATTTTGTAATCGCAAGCAAACGGCTTCCCTCAAACGATTATCCTACGGAGGCAAAGATATAGCTTTCTCCCATTATGACGATAACTGGAAACAACTCAGGCGGCTTGGTACCCAAGAAGTTTTTAGTCCCAATAAAGTTCTATCTTTTGAGTCCATTCGCAGAGAAGAAGTCGACATACTCCTAAAGACCATATCAGCAGCTTCTTCTGGTAATGAGCCGATAAATATGAGCGAAATCTTGATTTGTTTCTTCAATAATGTTATTTTTCGAGAGGTTTTTGGGAAGAGGATTTCAGCTGATGGAGAGTGTGGGATAAGTCCGCTACAAAATATGATTAGAGAGTTGGTTATACTATTGAATGAGTTTGGAGTAGCAGATTTATTTCCCTCACTAGGTTGGATTGATTTCTTGACTGGTTGGCATGGGAACCTGGATAAGGTTTTTAAAAAGATGGATTCCTTTTTTCAGGAGAGTATCAAGGAAAGGCTAATTGCCTTTAAAAGAAATGGGAGACGTGAAGTGTATTTTCTTGATACCCTTCTTAATCTTCAAAATACAAAAGATGGCGCCTCTCTATCTATTGATCAAATCAAAGCCATTCTCATGGTAATATTTCATACCTACCACACAGACAACTTTATCAAATATGCATACTTATATTTCATACATAGCATCTATATCACCATATAAACTTTAATATAAAAAATGCATACTTCTTTTTTGTCAAACTCACATACACATCACATATGTAATACTCGAATCCAAGGCATCTTGATTAGTAGCTAAAACTCCCAACCAACATACCAAAATGAGCGGTATATTTTATTTCAACTTAACTTTAACAGATTTTTTTAGTCAATCCAAAAGTAGTTTTATATACGATTTTTTAATAAAGTGATAATTACCTCTCTTCTATAGGATCTAATTATAGCAGGAACAGATACATCTGCAGCAACTATCGAATGGGCGATGGCAAATCTAATAAGAAATTCAAGTGCCTTAAAAAAGGCACAAGAGGAGGTTCGGCGAGTTGTTGTTGGCAAAAAAAAGGTGCAAGTGAGTGACCTACAACATCTTCATTACCTCAAGTTAGTAATAAAGGAGACATTGAGGCTTAATCCACCCATTCCATTGCTACCACCCCGAGAGTCCATGAAAGACACCAAGATAAATGGTTATGATATTCCTGCAAAGACAATGGTATATGTTAACGTATGGTCCATTGGAAGGGATCCTAAGTACTGGAATGATCCTGAGCTTTTTATTCCTGAGAGATTCGAGAACAGCCTTGTTAATTTTAAAGGGACCGACTTTGAGCTCATACCATTTGGTGGAGGAAGAAGGATCTGCCCTGGATTAGCACTTGGCTTGGCTAATATTGAGCTATGTTTCGCGCATCTCCTCCATGAATTTGATTGGGAATTACCCAATGGAATGACTAAAGAAGATATTGAAATGGGGTCTGCACCTGGGATGGTTTCTCCAAAGACAGCGCCACTTATTTTGGTGGCGAAACCGGCTTTGAACAAGTGACATATGATTCATATGTACACATAGAAATATAAATAAAAGGGCACTTGATAAAAATTATATATGAAAAAATAATTTTATATATACTTTGAGCCATATTATCATGAATTTAATTTCATAAGAAAATTCAAATTGAATTGTTCTACATGAGAGTCTAATGATTTCTCTTCCTAGAAAAACATTTTAACACTCGTCAGATTTTTAATAACATTTCAGCCTCTTGGCCAAATAAATTTTCATCCTTTATATCCTAACTTATTTACAAATTAGTTAACTAAGAGTCTCTTTGAGATGGCTACAACATTTTATAAATTTGTTCATGAGGTTGTTGTGGAGAAATCAATTTAACTACCATCACTGCAAAAAGTATGTATCTTTTCATCACAGAAAATTCCAAAAAATAGTTAAAAAAAAGAACAACCAAATAAATTATGGTTGCTGTTTGAAAAATAAAGTAGAGAAAAAATTGTCTAAAGTAGAAATAAATTTAGTTCATATTATTAATAATAACAAAATTATCAAAATTGAAATGCTTTCAATTGAATCGAATTTGATCAATTTTGATGAATGAAAATTATTAGTATCAACAAATATTATTCTACGATCAATTTAAATTACTCAGATAGGATAAGTTTAAATATTTTAATTCAATTTTACAAAATAATAAAGATATTAATTGTAGCATAAAATCTAGAGTTTAATCCAAGAGGAAAAAACATATGTTTTGTCAATATAATGCAATAGAAAAAGAGTGATATTTAGTATTTAATCCTATAAAATATGATTAATTAGATAGCTATGATATATCAATTGAAGTTGTGGACAAGAATTGAATGGGAATTCGACTTTATTGCCTCATAAAAAATAATTTGAAAAAACTAATTTTATCTCATGTGCATTAAATGTATGTAAATAATTTTTTTTTAAATAAATAATTATATTTTTTATAAAAATATAACATTATTAATTTTATTATTAATAATAATATTAATAAGAATTTATATATTGATATGAAATAAGCTTAAATCTTTCATGAAATAGTTAAAAAATACATTGATATGGAAATATCAAACAATTAGAGCTCACTGAAGAATTTAAAATTTTGAATTGAAAATGAATTTGAACATAGGCATATCTGACTAAAACTTCAATCCTTTATTGGTTTAATTCTTTCTTACAATGATTTCAATTTAACTTGATTTCAATTTAACCTGAACTCAATGAAACTCATAGCAACATTGAATAAGGGGGTTGCTATATTGAAGCTTGCAAATGGAATACGAAGGGTTACAAAATCTACCATGCAATTGAGGCCATCTGTGAGGTTGGATTTAGCTATGCCATTTGTACGGTTGGATTTAGCGGAGGGCAGAATCATAAGCACCTTAAACTTGAAAATGGTGAAGAGGGGAAGAAGAAGAACGAGCTGGTGTCGGAAGAAGAACATGAATATGAAGAGTTGAAATGGAGGAGAAGCGTAATTTTGGAACCCGAACGACTAGTTGACGAGCCCATGGATATGCCTATGAAAAGTCTTGGAGGGTAAAAACTCACGTGAAAAATTGAGTACATTAATAGTCATTTAAACTAATTAATGTTCTTAACCAATAATTGTCCATTTAAGATATTTTTAAATTTATAAATTATCTAAAATATAATGAAGGGATAGGATTATATAATAAAAAAAATGAAAGGCTAGGATTACATTTGGGTGAAAACTCAAGCTCTTTTTTATAATAACTAGTATAAATGCACGTGCACGTGAATAAAATTTTAAAAAATAAGAAATAAATAATTAAATTTTAAAAATAATTTATGATATGCTATATCAATATTATTAAATTTTATATTAATCATAGATAAGTAGGAAGGGTCTCCTACAAATGAAAAAGTAAAATTAAAAAAAAAATAAGCTGTAGATGTAAGAATAAAAAAAACTGCATTAATTTTTTTTTTAACCTAATTATTGCATTTAACCTAAACTTATTGTTACTACTAATGTAAATAAATAAAAAAATTATGAATTTCAAAAAAAAATATTTAAAAAAAATATTACTATTAACGTAAATGATGTCATAAGCTACTTGGAGAGAGGTATATTTGTAAACCTATCACAAATTAATACAAAAAAATGACATTAATTAAATAATAAATATAGTTATAAATACCAATTATTTATAATAATTATCCAATATTTCAGGATAGCCAATTTAGTTAATGTAAACCTGAATATTTTTTGAAATTTAAAGAACTAAATAGTCTATATTTATAATCATAGTAATTAATATAATATAACTAAAATAATTAATTAATGCTAGTAATAATTTAGAATAAGAAAAATTTATAATTTTTGAAAATTAAAAATGTAATTAAAGGCTACGATAATTTTTCAAAAGTTAACTAAAAGGTTTGGATTTACTATGGAAGAAAATTCAAGTGGCTTTTATAATAGTAGTATAGATTTGTTTTAGGGAAAACCCGGCGGAGGGGCCTTACGTGTTAATTCAAAAAAGAGATTACAAAGTCCTTAAAAGGATCCACCAGCTCGCTAATGCTCATAAGAGCTACAAGAAAAGAACAAAATAACACCTAAAAGCCGGTGGTTCCTTATACTAAGATTAACAAAATTTTCTAATAACATTTTAGGGCTGCAAGTAGACAGCACCCAAAAAAGGAAGAAAAAAAGGATAGCAATCACACATTCTTCCTACACCAAAAAAGGGTCTTCCTGCATAAAAAACCACGCGAAGTGTCCATCCTCCAAATCTACATAATTAAAACACTCGAACACCACAAGATAATGTAATAAAGGAGATAGGACCAATGAATCCAAAGATAAATAGTCAAAAAGTTGTTACTAATTAAAGGAGTTAAGGAAACAAACCCAAAATCTGCCAACCGACCAGTAATAAAGAGAACCAACAGGACATCCTCAAGCAAAATAAGGAGAGGCCAGGTACCACAAATATTACCAATCAAATACATAGTAATAACAGGGTAAAGAGTTTAAGAATTCCATATAGCAGGCAAGCTAAACAGGATCATCACCCAACAAATAGATAAGCAGACCTCACAAAAATGACAAACGGTTATAGGATAAATAGTCCAAGTATCAGCACCCAGAATAGCACCAAAGCACAGACGCATCATAGCCAACCCACAAACCCACTGAAGAAAAATGTTATTCTTAAACAACTCCAGATGCCATCTACCAGTATTATCACCAGCATAGCAACAGCAATTACTAACCTTAACATTAGAAATGACATCCAGAGTGTTCCTATGAAGTAAAATAAAAAATAGGTAATAATACCAGAACCAAACGCCAGAAAGCCCAACAGAAAATAACTCTAGCCCAAAATGCTATCCAACCAGAGCAAGACCAACACGAAAAGAGGGAAATACATCACCCAGCACATCAGCCCCAAATAGAAAGATCCAGAAAACCATAACAGAGAAATATAACCATTAGGTAAAGAAAATAGAGCCAGAACATAAAAACCTCACCCATTACGGATATAAGGCAAACTAGCTTTGTCTAAAATAATAAAACCTTTTACCAAACGAGGTAAATCCCTAATATCAAATTCCTTCCAAGCCTCAAGCTGACAACCGAACTTAGCAAGGCAATCAGCACAGGAGTTGCCTTCCCGAAATATATGAGAAATGGTATAGTTAAGAGTAGCAAGAGAATGTTTAATTTTCCTAATAATATCGAAGTTTTGAGGATTCCCCTCCACCATATTCTCAATGATCTGAATTAAAAGCATAGCGTCCACCTCAATCCAGACATATTGAAAACCCAATCTAATACAGATATCAAGACCATAGTACAAACCCATGAGCTCGGCAGTAATAGCATTACAATGAGTTAAAGTCCCATCGAAAGTAGCTAAAATACACCCCAAACCATCACGAATAATGCCACCCACACCCGCAGTGTTGGGACCAATAGAGCCGTCAGAATTAAGCTTAACATAAGGAAAAGAAGGCTTAATCCACTTCACAATCCTCCCCAAATTTTCAGAATTAGCAGAAACTATGTTAATACCAAGATCTAAATCCATATTACAACAATTATAAAAATTCTTATCAGAAATAAGATTGACAGAGTAAAGTTACAAAATTTTATTCCTCACATTGGAAATAATTTGATTGGCATCCATCTTGATGTCATTGTGTTTGGAGTCATTTCTAGCTTTCCATAGATACCACATAATATGGATAAGCAATAAATTATAAATGTAACCTTTAACTCTATTCATCCAACACTTCAAAATAGAAAAGATATCACTATTAGAATGAAAGTTACCTTTACAAGCCAAACCAAAAAAATACCTCCATACTTTAATAGCAATATCCCCATTAACAAAGACATGGTTGACATTTTCAATGCTAGCACAACATTGACATTTTGAAGGAATATAAAAACCTTTTTTCCAGAGTAAGGCATCAACAGGTAAAAAACCTTTAAGACATCTCCACACAAGAATGGAGTAAGAGAAAGGAATATTATGATGCCATAACCCATTGTAAATGTGGGAGCTAATAAGCTTAACTCTAAAAGTACTCCAGGCATCTTTTAAATGAAATTTACCAGAGGAAGATACATTGAACAAAATTTTATCCTTGTGGTGCAGTTTAATAGGGATAGTAAATATAAATTCAACAAGAGTAGTAGGTAAAATTTCCACAAGAGTATTGACATTCCAGGACCCATTGATAATAAAGCTCGCAACCTTAATATTATCAATAGTATGCGTGTGTAAACAAGTATCAATAGAATAAGGCCCCAACCAATTATCTTGCCAAAAATAAATGTCACCTTTGCCCAAGCCCATTGAATTAATTGTTCCGCCTCCCATTTAATGTTACAAAGCCTTTTCCAAACTAAAGAATCAGAACTTTTATAATGGCTTAGCAAGGGATGGATATTATTGCAATACTTAACATTCATAAATTGAGCCCATAAACTGATATTAGCTCTAAAAGAGAACCATAATTTGTAAGAGAAAGCCTGAGCAATATAAGAAATATTCTTGCAACCTAAATCACCTTCATTAAAAACCCCACAAATATTCTTCCAAGACGCCCAACAAATGCAAGAGCTATTATTTCTGGAGCCCCAAAAAAATTTATTAAACATTCTCTCCAGTCTAAGGGAAATAGACATAGTAGGTTGCATAGTATGAAACAAAAATATGGGAATAGAATTCAAAACACTTTTAATAAGCACAAGTCTCCCACCAAAAGAAAGAAAATTAGAAGACCAGTTAAAAGTTTTCTTTGAAGAATAGTAAACATATACTCAAAAAGATGATTTTTTCCTACCTTTAAAAATAGGGGTACCTAAATACTTAATGGGCAATGACTTCGAATTAAAACCACAAATCCTTTGAATAACATTAATTCTACTACGGTTCATGGCACTAGTAACAATAAAGCTTCTTTTGTCATTATTAATGGCCAACCCACTCATATCTAGAAACAGAGAAAGAAAATTGATTAAGGTTTTAACGTTATTAATCGAACCATTAGAAAAAATGATAAAATCATCAGCAAAACTAAGGTGAGTAATCGGGATACCCCAAATAGTATGGAACAATAGCTTAGGATGTTTTAAGTATAATTCTTCCAAACCCCTAGAAAGATATTCCATAGCAATAATAAACAAAGCAGGAGACAAGGGGTCACCTTGCCTTAAACCTTGAGAAGGTTTAAAGAAACCATGATTCCTCCCATTAATGATCAAAGAGAAGTAATAATCCTCTATACTATTTTTAATAAGTAAAATAAAAGAGGCACTGAAACCAAAAAGAGACAACACATTGTACAAAAAATTCCAATTTAGATTGTCATAGGCTTTAGTAATATCGAATATAATAGTAGTATACATGTATAATTGCTAGAGCAGTATTAAAAATTATTTATTAATGCCACAGTTGCATGATATTTTTAATGAATTATATTATTAATTGTTATAGTAGGTATTAATAAAGACATTAACAAAAATAAATTTTTTAATTAATCCTAATTGAATATAAAAATTAATATAATTAAATGCAGTAATTAATTCTTACTTAAATGCAATTAATATAATCAAAATGAAAACGTCATGCATTTTAATGAATAAATAAATTTCCTAAATAATTTAATTAAATGTATAAATAAAAAATAATAAAAATAAATATTTTAATTAATTCTAATTTAATATAAAAATAAATATAATTAAATACACCAATTAAATCTTACTTAAATGTAATTAATGTAAATAAAATGAAAAATATCATGCATTTTGATGAATAAATGAAGTTAATAAATAAGTTCGTTAAATATATAAATAAATTAAAAGATTGAGATACTTCTTTGATAAATTAAATTGAAGGCTAGGATTACATTTGGAAGGAATCACAAGCCACACTTATATAATACTAGATCTTCGTAGAATGCTTGGACGCTAAACTCTATATCCCTCTATAGCCATAAATATTCCAGGATAAAACAATCATTATTTATCTTAATGTCTTGATATTTATGTGTTGGTATACCTATCATTTTGCCTCTTAAATTCCATATTTTCGATCACTTGTACAGCCATTACTTTTAATCGTACTTGCTTGATATTAAGTGTTTGCTTGCCCACCTTTTATTTTCCAATGTCCTAGAATTAAGTCTAACAATCTAGTCAACTTAGTTATCTCCAAAATTATTTTTTAAGTGTTCTCACAAATAAAGCCTTAACTATGTAAAAAAGATTAAAGGAATTTTGTATTTCAATTATTTTTAATTGTTCTTATATCATGATTAATTTTATACTAACTATTTATGATAATGATGGAAAGAATCATAATTCTTGATTCTTATATTTTAAATTTTACATTTGGTTCATGTTTACTGTATTATATGCAAATATTTTTTTTTATTACTTATTTCCATGGGTCTATGTTACATCATAATAATCTCCTAATATTAAATTATTATTTTCTATTTATCATTATAAATCTTAATCTCTTCTTATTTATGTGTTGATCTACCTATCATTTTACCTCTTAAATTCCATATTCTTTTTTTCACATGTATAGCCATCATTTCCAATCATACTCGCTTGATATTAAGTGTTTGCTTGCCCACCTTTTATTTTCCAATGTCCTAGAATTAATTCTAACAATCTCGCCTTCTTGGTTATCTTCAAAATTTTTAGGAGGACGCTTCTGTATATAAATATAACAACATGCTAGTATGCATGTCTTCTAGATATGTTGGTGGGGAGCTTTGGCTACTAACCTCCGTCACACACTAGCTACAGTCCCTCCAACCACCGTCATCCAACAAAGGTCGTACTGACCAAACAAACAGGCCAACACTCTATTAAGAATAACTCTCATATCACTAGATTCTTTCAACTCCCAATATGTAACTTGCTTTATTTGGTATATTTTTACTATATCGAGTCAAGGCCTCCCCCCGGAAGGACCTCATTTGTAATCAATAATAAGCAATAATATAAACATTTTAACTGGGTCAGACCCCTTACTTTTTCCTTTTTTTTAGGATTTTCACATAAAACTCTTGGTGTCTCTTATAACTCTAACAACCCTCTTTCTTATGTGTATATGTACTAGATCTTCGTAGAAAGCTTGGACGCTAAACTCTATATCTCTCTTCATCCGCAAATATTCCATGATACAACAATCAATATTTATCTTAATCCCTTGATATTCATGTGTCGGTATACTTATCATTTTGCCTCTTAATATTCCATATTTTTTTTCATGTGTATAGCCATCATTTTCAATTGTACTTGCTTGATATTAAGTGTTTGCTTGCCCACCTTTTATTTTCTAATGTCCTAGAATTGATTCTAACAATCTGGTGTACTTGGTTATCTCCAAAATTATTTTTTAAATGTTCTCACAAATAAAGCCTTACTTTGTATGAGATTTGATACGTCATCGAAAAATTATCTTGATCGGGCACGAATCTCGAGGAAAAACTCAAGTTGGAAACTTCAAAATTAATTCAGAGACCATTTAAACTCCGATTTCAGCAAGCTTATAGTCGAACTGAGCATCTCGAAAATACAAATCCAACAACACCAAATTCGACTCAATCCGAGCCCAAATGAGCCCAAATCAAGTACCCGAAGTGCTGTTGGAAGCATCAAACAACAATTTGAGTTACCAAACAGTCTCCGATTTTGATGAGCTTATAGTCGAATCGAGCGGCTCGACGAGTCGAATCCAACGAGCCCATGATCTCAGAATTTTGATATCATTAAGACCTTCAAATGCTTGATAAACGGTTCATGATCAAGGGATTTAATATCGGCCGTTCATCGGGATCACTCCTTATTTGCCCTTGATCCCTCATCTATTTACGGGCTATGCCACTCCAAAAAAACTATAAATAGCCCCTCATTTCTCTTAAGAGGGGACCCAAGCCAAGGAGCCAAGAAGAGAAGAAGAGAAGGAAGAGAAGAGAAGCCTAGGAGGGAACAGCTCCTCCTCGACCACCGCCGGAACTCCGCCGGAACACCACCGAAGCACCACCGGACGCCCGAGGGACGCCGGAGCTCTGCCCGACACAGGAGCAACCTCAGAATTCTGCCCGACGCCAGAATTCTACCCGACGCCCGAGTGACGCCAGACTTCTTTCCAAGCGACGCCGAAATTCTGTCGGACACCCGAGTGACGTCGGAACTCTGCTTGGCCTTGTAACTGATACTCATTGTAATCTGATCGTCCTGAATTTAAAGGATGAATCAGCCTCGTGTATTTCAAACAACACTAGTGGAACTCTTTCAACTGGGCGTGGCCCCGTGGTTTTTCCCTTTTTCCAGGGCTTTCCACGTAAAAATCCTGGTGTTCTTTTATTCTTCTATTTGTGTGCTGGATATACGTACAACGCTGAGACGAAAATTTAAATTCTATCGCCGCGTATATTTGAGTCCGCAACAGTTTGGCGCCGTCTGTGGGAAACTTATCCCACAACTTTAAGTATTGCTACGATTGTCAACAGGTGCAGCAGTCGCATCATTGGAGCTTCTCGCTCCAACTCCCACCAGTCCAGAAATAAGTCTATAAATCATAGACGCCCGGTATCTACCTCTTTCTATCCTGGGGGGAAAAACATACCTGGAGAAGGAACCTCGGGACCCTCCTTAGAAGGGAGAATTCGAAAGATGGAAGAATCTCAAAATGAGATCCTATAACTCCTGCGAGAGACTCGACAGCCGACCCTAGCACCTCAGGAAAAGGTTCTTCTCCCTCGAGATCCACCCTGTGTCGAACCTGTTCAAATTGAACATCTTCAAGCTGAGATTCCTCTTCCTCCACCGAGGAGGCGTTCGCAGTCACATCAAGATAACGAACTGGCTGATACAGCAAGTTCTACCCATCCTCCGCACACAGGTCGGCAACCTCATATTCCTTTGGACCTCCCCGAAGAGTTAGCCCGACCACACGTTGCTGAGCTCCCTCGCAATGCCCTTCGCCACGAACTACAACGATTGGTTCGAGAAGAGTTCCCTGTAGGAGACATAAGGCAACCCCTTCATCAGTGGGACTTGCAGGAGTCGTCACCCCTGATAGAAGCTATTCTTCAACACCTTATTCCGGCAGGATTTAAAGTACCAAGCATCGATTCCTATGACGGGACATCTGACCCGTACGAGCACATCGATCATTACCGAACTATCATGCATATCCAGCGAGCATCTGATGCACTCCTCTGCCAGGTTTTTCCTGCTACACTCAAAGGACAGGCTCGAACATGGTTCTATTTGCTTCCAGCCGGAACGATCCCCACATTCGTCAAATTGGCCAAAGTATTTATCGAACAGTTCGTAGCCAACTGAAGAATTACTAAGGATTCTTCTCATCTCTCTGGGATCCGTCAGAACGAGGGAGAAACATTAAAAGAATATTTTCAACGGTTTTCCACCGAGGCTCGACAGATTCTGGGAGTGGACCCAGAACTGCTCCGAGGGGTCTTCCTTGGAGGCCTTCGTCCTGGTCCTTTCTATTCGGCACTCATGCGGGACCCAGTTCATTCATATGCTGACCTGATCCATCGTGTAGAAGCTCAAATTTCCGCCGATGAAGCCATTAATGCTCATAGAAAGCAATTTGAGCAAACAACTAGAAAGCGTAAGAACGCTCCTGCAATAGAGGAGTCATTTTCGCAACGAAAGAAAAACTCATCTCCTAGACCCCCAGTACCACAACGCGAGTTCCGACATGAAAAAGAGTATACGCCTCTCAATGCAACTCGAACCAACATACTAATGGCCATTCGAGATAAAGAAAATATTAAGTGGCCTAATTCTTTGAAGCTGAATGTTGGGAACCAGGAGCAATATTGCTATTTCCACCGTAGTCGTGGACACACTATTGAAGCGTGTAAGCAACTGAAGGATGAGATCGAGAGGTTGATCCGACAAGGTTATATTCGACAGTTCTTCCAAAACTCACCTGCTCGAGATGAAACTGGTCCAACTGGGGGGCAAAATCAACAACAACAAAGACAACAGTTGAATAATATTCAAATGGTTGGTGAGATTAAATGACCACACACTTTGTATCTCTTCTATTAGTAATGCTACTTGTCTTATCTCATCGTGTTAAATAGGGTGTCACTTTGATATCCCTAATGTTTTCTTCAAAGTTAAACATTGTGTTATCCTCGTACGTACAGTTTAACTTATATATCCCTAAGTCACACTAGGGATCTATTGTATTGTCTTACAGTAATATAGTGTGTCGTTCGTTTAGTCCTGAGATTGTCTCTTTCTTTAAAAAGAATACAAATGACAATGAAAACTATCGATAAATATGATCTCTTTATCTATGATCTGAGAAATATGCAGTCTTTATTGCTTCTCAATCACTCGAAGATCGATCCCAGGGGGATTCGATCCGGCCTCTTCCATACAGGTTAACATCGTCGAGCAAAGGCTCTGACATACAACCTCGGATAGGTCTCACATCCTTGGTGGATTCTCTCGACCTCTTCCATACAGGTTAACGTCATCGAGCAAAGGCTCCGACATACAACCTCGGATAGGTCTCACATCCTTGGTGGATTCTCCCGACCTCTTCCATATGGGTTAACGTCGTCGAGCAAAGGCTTCGACATACAACCTCGGATAGGTCTCACATCCTTGGTGGATTCTCTCGACCTCTTCCATACAGGTTAACGTCATCGAGCAAAGGCTCCGACATACAACCTCAGGTAGGTCTCACATCCTTGGTGGATTCTCCCGACCTCTTCCATACAGGTTAATGTCATCGAGCAAAGGCTCCGACATACAACCTCGGATAGGTCTCACATCCTTGGTGGATTCTCTCGACCTCTTCCATACAGGTTAACGTCGTCGAGCAAAGGCTCCGACATACAACCTCGGATAGGTCTCACATCCTTGGTGGATTCTCCCGACCTCTTCCATACAGGTTAATGTCGTCGAGCAAAGGCTCCGACATACAACCTCGGATAGGTCTCACATCCATGGTGGATTCTCTCGACCTCCTCCATACACGTTAACGTCGTCGAGCAAAGGCTCTGACATACAACCTCGAAAAGGTCTCACATCCTTGGTGGATTCTCTCGACCTTTTCCATACATGTTAACGTCATCAAGCAAGGGCTTTGACCTACAGTCTCAAATATGTCAAACATCCTAAAAGGATGTCTCTCACATTCGTTCAAACTAATAATACATCAAAAGCACAAAGCATGTCTTACAGATGCAATAACAATTCAGGTCCCTCTAGGGGACAAATCCTCATTTCATATACAATATCATTGGAGTTACATAAATCCAGATTCAGGTGTACATTTATTCTCACTAGAAGTTGAAATTGAAAAGTACATTGGCATCATCCGTACAAACTAGTATCATCAAGCAATAAGCAACTTTAACACAGTCAAATATCCTTGGTGGATTTAAGTGACTTCTCCCTTACTGCATGTAAGCATCTCCTACAACTGCTCCTTCAAAGAAAGGACATAACTGGATCATCATCAGATCTCCACTCAGTGTTAGTGTATTGCCAAAATGTTGGCATATCACACTACTTTGTCCCCTTGATCCAGTAATATCTGATGTTGGCACACTTCAGTATGGATGAATATTGCCTTAACACAATACCACTGGACACCCGCCATCATCGACCCTTCGTCAAATATCTGCCGGCGGTCCTTTACTTCATATCAGCCATCATCGGCTTCTCGTTTAACTGCTGATAGCAGCACCGTTGAACTCTCTCCTTCTGCTCCCAACTTGGTCGTTGACTGCCAACAGACTTCCACCCGATCGTCCATCATCGACAAACTAACATCGAAATTCTATTTGATGCTGAGCTTCCTCCCGTTGGAGGACTTCTACACGTCGCCAGACCCTCGTCGGACTTCAACTCGACGCTAAACTTCTACCCAACGTCGGACTTCTGCCAGTCGTCGGACCCCCGTCGGATATCAACCCGACGCTGTACTTTTACGTGACGTCGGACTTCTACCTGTCGTCAGATGTTTGTCGGGCTTCTACCTGACACCAAATTTCTACCCGTCGTGGGACTTCTTCTGGCTGACAGATTTTCGTCGGACTTCTACCCGACGCCGTACTTCTTCCCGCCGCCGAACTTCTACCCGGCCGCTGATCGCCGCCGGACTTATCCCGACCTTCGTCAGACCACCGCCCGGTCGCGGACCGCCATCGAACTTCAGCCCGACCTTCGTCGGACCACCGCCCGGCCGCTGACCGCCGTCAGACTCTCTCCGACTAAATCTCACCTCCACATGATCTCTTAAAGGAGAGAAATTTCCAACTCACATTCCGCTCCCCTTCCTGAAAAGGGGAAGCCGCTAACTTCGGCACAAAAGGAGGGGCGCCGAATCAAGTAGGGAAAATCACCTACTCAACAACAGCGGAAGGCCTCAAAATGCCAGAAGCTAGAGGGGAGAAGAGAGGAAAGCCGCTAACTTCTGCGCAAAGAGAGGGGCGCCGAGTCGAGTGGGGAAAATCACCTACTCAAAAACAGCGGAAGGCCTCAAAATGCCAGAAGCTAGAGGGGAGAAGAGAGGAAAGCCGTTAACTTCTACGCAAAAGGAGGGGCGCTGAATCAAGTAGGGAAAATCACCTACTCAACAACAGCGGAAGGCCTCAAAATGCCAGAAGCTAGAGGGGAGAAGAGAGGAAAGCCGCTAACTTCTGTGCAAAGAGAGGGGCGCCAAGTCGAGTGGGGAAAATCACCTACTCAAAAACAGCGGAAGGCCTTAAAATGCCAGAAGCTAGAGGGGAGAAGAGAGGAAAGCCGCTAACTTCTACGCAAAAGGAGGGGCGCCGAATCAAGTAGGGAAAGTCACCTACTTAAAAACGACGGAAAGCCTCAGAATGCCAAAAGCTAGAAGGCCAGAAGAAGAGGAAGAAAGGGGCATTTTGTCCCCTACCCCAAGGGGGGTATTTATAGGATGAAAAGGGGAGAGAAAGAGAGGGAAAAATTGAAAAACGATGGGGAAAATATTTGAAAATTGGAGGGAGGAGGCTTCTAGAAGAAAGTTCAAATTTTTCTGAATTTTTCGGAATTTTTTCGGAATTTTTTGGAATTTTTTCGGATTTTTCAGGATTTTTTAATCCCATGTAGGCCCCACATCTTTAAAAAAAAAAAAAAATTTTAAATGTAACCGCGCGGACGCGCCGGTTGGATCGGGCGCCGCCGCAGGCGGCGGCCCGCCGGTTCGGCCGCCTACGCGTTACCGGGCTCCGATTTCAGGCCCGGACGGTCCAAATTCGACGTTTTTGGGGTCCCCTGACACGTTTTTCGATGTTTCGGACTCAATTTTGACACTTTCGGAGCTCAACGGGGCCTGTATGATCAAGTTCGAGCAAACATTTAATTTTTGGAATGCAAATTTTTGCGATTTTGCCAAAGTGAAAAGCCGACACATATATTTTTGGACTCCTGGAGCTTTGACGTCCAAAAATAGGGGGGCAACTGATACGTCATCGAAAAATTATCTTGATCGGGCACGAATCTCGAGGAAAAACTCAAGTTGGAAACTTCAAAAATTAATTCAGAGACCATTTAAACTCCGATTTCAACAAGCTTATAGTCGAACTGAGCGTCTCGGAAATACGAATCCAACAACACCAAATTCGACTCAATCCGAGCCCAAATGAGCCCAAATCAAGTACCCGAAGTGCTGTTGGAAGCATCGAACAGCAATTTGAGTTACCAAACGGTCTCCGATTTTGACGAGCTTATAGTCAAATCGAGCGGCTCGACGAGACGAATCCAACGAGCTTAAGATCGTAGAATTCTGATATCATTAAGACCTTCAAATGCTTAATAAACGGTTCACGATCAAGGGATTTAATATCGGCCGTTCATCCGGATCACTCCTTATTTTCCCTTGATCCCTCATCTATTTACGGGCTATGCCACTCCAGAAAAACTATAAATAGCCCCTCATTTCTCTTAAGAGGGGACCCAAGCCAAGGAGCCAAGAAGAGAAGAAGAGAAGGAAGAGAAGAGAAGCCTAGGAGGGAACAGCTCCTCCTCGACCACCGCCGGAACACCGCCGGAACTCCACCGGAACACCACCGAAGCACCACCGGACGCCCGAGGGACGCCGGAGCTCTGCCCGACACGGGAGCAACCTCAGAATTCTGCCCGACGCCAGAATTCTACCCGACGCCCGAGTGACGCCAGACTTCTTTCCAAGCGACGCCGGAATTCTGTCGGACACCCGAGTGACGTCGGAACTCTGCTTGGCCTTGTAACTGATACTCATTGTAATCTGATCGTCCTGAATTTAAAGGTTGAATCAGCCTCGTGTATTTCAAATAACACTAGTGGAACTCTTTCAACTGGGCCTGGCCCCGTGGTTTTTCCCTTTTTTCAGGGCTTTCCACGTAAAAATCCTGGTGTTCTTTTATTCTTCTGTTTGTGTGCTGGATATACGTACAACGCCGAGACGGAAATTTAAATTCTATCGCCGCGTATATTTGAGTCCGCAACAAGATTAGAGGAATTTCATATTTCGTTTATTTTAAAATGTTCTTATAACATGATTAATTTTAAACTAACTATTTATGATAATGGCGGAATGAATAATAATTAATGATTCTCATATTTTAAAATTTTTATTAGGTTTATGTTTAGAGTATTATATGAAAATATTTTTTAAAATTACTTATTTCCATGGGTCTATGTTACATCCTAATAATCTCTTAATATCAAATGATTGTTTTCTATTTATCATTATCAATCTTAATCTATTGATATTTATGTGTTGATCTACCTATCATTTTACCTCTTAAACTCCATATTTTTTGTTGGCTTATATAGTCGTTAGTTTTAATCATACTTGCTTGATATTAAGAGTTCAGTTGCCCACCTATCATTTTCTAATGTCCTAGTCTCCTAGAATTAATTCGAATAACCTAGAATACTTCTACTTGGTTGCCTCAAAAAATTATTTTAGAAAGAGGCTTCCATATACAAATATAACAACACACTAGTCATCCTATAAATATGTTAGCAACCTTTGTGAAATTAAATTCAAAAGTTGATCAAGAATGGTTAGCAACCTGGTTCATATTAGTAAGAATAACAAAATTATCAAAATTGAAATGCTTTCAATTGATTCGAAGTCGATCAATTTTGTTGAATGAAAATTATTACTATTAACAAGTATTATTTTACGGTCAATTTAAATTACTCAGATAGGATTAGTTTAAATATTTTAATTCAATTTTACAAAATAATAAAGATATTAATTGTAGCATAAAATCTAGTGTTTAATCCAAGAGGGAAAAACATATGTTTTATCATTATAATGCAATAAAAAAAGAGTGATATTTAGTATTTAATCCTATAAAATATGATCAATTAGATAGCTATGATATATCAATTGAAGTTGTGGATAAGAATTGAAGGGGAATTTGACTTTATTGCCTCATAAAAAATAATTTGAAAAAAGTAATTTTATTGCATGTGCATTATATGCACGTAAATAAATTTTTTTAAATAATTAATTATATTTTTTATAAAATATAATATTATTACTTTTATTATTATTAATTTTATTAATAAGAATTTATACATTGATATAAAATAAACTTAAATCTTTCATAAAATAGTTAAAAAATACATTGATATGGAAATATCAAACAATTGGAGCTCACTGAAGAATTTAAAATTTTGAATCGAAAATGAATTTGAACACAAGCTTATCTGACTAAAACTTCAGTCCTTTGTTGGTTTAAATCTTTCGTACAAACATTTCAATTTAACTTGATTTCAATTTAACATGAACTCAATGAAACTCATAGCCACATTAACAAATATAAAGACTACAATCTCAAGAACAAGTTCATGCAAAATAAATGGACACAATAGGAACTCAATTGATTAAAATTCCTTTTTAGTATTCAACTCTAGCTATTTCATGTATTACCAAAAAAAGATCCTACATGGAGCTCAGAATAAGGAAAAATATTGAAAGGCATGATGTTCAAACTTGCATTGATATTTGTGGCTATGTGATTATTGGTACCATCATCAAGCCTCCCATGCATACCTCACCACATAATAGCCTTCACAAAAAGGTTCAATGCATCACTGAGAAAAATATGTTAAAAATCAATGGAGAAAAATAATGCTATTATTGTGAAATAGTGAAAAGTTACCTAAATAATAGAAGCATCAACAACACTACTACAACCAACAATCTTCCAAATCCTTCTATTATTAATCTTCTCTCTAGTTCTTTGGGCTACACTCTGCTAACTTGAACCAGCATACATATTTGGCAGAATTGAATAAACTCCACTTCCATTCTCATCAACCTCCTGAATCATTTCCATCACTTTCTCTATAATGCTATGTCATTTCTAGCCTTGCAGCCTCCAAGAAAAGCCCCCCACACCAAAACATCAAGCTTGTATGTCATCTCCCTCACCACCTGATAAGCTTCGTCAAGCCGATTAGCACGACAAAGCAAATCTATCAAACAATAATAATTCTCTCTCCCAAGCTTGATCGTAAACTCCCTTTCCATAGATTACTTAATTAATCTATTGCTAGATTAACACATGTTGGAACTAAATCTGTAAAAAGTTAGAATGCATTAACAATTTGACTTTTGGTATTTGGTGGAAGAAAAAAATAATACTTGACACAATGACCTAGATTTAATATCACTTATAATCAACACAAAACTAGATCAATGAAATGACTGCACATAGCTAAAGAAGAGTTAGTGAAATTATTTTCTTCTGTTCATATATCTGAGAATTCAGCCATGTATGATATTGTTCTTCTAATTCTTGAAGAATATTGCAATAATTAAATGTAACAAATGATTGTATTTCTGATTCAAAATTTTATTTAGTTAGTGATAATCAAACTTATAAATTACTAAATAAAATACATTATATTTTATTTAAATTATTTAATTGTTAAAATTAGAACCTTTAAGCAATAAGTTTATTATAAAATGACATGCGTTGTGAATTAATCTCTCCAAACTTACATGCTATTTGTCAAAAATCAAGCTGTTGGTTAACTGTTGAACTGATAGAGAAAATATACATTTTGAATAGGTAAACACATACTAAAATCATAATTTTTCTGGTACCTAAAATATGTTAAGAGACATGCCAAACTCTATTATAGGTCGGACAACTTTCTTTGTTCCCTCACTTATTGAAAAAGCTTCCTCCATCCATAGAAAAGGCAGTTAAGTATTTGGAATCTTACAAAGCAAGGAAAACATGTCATATAATGTTAAAAGGCATAAATAAACGTAATAAACTAAAGAAACCATACAAACAATATTAACAAACTATGTTAGGAGACATAATGTTGAAATAAGTTTTACTCACCTTTCTACTCATCATGTCGGTCTTAAAGGCTGGAGACATCATTAAAAAGCAGGGGAAGCTTTTCAAGAAACTATGATGGAAGACATTAAGATTTTTTTATAGAATAGTTTCTAATTTTAGAATTTTCATTTGCATGAAAAATGAAGAATATTTAAAACTGAAAGTACGAATAGGTTGTTAGACCTATTACTCACGTCCCTAGGCTAACCAAGAGGGGGGGGGGGGGGTGAATTGGTCCTTTAAAAATTTACTCTTGGGATTTCAGAAAATTTTAAAGCTAATAGTACTGTACGATATGACTTCGTACAGTACGAACAGAATTACTTTTTTTTCTTTCATTAAACATAGAAATTCAACCATAAAGAAAATAAACTGCAGAAAAATAAAATGCGGAAAAGTAAACAGTGAATAGATAACACTAGAATTTATAGTGGTTCGGTCAAACACGACCTACATCTACTTCCTAGAGACTCCTTCTCTAGGTATTGCACTAAACTCAAGTGACTCTCCTTTTGCCCCCACAGCAAGGCAGAGAAGCCTTTACAAACTCTCTTCCACCAACCCCGGTGCGGTAGAGAACCGTCGTCCTTTTCACCCTCCAAGTGCGACAGAGAACCGTCATCCTTTTCACCCTCGAAGTGCGGCAAAGAACCGGAATCCTCTCGAACAACACTCTTGAAAAAGTCTCCAAGGAACTAGGAAGATGCTTGAAGAACAAGTAAAAGAAATCCTCACAATTTGATAACCTTGTGAATCCCCTCATAATTCTCTCTTGAAAGATCTCTCAATACTCACTTCCAAACACTCTCCCAATCACTCTTCTTAGACTTCTCAAAAGAATTTTCATAGAAGAATTTTTCCTTCAGTCAGTTTTAAGTCATTTATATACTTGGGACACGAAAAAACTGTCAAAAAACTAAATTTTCAAGTTTAACCTGTGCTGATCGTCCCGTATGATCTACGATCGTACTGTACGAATAGTTCAAAAGATTGAACGATTCATCCCGTACGACTCATGAGATGAACAAGTCAGTGCCGTTCGTACGAATATTTTGTCCCGGACGAACGCTTGGACGATCAAGTCAGAGCGCTTGGTACGAACAGATCGTCCCGGATGAACCCTTGGACGATCAAGTCAGAGCACTTCGTACGATTAGTTCGTCCCGTACGAATCGAATAGAGCACTTCGTACGATTAGTTCATCCCGTACAAACCCTTGGATGAACCAAAAAGAGTGCTTCGTACGACCAGTTCGTCCCGTACGAACCTTTGGACGAACCCAATTTTGAGCAGTTCATACAGCAAAAACTCATATACGAATAGTATTTCGTACTGTACGAACATGCCTTAGAAATATTTTCTGCCATGTGGGTTCGATATGGAGAACATATTCTACATATCGTCCCGTACGATATGAAATCATACTGTACGATCAGTTTAAAAATTTAAGATTTTTACTCCCCCATTATGTGTGTGTGCACAGTTATCCAACTTACAATCACACTCTCTCAGACTCAAGAAAAAGAAAATTTCCAGACTTCATTTACAGTGAACTTGAAGTCTTCAGCATCTGGAGTGTGAATTTCCTAAAAAATACTTGAGTACACACAATTAAACCCAAATAATTTTTAGGAGAAGAATAAAACAAACAATAAATTTTTGTAATCATCAAAAATATAACTTGGATTAGAATTTACTTGAACAAATAAATGTACCCAAATCATAACAAAACACTTAATAACTATATAACAGTAGTACTATTTCATTACAGTTTGTACCAACAAAATCCATTGGCTAAGCATTTTAAGTGTCTTAGGGGCAGAACTCTGGATATTAAAAATACAGAATGAATCTTTATTCTTTAAGTGCACTTCACTTATTTTTAAGGATGAATGCTTTCGCTTCTTTCTACCAATTACTTTAAGATTTTTGAAAGGAAATGAGGACACTCAACAACACTTTACTCAAGAAAAACTGACATGGATAGAAAATCAAACATTCAACTTACTCTTTTTATAGTTTTCAAGGATGCGGTGGCCCCAAATTTAAATTTTAAACTACTATGGCACAACCAAGCGCAGCGGTGCTATAATCAACACTTTTAAGTATCTTAGGGGGCATAGCCCAATTTCATTGACAAAAAAGGATAATAACAATGAATAGAACCTATGAAATAGAATAAAAAATTATAAAGAATTACATGACAATAAAAGAAATTAGAGAAAATCAAAATAATTAAACATATTCTAAAGAAAAAATAAGAATCATTAAGTGCAAAAATCACCCATAATAAGGTGTAGGATCTGAAATGGTCGATAGTGGGCTACTCCCTGGTTGCCAGAATGGCCATCAAAGGAGGTAGTGTGGTGTGGGGTACAAAACCTCTCATCAATGTCCTACAAAAATTCTCCAAAGCAATCTCTGAACCAATAGAGATTGCACATTAAAGTGGAACTTATGCAATATGACTCGATATTTATAACAATAATAATGAAGGGATTGGTATACATTGCTTTTCTTATTTGCCTAAACTCATATAGAATATAAGATGCTCCTATTGCTTCAAAGCTTATGCTTATGCCCACTCTGAGGGTGTTTTACATACAATGTCACTTCTATAATACAGAAAAGTTATTTTGATGATTCAAACTCGTAACATACAAATCATAATGGAGACAGCTTGACCATTGTTCCAAACCCACCCTATGACTGATAGAGAAAATCAAGTTTTGTATTTTGAAGCCAAATGAAATAGCAGCTACTTGGCCTTGAATTGATCCAATAAGCAATTTTTTTAAGGAGTATAGTGCCTAATGTTTAACAGTAAAAAAATTGCTTGAATTTAACAAGGGATTAGATTCAATTTGTTCAACTATGGTTTCTCTATCATATATTGTAAAAACATAAATCACCATCTCTAGAGATTAAAATAAAAGGCCACCAACCGTAATAAATTCAATCCCTTACAATTCCAATATGCCAATGTCAAGAAGTAATATATTCTCCACAATTATTTTCTCTTTAAGGTAGCATCTTTGCAAACCTTCGCTAAACAGCACTTCTAAAATATATTCACTCACGTCTCCTTAATTATAATAGAGTAATGGGAACAAAAAAATAATGGAATAACTTTATTCAAATACTAAGAATAGTATGATAATTAACTGGAAAAAAAATTTCCTTTCATCCATTAAATCACTTCAAGAAAAGAAAGCTATAAATTGTCAGCAAACCACTCCCTACTAAACCAATCAACTACTGAATATGAAGATAAAATAAATCAAATCCCACAACCAGGGAAAGAAAAAACATTTCCCTACTCTTTCTAAGTGATGCCATATATCTTGCACAGATTTTTTGAATGTGCTACTAAGGAACTTTCCGAATTAAACTCATAGTTTTAGTGAAGGAAAGCTAGGCAGGTTCACATGCAAGCTTGCTCTCTGATTGACATCCTTTACAAAAGTGATCCAAAGCCTAAGACTTCCAACAATAGGAGAAGAAGGCAAAGAAGGAGGAGAAGAAGGTGAGGGTTTAGCGAGGAGGGCAGACCGAGAGGAGGCGTGTTGGGAGCGTGGAATGATATAGAATAAGGGGGTTGCAATATTGAAGCTTGTAATAGAATACGAAGGGTTACAAAATCTACCATGCAATTTAGGCCATATGTGTGGTTGGATTTAAGTGAGGGCAGCATTAGGTGATTTATGCCATTTATATGGTTGGATTTAAAGGAGGGAAGAATCATAAGCGCCTAAACCTAAAAATGGCGGAGAGGGGAAGAAGAAGAACGAGCTATTGTCAGAAGAACATGAATATGAAGAGTTGAAATGGAGGAGAAGTGTAATTTCAGAACCCAAACGATAAGTTGACGAGCCCGTGGATATGCCTACGAAAAGTCTTGGAGGGTAAAAACTAGTGTGAAAAATTGAGTAAATTAATAGTCATTTAAACTAATTAATGTACTTAACCTATAATTGTCCATTTAAGATATTTTTAAATTTATTAAATATTAAAAATATAATGAAGGGATAGGATTATATTTAAAACAAAAATGAAAGGCTAGGATTACATTTGGGTGGAAACTCAAGTCCTTTTTTATAATAACTAGTATAAATGCACGTGCACGTGAATAAAATTTTAAAAAATAAGAAATAAATAATTATATTTTAAAAATAATTTATGACATGCTATATTAATGTTATTAAATTTTATATTAATTGTGGATAAGTAGGAAGGGTATCCTACAAATGAAAAAGTAAAATAAAAAAACAATCAAGCTATAGATGTAAGAATAAAAAAAACCGCATTAATAATTTTTTTTAACCTAATTACTACATTTAACCTAAACTTATTGTTACTACTAACGTAAATAAATAAAAAAATTACATATTTCCTTAAAAAAAATTAATTAAAAAAAATGTTACTACTAACGTAAATGATGTCATAAGCTACTTGGAGAGAAGTATATAAACCTATCACAAATTAATACAAATAAATGACATTAATTAAATAATAAATATAGTTATAAATACCAATTAATTATAATAATTATCTAACATTTTGGGATAGCCAATTTGGTTAATGTAAACCTGAATTTTTTTTTTAATTTAAAGAAATAAATAATTAATATTTGTAATCATGGCAATTAGTATAATATAATAAAAATAATTAATAATGCTAGTAATAATTTAGAATAAGCAAAATTTATAATTTTCAAAAATTAAAAATGTAATGAAAGGCTATGATAATTTTTCAATAGTAAAATGAAAGGTTTGGATTTACTATAGAAGAAAATTCAAGTGGATTTTATAAAAATAGTATAGATGTATAATTGTTAGAGCTGGTATTAAAAATTATTTATTAATGTCACACTTGCATGACATTTTTAATGAATTATATTATTAATTGTTATAGTAGTTATTAATAAAGACATTAAAAAAATAAATATACTAATTAATTCTAATTGAATATAAAAATTAATATAATTAAATACAGTAATTAAGTCTTACTTAAATGCAATTAATATAATGAAAATAAAAAATATCATGCATTTAAATGAATAAATGAAGTTCCTAAATAATTTAATTAAATGTATAAATAAAAAAATAATAAAAATTAATATATTAATTAATTCTAATTGAATATAAAAATAAATATAATTAAATGCAACAATTGACTCTTACTTAAATATAATTAATGTAAATAAAATGAAAAATATCATGCATTTTGATGAATAAATGAAGTTAATAAATAAGTTAATTGAATGTTTAAATAAATTAATAGGTTGAGATTCATATTTGATAAATTAAATAGAAGGCTAGGATTGCATTTGGACGGAATCACAAGCCACACTTATATAATACTAGATCTTTGTAGAATGCTTAGACGCTAAACTCTATATCCCTCTACAGCCATGAATATTCCAGGATGCAACAATCATTATTTATCTTAATCTCTTGATATTTATGTGTTGGTATACCTATCATTTTTCCTCTTAAATTCCATATTTTTGATCACTTGTATTGCAATTATTTTTAATGGTACTTGCTTGATATTAAGTGTTTGCTTGCCTACCTTTTATTTTCCAATGTCCTAGAATTAATTCTAACAATCTAGTCAACTTAGTTATCTCCAAAATTATTTTTTAAATTTTCTCACAAATAAAGCCTTAACTATGTAAAAAAGATCACAGGAATTTTTTATTTCAATTATTTTTAATTGTTCTTATATCATGATTAATTTTATACTAACTATTTATGATAATGATGGAAAGAATCATAATTTTGGATTCTTATATTTTAAATTTTACATTTGGTTCATGTTTAGTGTATTATATGCAAATATTTTTTAAGATTACTTATTTCCATGGGTCTATGTTACATCCTAATAATCTCCTAACCTTAAATTATTATTTTCTATTTATCATTATAAATCTTAATCTCTTGATATTTATGCGTTGATCTACCTATCATTTTACCTCTTAAATTCCATATTTTTTGTTCACATGTATAGCCATCATTTTCAATCGTACTCGCTTGATATTAAGTGTTTACTTGCCCAACTTTTATTTTCCAATGTCCTAGAATTAATTCTAACAATCTCGCCTACTTGGTTATCTTCAAAATTTTTAGGAAGAGGCTTATTTATATAAATATAACAACATGTTAGTATGCAGCTCTTCTTGATATGTTGGTGGGGGCTTTGGCTACTAACCTCCGTTGCACACCAACTACAGCCCCTCCAACCACCATCGTCCAACTACGGTCCTACTGACCAAACAAACAGGCCAACACTCTATTAAGAATAACTCTCATATCACTAGATTCTTCAAACTCCCAACATGTAATTTGATTTATTTGATATATATTTACTATATCGAGTCAAGGCCTCCCCCCAGGAAGGATCTCATTTGTAATCAACAATAAGCAGTAATATAATCATTTTAACTGGGTCAGGCCCTGTACTTTTCCCTTTTTTTAGGATTTTTGACGTAAAACTCTTGGTGTCTCTTATAAATCTTACAACCCTCTCTCTTATGTGTCTGTGTACTAGATCTTCGTAGAAAGCTTGGATGCTAAACTCTAGATCTCTCTTCATCCGCGAATATTCCATGATATAACAATCAACATTTATCTTAATCTCTTTATATTTATGTGTCGGTATACTTATCATTTTGCCTCTTAAATTCCATATTTTTTTTCGTATGTTGAGCCATCATTTTCAATTGTACTTGCTTGATATTAAGTGTTTGCTTACCCACCTTTTACTTTCCAATGTCCTAGAACTAATTCTAACAATCTGGTCTACTTAGTTATCTCCAAAATTATTTTTTAAATGTTCTCACAAATAAAGACTTAACTTCGTATGAGATTAGAGGAATTTCGTATTTCAATTATTTTAAAATGTTCTCATAACATGATTAATTTTATACTAACTATTTATGATAATAACGAAATGAATCATAATTATTGATTCTCATATTTTAAATTTTGCATTAGGTTCATGTTTAGAGTATTATATGAAAATATTTTTAAAATTAGTTATTTCCATGGGTATATTTTACATCCTAATAACCTCTTAGTATCAAATGATTGTTTTCTATTTATCATTATCAATCTTAATCTCTTGATATTTATGTGTTGATCTACCTATCATTTTACCTCTTAAACTCCATATTTTTTGTTAGCTTGTATAGTCATTATTTTAATCGTACTGGCTTGATATTAAGAGTTTGGTTGCCCACCTATCATTTTCTAATGTCCTAGTCTCCTAGAATTAATTCGAATAACCTAGAATACTTATACGTGGTTGTCTCCAAAATTATATTAGAAAGAGGCTTCCATATACAAATATAACAACACACTAGTCATCCTATAAATATGTTAGCAACCTTTGATAAATTTAATTCAAAAGTCGATCAAGAATGGTTAGCAACCTGGTTAAAGAAACCCTGGCAAGCCTATGCCTAGTCATCCTCCTTCCCTTGCTCTTCCTCCTCTTTACCTTCCATCGTCGCCGTAGAACAACCCTAAACCTCCCCCCTGGCCCTCGACCTCTCCCCATCATTGGAAACCTCCTTAGCATCGGAAACATACCCCACATGTCTCTCCACCTCCTCTCCCAAAAATATGGCCCACTCATTCAACTCCACCTCGGGCAAATCCCCACGATTCTCATTTCTGATGCCGATAATGCTTCTGAAATACTCAAATCCCAAGACCACATATTTTGTAATCGCAAGCAAACGGCTTCCCTCAAACGATTATCCTACGGAGGCAAAGATATAGCTTTCTCCCATTATGATGATAACTGGAAACAACTCAGGCGGCTTGGTACCCAAGAAGTTTTTAGTCCCAATAAAGTTCTATCTTTTGAGTCCATTCGCAGAGAAGAAGTCGACATACTCCTAAAGACCATATCAGCAGCTTCTTCTGGTAATGAGCCGATAAATATGAGCGAAATCTTGATTTGTTTCTTCAATAATGTTATTTTTCGAGAGGTTTTTGGGAAGAGGATTTCAGCTGATGGAGAGTGTGGGATAAGTCCGCTACAAAATATGATTAGAGAGTTGGTTATACTATTGAATGAGTTTGGAGTAGCAGATTTATTTCCCTCACTAGGTTGGATTGATTTCTTGACTGGTTGGCATGGGAACCTGGATAAGGTTTTTAAAAAGATGGATTCCTTTTTTCAGGAGAGTATCAAGGAAAGGCTAATTGCCTTTAAAAGAAATGGGAGACGTGAAGTGTATTTTCTTGATACCCTTCTTAATCTTCAAAATACAAAAGATGGCGCCTCTCTATCTATTGATCAAATCAAAGCCATTCTCATGGTAATATTTCATACCTACCACACAGACAACTTTATCAAATATGCATATTTATATTTCATACATAGCATCTATATCACCATATAAACTTTAATATAAAAAATGCATACTTCTTTTTTGTCAAACTCACATACACATCACATATGTAATACTTGAATCCAAGGCATCTTGATTAGTAGCTAAAACTCCCAACCAACATACCAAAATGAGCGGTATATTTTATTTCAACTTAACTTTAACAGATTTTTTTAGTCAATCCAAAAGTAGTTTTATATACGATTTTTTAATAAAGTGATAATTACCTCTCTTCTATAGGATCTAATTATAGCAGGAACAGATACATCTGCAGCAACTATCGAATGGGCGATGGCAAATCTAATAAGAAATTCAAGTGCCTTAAAAAAGGCACAAGAGGAGGTTCGGCGAGTTGTTGTTGGCAAAAAAAAGGTGCAAGTGAGTGACCTACAACATCTTCATTACCTCAAGTTAGTAATAAAGGAGACATTGAGGCTTAATCCACCCATTCCATTGCTACCACCCCGAGAGTCCATGAAAGACACCAAGATAAATGGTTATGATATTCCTGCAAAGACAATGGTATATGTTAACGTATGGTCCATTGGAAGGGATCCTAAGTACTGGAATGATCCTGAGCTTTTTATTCCTGAGAGATTCGAGAACAGCCTTGTTAATTTTAAAGGGACCGACTTTGAGCTCATACCATTTGGTGGAGGAAGAAGGATCTGCCCTGGATTAGCACTTGGCTTGGCTAATATTGAGCTATGTTTCGCGCATCTCCTCCATGAATTTGATTGGGAATTACCCAATGGAATGACTAAAGAAGATATTGAAATGGGGTCTGCACCTGGGATGGTTTCTCCAAAGACAACGCCACTTATTTTGGTGGCGAAACCGGCTTTGAACAAGTGACATATGATTCATATGTACACATAGAAATATAAATAAAAGGGCACTTGATAAAAATTATATATGAAAAAATAATTTTATATATACTTTGAGCCATATTATCATGAATTTAATTTCATAAGAAAATTCAAATTGAATTGTTCTACATGAGAGTCTAATGATTTCTCTTCCTAGAAAAACATTTTAACACTCGTCAGATTTTTAATAACGTTTCAGCCTCTTGGCCAAATAAATTTTCATCCTTTATATCCTAACTTATTTACAAATTAGTTAACTAAGAGTCTCTTTGAGATGGCTACAACATTTTATAAATTTGTTCATGAGGTTGTTGTGGAGAAATCAATTTAACTACCATCACTGCAAAAAGTATGTATCTTTTCATCACAGAAAATTCGAAAAAATAGTTAAAAAAAAGAACAACCAAATAAATTATGGTTGCTGTTTGAAAAATAAAGTAGAGAAAAAATTGTCTAAAGTAGAAATAAATTTAGTTCATATTATTAATAATAACAAAATTATCAAAATTGAAATGCTTTCAATTGAATCGAATTTGATCAATTTTGATGAATGAAAATTATTAGTATCAACAAATATTATTCTACGATCAATTTAAATTACTCAGATAGGATAAGTTTAAATATTTTAATTCAATTTTACAAAATAACAAAGATATTAATTGTAGCATAAAATCTAGAGTTTAATCCAAGAGGAAAAAACATATGTTTTGTCAATATAATGCAATAGAAAAAGAGTGATATTTAGTATTTAATCCTATAAAATATGATTAATTAGATAGCTATGATATATCAATTGAAGTTGTGGACAAGAATTGAAGGGGAATTCGACTTTATTGCCTCATAAAAAATAATTTGAAAAAACTAATTTTATCTCATGTGCATTAAATGTATGTAAATAATTTTTTTTAAATAAATAATTATATTTTTTATAAAAATATAACATTATTAATTTTATTATTAATAATAATATTAATAAGAATTTATATATTGATATGAAATAAGCTTAAATCTTTCATGAAATAGTTAAAAAATACATTGATATGGAAATATCAAACAATTAGAGCTCTTTGAAGAATTTAAAATTTTGAATTGAAAATGAATTTGAACATAGGCATATCTGACTAAAACTTCAATCCTTTATTGGTTTAATTCTTTCTTACAATGATTTCAATTTAACTTGATTTCAATTTAACCTGAACTCAATGAAACTCATAGCAACATTGAATAAGGGGGTTGCTATATTGAAGCTTGCAAATGGAATACGAAGGGTTACAAAATCTACCATGCAATTGAGGCCATCTGTGAGGTTGGATTTAGCTATGCCATTTGTACGGTTGGATTTAGCAGAGGGCAGAATCATAAGCGCCTTAAACTTGAAAATGGTGAAGAGGGGAAGAAGAAGAACAAGCTAGTGTCGGAAGAAGAACATGAATATGAAGAGTTGAAATGGAGGAGAAGCGTAATTTTGGAACCCGAACGACTAGTTGACGAGCCCATGGATATGCCTATGAAAAGTCTTGGAGGGTAAAAACTCACGTGAAAAATTGAGTACATTAATAGTCATTTAAACTAATTAATGTTCTTAACCTATAATTGTCTATTTAAGATATTTTTAAATTTATAAATTATCTAAAATATAATGAAGGGATAGGATTATATATTAAAAAAATGAAAGGCTAGGATTACATTTGGGTGAAAACTCAAGCTCTTTTTTATAATAACTAGTATAAATGCACGTGCACGTGAATAAAATTTTAAAAAATAAGAAATAAATAATTAAATTTTAAAAATAATTTATGATATGCTATATCAATATTGTTAAATTTTATATTAATCATAGATAAGTAGGAAGGGTCTCCTACAAATGAAAAAGTAAAATTAAAAAAAAAAAAAGCTGTAGATGTAAGAATAAAAAAAAACTGCATTAATTTTTTTTTTAACCTAATTATTGCATTTAACCTAAACTTATTGTTACTACTAATGTAAATAAATAAAAAAATTATGAATTTCAAAAAAAAATATTTAAAAAAAATATTACTATTAACGTAAATGATGTCATAAGCTACTTGGAGAGAGGTATATTTGTAAACCTATCACAAATTAATACAAAAAAATGATATTAATTAAATAATAAATATAGTTATAAATACCAATTATTTATAATAATTATCCAATATTTCGGGATAGCCAATTTAGTTAATGTAAACCTGAATATTTTTTGAAATTTAAAGAACTAAATAGTCTATATTTATAATCATAGTAATTAATATAATATAACTAAAATAATTAATTAATGCTAGTAATAATTTAGAATAAGAAAAATTTATAATTTTTGAAAATTAAAAATGTAATTAAAGGCTACGATAATTTTTCAAAAGTTAAATAAAAGGTTTGGATTTACTATGGAAGAAAATTCAAGTGGCTTTTATAATAGTAGTATAGATTTTTTTTAGGGAAAACCCGGCGGAGGGGCCTTACGTGTTAATTCAAAAAAGAGATTACAAAGTCCTTAAAAGGATCCACCAGCTCGCTAATGCTCATAAGAGCTACAAAAAAAGAACAAAATAATACCCAAAAGCCGGTGGTTCCTTATACTAAGATTAACAAAATTTCCTAATAACATTTTAGGGCTGCAAGTAGACAGCACCCAAAAAAGGAAGAAAAAAAGGATAGCAATCACACATTCTTCCTACACCAAAAAAGGGTCTTCCTGCATAAAAAACCACGCGAAGTGTCCATCCTCCAAATCTACATAATTAAAACACTCGAACACCACAAGATAATGTAATAAAGGAGATAGGACCAATAAATCCAAAGATAAATAATCAAAAAGTTGTTACTAATTAAAGGAGTTAAGGAAACAAACCCAAAATCTGCCAACCGACCAGTAATAAAGAGAACCAACAGGACATCCTCAAGCAAAATAAGGAGAGGCCAGGTACCACAAATATTACCAATCAAATACATAGTAATAACAGGGTAAAGAGTTTAAGAATTCCATATAGCAGGCAAGCTAAACAGGATCATCACCCAACAAATAGATAAGCAGACCTCACAAAAATGACAAACGGTTATAGGATAAATAGTCCAAGTATCAGCACCCAGAATAGCACCAAAGCACAGACGCCTCATAGCCAACCCACAAACCCACTGAAGAAAAATGTTATTCTTAAACAACTCCAGATGCCATCTACCAGTATTATCACCAGCATAGCAATAGCAATGACTAACCTTAACATTAGAAATGACATCCAGAGTGTTCCTATGAAGTAAAATAAAAAATAGGTAATAATACCAGAACCAAACGCCAGAAAGCCCAACGGAAAATAACTCTAGCCCAAAATGCTATCCAACCAGAGCAAGACCAACACGAAAAGAGGGAAATACATCACCCAGCACATCAGCCCCAAATAGAAAGATCCAGAAAACCATAACAGAGAAATATAACCATTAGGTAAAGCAAATAGAGCCAGAACATAAAAACCTCACCCATTACGGATATAAGGCAAACCAGCTTTGTCTAAAATAATAAAACCTTTGACCAAATGAGGTAAATCCTTAATATCAAATTCCTTCCAAGCCTCAAGCTGACAACCGAACTTAGCAAGGCAATCAGCACAGGAGTTGCCTTCCCGAAATATATGAGAAATGGTATAGTTAAGAGTAGCAAGAGAATGTTTAATTTTCCTAATAATATCGAAGTTTTGAGGATTCCCCTCCACCATATTCTCAATGATCTGAATTAAAAGCATAGCGTCCACCTCAATCCAGACATATTGAAAACCCAATCTAATACAGATATCAAGACCATAGTACAAACCCATGAGCTCGGCAGTAATAGCATTACAATGAGTTAAAGTCCCATCGAAAGCAGCTAAAATACACCCCAAACCATCACGAATAATGCCACCCACACCCGCAGTGTTGGGACCAATAGAGCCGTCAGAATTAAGCTTAACATAAGGAAAAGAAGGCTTAATCCACTTCACAATCCTCCCCAAATTTTCAGAATTAGCAGAAACTATGTTAATACCAAGATCTAAATCCATATTACAACAATTATAAAAATTCTTATCAGAAATAAGATTGACAGAGTAAAGTTACAAAATTTTATTCCTCACATTGGAAATAATTTGATTGGCATCCATCTTGATGTCATTGTGTTTGGAGTCATTTCTAGCTTTCCATAGATACCACATAATATGGATAGGCAATAAATTATAAATGTAACCTTTAACTCTATTCATCCAACACTTCAAAATAGAAAAGATATCACTATTAGAATGAAAGTTACCTTTACAAGCCAAACCAAAAAAATACCTCCATACTTTAATAGCAATATCCCCATTAACAAAGACATGGTTGACATTTTCAATGCTAGCACAACATTGACATTTTGAAGGAATATAAAAACCTTTTTTCCAGAGTAAGGCATCAACAAGTAAAAAACCTTTAAGACATCTCCACACAAGAATGGAGTAAGAGAAAGGAATATTATGATGCCATAACCCATTGTAAATGTGGGAGCTAATAAGCTTAACTCTAAAAGTACTCCAGACATCTTTTAAATGAAATTTACCAGAGGAAGATACATTGAACAAAATTTTATCCTTGGGGTGCAGTTTAATAGGGATAGTAAATATAAATTCAACAAGAGTAGTAGGTAAAATTTCCACAAGAGTATTGACATTCCAGGACCCATTGATAATAAAGCTCGCAACCTTAATATTATCAATAGTATGCGTGTGTAAACAAGTATCAATAGAATAAGGCCCCAACCAATTATCTTGCCAAAAATAAAGTCACCTTTGCCCAAGCCCATTGAATTAATTGTTTTGCCTCCCATTTAATGTTACAAAGCCTTTTCCAAACTAAAGAATCAGAACTTTTATAATGGCTTAGCAAGGGATGGATATTATTGCAATACTTAACATTCATAAATTGAGCCCATAAACTGATATTAGCTCTAAAAGAGAACCATAATTTGTAAGAGAAAGCCTGAGCAATATAAGAAATATTCTTGCAACCTAAATCACCTTCATTAAAAACCCCACAAATATTCTTCCAAGACGCCCAACAAATGCAAGAGCTATTATTTCTGGAGCCCCAAAAAAATTTATTAAACATTCTCTCCAGTCTAAGGGAAATAGACATAGTAGGTTGCATAGTATGAAACAAAAATATGGAAATAAAATTCAAAACACTTTTAATAAGCACAAGTCTCCCCCCAAAAGAAAGAAAATTAGAAGACCAGTTAAAAGTTTTCTTTGAAGAATAGTAAACATATACTCAAAAAGATGATTTTTTCCTACCTTTAAAAATAGGGGTACCTAAATACTTAATGGGCAATGACTTCGAATTAAAACCACAAATCCTTTGAATAACATTAATTCTACTACGGTTTATGGCACTAGTAACAATAAAGCTTCTTTTGTCATTATTAATGGCCAACCCACTCATATCTTGAAACAGAGAAAGAAAATTGATTAAGGTTTTAACGTTATTAATCGAACCATTAGAAAAAATGATAAAATCATCAGCAAAACTAAGGTGAGTAATCGGGATACCCCAAATAGTATGGAACAATAGCTTAGGATGTTTTAAGTATAATTCTTCCAAACCCCTAGAAAGATATTTCATAGCAATAATAAACAAAGCAAGAGACAAGGGGTCACCTTGCCTTAAACCTTGAGAAGGTTTAAAGAAACCATGATTCCTCCCATTAATGATCAAAGAGAAGTAATAATCCTCTATACTATTTTTAATAAGTAAAATAAAAGAGGCACTGAAACCAAAAAGAGACAACACATTGTACAAAAAATTCCAATTTAGATTGTCATAGGCTTTAGTAATATCAAATATAATAGTAGTATACATGTATAATTGCTAGAGCAGTATTAAAAATTATTTATTAATGCCACAGTTGCATGATATTTTTAATGAATTATATTATTAATTGTTATAGTAGGTATTAATAAAGACATTAACAAAAATAAATTTTTTAATTAATCCTAATTGAATGTAAAAATTAATATAATTAAATGCAGTAATTAATTCTTACTTAAATGCAATTAATATAATCAAAATGAAAACGTCATGCATTTTAATGAATAAATAAATTTCCTAAATAATTTAATTAAATGTATAAATAAAAAATAATAAAAATAAATATATTAATTAATTCTAATTTAATATAAAAATAAATATAATTAAATACACCAATTAAATCTTACTTAAATGTAATTAATGTAAATAAAATGAAAAATATCATGCATTTTGATGAATAAATGAAGTTAATAAATAAGTTCGTTAAATATATAAATAAATTAAAAGATTGAGATACTTCTTTGATAAATTAAATTGAAGGCTAGGATTACATTTGGAAGGAATCACAAGCCACACTTATATAATACTAGATCTTCGTAGAATGCTTGGACGCTAAACTCTATATCCCTCTATAGCCATAAATATTCCAGGATAAAACAATCATTATTTATCTTAATGTCTTGATATTTATGTGTTGGTATACCTATCATTTTGCCTCTTAAATTCCATATTTTCGATCACTTGTACAGCCATTATTTTTAATCGTACTTGCTTGATATTAAGTGTTTGCTTGCCCACCTTTTATTTTCCAATGTCCTAGAATTAATTCTAACAATCTAGTCAACTTAGTTATCTCCAAAATTATTTTTTAAGTGTTCTCACAAATAAAGCCTTAACTATGTAAAAAAGATTAAAGGAATTTTGTATTTCAATTATTTTTAATTGTTCTTATATCATGATTAATTTTATACTAACTATTTATGATAATGATGGAAAGAATCATAATTCTTGATTCTTATATTTTAAATTTTACATTTGGTTCATGTTTACTGTATTATATGCAAATATTTTTTTTTATTACTTATTTCCATGGGTCTATGTTACATCATAATAATCTCCTAATATTATATTATTATTTTCTATTTATCATTATAAATCTTAATCTCTTCTTATTTATGTGTTGATCTACCTATCATTTTACCTCTTAAATTCCATATTCTTTTTTTCACATGTATAGCCATCATTTCCAATCATACTCGCTTGATATTAAGTGTTTGCTTGCCCACCTTTTATTTTCCAATGTCCTAGAATTAATTCTAACAATCTCGCCTTCTTGGTTATCTTCAAAATTTTTAGGAGGAGGCTTCTGTATATAAATATAACAACATGCTAGTATGCATGTCTTCTTGATATGTTGGTGGGGAGCTTTGGCTACTAACCTCCGTCACACACTAACTACAGTCCCTCCAACCACCGTCATCCAACAAAGGTCGTACTGACCAAACAAACAGGCCAACACTCTATTAAGAATAACTCTCATATCACTAGATTCTTTCAACTCCCAATATGTAACTTGCTTTATTTGATATATTTTTACTATATCGAGTCAAGGCCTCCCCCCGGAAGGACCTCATTTGTAATCAATAATAAGCAATAATATAAATATTTTAACTGGGTCAGACCCCTTACTTTTTCCTTTTTTTAGGATTTTCACATAAAACTCTTGGTGTCTCTTATAACTCTAACAACCCTCTTTCTTATGTGTATGTGTACTAGATCTTCGTAGAAAGCTTGGACGCTAAACTCTATATCTCTCTTCATCCGCAAATATTCCATGATACAACAATCAATATTTATCTTAATCCCTTGATATTCATGTGTCGGTATACTTATCATTTTGCCTCTTAATATTCCATATTTTTTTTCATGTGTATAGCCATCATTTTCAATTGTACTTGCTTGATATTAAGTGTTTGCTTGCCCACCTTTTATTTTCTAATGTCCTAGAATTGATTCTAACAATCTGGTCTACTTGGTTATCTCCAAAATTATTTTTTAAATGTTCTCACAAATAAAGCCTTACTTTGTATGAGATTAGAGGAATTTCATATTTCGATTATTTTAAAATGTTCTTATAACATGATTAATTTTAAACTAACTATTTATGATAATGGCGGAATGAATAATAATTAATGATTCTCATATTTTAAAATTTTTATTAGGTTTATGTTTAGAGTATTATATGAAAATATTTTTTAAAATTACTTATTTCCATGGGTCTATGTTACATCCTAATAATCTATTAATATCAAATGATTGTTTTCTATTTATCATTATTAATCTTAATCTATTGATATTTATGTGTTGATCTACCTATCATTTTACCTCTTAAACTCCATATTTTTTGTTGGCTTATATAGTCGTTAGTTTTAATCATACTTGCTTGATATTAACAGTTTGGTTGCCCACCTATCATTTTCTAATGTCCTAGTCTCCTAGAATTAATTCGAATAACCTAGAATACTTCTACTTGGTTGTCTCAAAAATTATTTTAGAAAGAGGCTTCCATATACAAATATAACAACACACTAGTCATCCTATAAATATGTTAGCAACCTTTGTGAAATTAAATTCAAAAGTTGATCAAGAATGGTTAGCAACCTGGTTCATATTAGTAAGAATAACAAAATTATCAAAATTGAAATGCTTTCAATTGATTCGAAGTCGATCAATTTTGTTGAATGAAAATTATTAGTATCAACAAGTATTATTTTACGGTCAATTTAAATTACTCAGATAGGATTAGTTTAAATATTTCAATTCAATTTTACAAAATAATAACGATATTAATTGTAGCATAAAATCTAGTGTTTAATCCAAGAGGGAAAAACATATGTTTTATCATTATAATGCAATAAAAAAAGAGTGATATTTAGTATTTAATCCTATAAAATATGATCAATTAGATAGCTATGATATATCAATTGAAGTTGTGGATAAGAATTGAAGGGGAATTTGACTTTATTGCCTCATAAAAAATAATTTGAAAAAAGTAATTTTATTGCATGTGCATTAAATGCACGTAAATAAATTTTTTTAAATAATTAATTATATTTTTTATAAAATATAATATTATTACTTTTATTATTTTTAATTTTATTAATAAGAATTTATATATTGATATAAAATAAACTTAAATCTTTCATAAAATAGTTAAAAAATACATTGATATTGAAATATCAAACAATTGGAGCTCACTGAAGAATTTAAAATTTTGAATCGAAAATGAATTTGAGCACAAGCTTATCTGACTAAAACTTCAGTCCTTTGTTGGTTTAGATCTTTCGTACAAACATTTCAATTTAACTTGTTTTCAATTTAACATGAACTCAATGAAACTCATAGCCACATTAACAAATATAAAGACTACAATCTCAAGAACAAGTTCATGCAAAATAAATGGACACAATAGGAACTCAATTGATTAAAATTCCTTTTTAGTATTCAACTCTAGCTATTTCATGTATTACCAAAAAAAGATCCTACATGGAGCTCAGAATAAGGAAAAATATTGAAAGGCAAGATGTTCAAACTTGCATTGATATTTGTGGCTATGTGATTATTGGTACCATCATCAAGCCTCCCATGCATACCTCACCACATAATAGCCTTCACAAAAAGGTTCAATGCATCACTGAGAAAAATATGTTAAAAATCAATGGAGAAAAATAATGCTATTATTGTGAAATAGTGAAAAGTTACCTAAATAATAGAAGCATCAACAACACTACTACAACCAACAATCTTCCAAATCCTTCTATTATTAATCTTCTCTCTAGTTCTTTGGGCTACACTCTGCTAACTTGAACCAGCATACATATTTGGCAGAATTGAATAAACTCCACTTCCATTCTCATCAACCTCCTGAATCATTTCCATCACTTTCTCTACAATGCTATGTCATTTCTAGCCTTGCAGCCTCCAAGAAAAGCCCCCCACACCAAAACATCAAGCTTGTATGTCATCTCCCTCACCACCTGATAAGCTTCGTCAAGTCGATTAGCACGACAAAGCAAATCTATCAAACAATAATAATTCTCTATCCTAAGCTTGATCGTAAACTCCCTTTCCATAGATTACTTAATTAATCTATTGCTAGATTAACACATGTTGGAACTAAATCTGTAAAAAGTTAGAATGCATTAACAATTTGACTTTTGGTATTTGGTGGAAGAAAAAAATAATACTTGACACAATGACCTAGATTTAATATCACTTATAATCAACACAAAACTAGATCAATGAAATGACTGCACATAGCTAAAGAAGAGTTAGTGAAATTATTTTCTTCTGTTCATATATCTGAGAATTCAGCCATGTATGATATTGTTCTTCTAATTCTTGAAGAATATTGCAATAATTAAATGTAACAAATGATTGTATTTCTGATTCAAAATTTTATTTAGTTAGTGATAATCAAACTTATAAATTACTAAATAAAATACATTATATTTTATTTAAATTATTTAATTGTTAAAATTAGAACCTTTAAGCAATAAGTTTATTATAAAATGACATGCGTTGTGAATTAATCTCTCCAAACTTACATGCTATTTGTCAAAAATCAAGCTGTTGGTTAACTGTTGAACTGATAGAGAAAATATACATTTTGAATAGGTAAACACATACACTAAAATCATAATTTTTATGGTACCTAAAATATGTTAAGAGACTTGCCAAACAGTATTATAGGTCGGGCAACTTTCTTTGTTCCCTCATTTTTTGAAATTGCTTCCTCCATCCATAGAAAAGGCAGTTAAGTATTTGGAATCTTGCAAAGCAAGAAAAACATGTCATCTAATGTTAAAAGGCATAAACAAACGTAATAAACTAAAGCAACCATACAAATAATATTAACAAACTATGTTAGGAGACATAATGTTGAAATAAGTTTTACTCACCTTTCAACTCATCATGTCGGTCTTAAAGACATCATTAAAAAGCAAGGGAAGCTCTTCAAGAAACTATGATGGAAGACATTAAGATTTTTTTTTATAGAATAGTTTCTAATTTTAGAATTTTCATTTGCATGAAAAATGAAAAATATTTAAAACACCTAATAACTATATAACAGTAGTACTGTTTCATTACAATTTGTACCAACAAAATCCATTGGCTAAGCATTTTAAGTGTCTTAGGGGCAAAACTCTGGATACTTAAAATAGAGAATGAATCTTCATTCTTTAAGTGCACTTCACATCTTTTTAAGGATGAATACTTTCACTTCTTTCTAACAATTACTTTAAGATTTTTGAAAGGAAATGAGGACACTCAACAACACTTTACTCAAGAAAAAACTTACCTGGATAGAAAATCAAACTTTCAACTTACTCTTTTAAGTATCATAGGGCCGAGCCCAATTTCATTGACAAAAAAAGGATAATCACAATGAATAGAACCTATGAAATAGAATAAAAAAATTATAAAGAATTACATGACAATAAACAAAATTAGAGAAAATCAAAACAATTAAACATATTCTAAGGCAAAAATAGGACTCATTAAGTGCGAAAATCACCCAAAACCAGGTGTAGTATCTGAAATGGTCGATAGTGGGCTACTCCCTGGTTGCTAGAATGGCCATCCAAGGGGGTAGTATGGTGTGGGGTACAAAACCTCTCATCAATGTCCTACAAAAATTCTCTAAAGCAATCTCTGAACCAAAAGAGATTGCACATTGAAATGGAACTTATGCAATATGACTCGATATTTATAACAATAATAATGAAGGGATTGTCATACATCACTTTTCTGATTTGCCTAAACTCGTATAGAATATACGATGCTCCTATTGCTTCAAATCTTATGCTTATGCCCACTCTGAGGGTGTTTTACATACAATGTCACTTCTATATACAAAAAAGTTATTTTTATGATTCAAATTCATTACCTACAAATCATAATGGAGACAGCTTGATCATTGTTCCAAAACCACCCTATGACTGATAGAGAAAATCAAGTTTTGTATTTTGAAGCCAAATGAAACATCAACTACTTGGCCTTGAATTGATCCAATAAGCAATTTTTTTAAGGAGTACACTGCATAATGTTTAACAGTAAAAAAATTGCTCATATTTAACAATGGATTAGATTCAATTTGTTCAACTATGGTTTCTCTATCATATCTGGTAAAAACGCAAATCACCGTCTCTAGAGATTAAAATAAAAGGCCACCTACCGTAATAAATTCAATCCTTTTACAATTCTAATATGCCAATGTTAAGAAGTAATATATTCTCCACAATTATTTTCTCTTAAGGGTAGCATCTTTGCAAACCATCGCTGAATAGCACATCCAAAATATATTTACTCAATTCTCCTTGAATATCACAAAGTAATGGGAACAAAAAAATAATGGAATAACTTTATTCAAATACTAAGAATAATATAATAATTAACTGAAAAAAATTCCTTTCATCCATTAAATCACTTCATGAAAAGCAGGCTATAAATTGTCAGCAAACCACTCCCTACTAAACCCATCAACTACTGATGACGATGATAAAACAAATCAAATCCCTCAACCAAAAAAGGAAAAACATTTCCCTACTCTTTCTAAGCGAAGCCACATATCTTGCATAGATTTGTTGAACGTGCTACTAAGGAACTTTCCCAACTAAACTCATAGTTTTAGTAAAGGAAAGTCAAGCAGGTTTACATGCGAGCTTGCTCTCTGATCGACATCCTTTGCATGAGTGATGCAAAGCCTGAGACTTCCAACAATACGAGAAAAAGGCAAAGAAGGAGGAGAAGAAGGCGAGGGTTTAGCGAGGAGGGCAGGCCGAGAAGACGCGTGTTGGGAGTGTGGAATGATATAGAATAAATGGGTTGCGATATTGAAGCTTACGAATGGAATACGAGTGTTACAAAATCTACCATGCAATTTAGGCCATCTTTGCGGTTGGATTTAGCTGAGGGCAGCATTAGGTGGTTTATGCCATTTTTATAGTTGGATTTAGTGGAGGGAAGAATCATTAAAAGTCAAGTGGGTATGCTCTGATACCACTTGAAAGTTCGAATGGGATGTTAAGCCCTTGTGAACTAGTCCCGAGGCTAACTAAGGGGGGGGGGGGGGTGAATTGATTATTTTAAAAATTTGTGAACAAATAACAATTTAGAAACAAAAATCTTTCTGAATGTTTTAAAATAATTACAGTTTCGTGATGATTTGTAGATGTTTAATGATGATCAACTACTAATAAACGCAATCACATAATCATCAACAGAAAATAAAGTGCAGAAAGTAATCAGAAAGAACATATCAAATTTTATAGTTGTTCGGTCAACTTGACCTACGTCCACTCCCCGGAGCCTCCCCTCCGGGTATTGCACTAACACTAAGTGACTCTCCTTTTGCTCCCACAGCAAGGCGGAGAAGCCTGTACAAAACCTCCTTTCCACCAACCCGGTGAGGCAGAGAACCTAAACTCCTTTTGCTTCCTCCTGAAGCAGGCAGAGAACCCGGACTTCTTTTGCTTCCTCCTGAAGCAGGCAGAGAATCTCGATCTTCTTGCGGACGATCCTCCAACAGAAACACTGACAAGAGAAGAGACAACGACTGGAGAAGATGACTTAGATCCGTATTTGGAGCAACCTTTGTGAATCCCTCACAAACTCTCCCTCACAAGATCCTCTCTCTCTCCCAAGCTCTCTCTCTCTCTCTCTCTCAAGGGTTTCTCTGGAAAGGACATTGACAAAAGATTTTTCTTATTGAAAGAAAAAGATATTAAATAAGAGGGCTAAAAAATTGCCCTAAATTTCAACTGGTCGGCACATATCGTCCGGTACGATCGGTCGATCGTCCTATACAATCAGTTCAAAATCACATGTATCAGCCTGGACGATCTGGTTCCTCTAGAAAATCAGTAGATAAACTTTGTTCATATCGTCCCGTACAATTTTTAGATCATCCAGGCCAATTAGTTTAAATTCGAGAATTTCGTCCAGACGATCATGCTGTTCATCCTGCATAAAATATCCAGGACGATTGAAAATGACTTGCTCGGTCGGGATGATATCCATATCATCCCGTACGATTAGTTCAAAATCAGGAAAATCATCTAATACATCGTACTATTTATCCTAGTGAAAAGCTCTGGACGGTCAGGATTTTGCACGTATCGGCCTGTACGATCTTGCGATCGTCCCGGACAATATGATCGTATCAATTCAAAATTAATTTTTTTTCCTTAATTACCAGATTAATTTAGGCATGATTGTACTGGATCGTCTAGGATGATTCGATTAAATATCTAAAAATAAAATTTGCCTAACTTGATCTGGCGGCTGAGAATTTCTGATTTGAGCATATCATCCTGTATAATAGTTATATCGTCCAGGATGATATGCTTAATCAAACCGACTTAGTATGGTCTCCCTAATTAGGGTTTCTATTTTTATTGGATCGTCCAAGACGATATGGATATCATCCAAGATGATATGAATAAAAAGTTGAAAATAGAGACTCTAACTCACTAAAATTCTCCCCTAAAGTGTGTGTGTGCCAGGTTACTTAGCTAGAGGATCAATTACATTACATTTGACTCAAGAAAGGAAAAAAATATAATTAAACACATGCGGACCCGATCTTGAGTGTTATTGAATTATATTTGATCTTTTGTACCTGAAATGTTAGCCAATCAAAGCAGAATACAGAAATATTTGTTATCATCAAAATTATACTCCCTAAATCCTGATTTGCAATAATCTCTTCCTTTTTTATGATGGCAAATATTTATTCAGTAGTTTCAAATAAAAACAGACAAGAGTAATTAACACACATACAAGAAAAGATTTTTCATTTCAAATTTTACTAAACAGGAAATAACTACAACACCAAAATAGTAAAAGAACAACTCAAAAACTAACTCCCCCTTTTGACATCATAAAAAGGAGGAGGAACAGGCAAAACAATAAAAAAAAATATCACAACATAGAAAACTAATACAAAGGCGGATCCTGATCAAAAGGAGGAGGTGGTGATTTTAGTGGATCGTCCTGGAAGATCTATGGATCAGCCAGGATGAAGAGGATAGTCCAGGACGATGTGAAGAAAAACTGAAACAGATGAAGGATGGAGAGAAAAGATCACGGATCCCAAAAACACACAACATAAAAAAAAAACAAAATCAGATAAAATAAGATATAGAAATGAGAAAATAAAAGAAAAACAACCTTTTTTGAATCGATCAGCTTCAGTAAATCAGAAATTTTCCTTGATTTTCAATCCAAAAACTAATAAGAATAAAACCGACAACCCCGAAATCCAGAAAAGTTGGAAAATCGACTTTCATAACTCTTACCTCATACACTTTACAGGTTCAAATTCCTTTCAAGCAAAAATCTAATTTAGAAGAAAAGAAGTTAGATTCGAAAAGAGATCCTTTCAAGCCTCGTTCCAGAGAAATATCTGATATAATAGTATTACAAAATAAGAAATCAGAAATCATGATTTTTCGTCTCAAGCTTTCAAAAATATTAAGTGGCGTATGGATTTTTCTAAGATATTTAAAGATCTGAAAGGGAATGAAGCTTACTTCTTTGTGGGCTTATTTTGTGCCTCTTTTTCAATTTGTTTGGTACTTTTTGCGCATCTTTTGATTTTTGATACACTTTGTGTATTTTTTTTTTCAATTTGACGACATTGCGCATCTTTTTAGCTTTGGGCTTATTTTGTGCCTCTTTTTATTTTGGTGCTTTTTGCGCATCTTTTACAAGCTTGCTTTCTTTAATAATCGATAAAGAATCTCAATTGTGAAATTACCTTCCACACATAAGAGAGGACAAAACTCACTCTCTATAATAAGGAGTAATTCATAGAGTAAAAGCCATACATTATATTATAAGTGTAATCACTTGATTAAGAAAATCATAACAAAGATTCAAGGCTTTGAAAACACTATTCATATGAGGTAGATAACTATAGGAAGATAAAATAGATCTCTATTTCAAAAACTAACTTTTTAACTTTGAAAAAGATTTTTATCCAAAAGAAATAATACACCACTAAAGTAGTTAGAGGAAGAGAAACAATTATCAATGTTTCTCCCCTTTAACAGATTCAGAAAAGTCAATCACTACTTACAAGCTTTCAAACAAAAATAAGGCAACACTCTCAGTCGAAAATCTATTTATCAACAGTAGGGAGCAATGATCTGATTTAGAGGTGAGTAAGCAGCAAATAAAAACTAGAAGGAAGAAAAAACAGACATGTGAAAATCAGTAAATGAAAATCAGCAAATAGAAATCAACAGGAAATAATCAAATCTGATAAGCAAATCAAACAGCAAAAATCAACAGAAAAGGAAAACTTCTAAGGTAAAACAGGCAAATAAATCAAACAACAACTAAAGTAAAATAAAGAAAACAGAAAACATCAGAAATTAATAATCATCAGATTCATGCATTTATATCAATCACACCCAATCCGGTTCTCAAAATGCTGAATGTGTTAAAAGCCAGTGGTTTAGTAAAGATGTCAGACATTTGATTTTTAGTTGCTACATGATGTAGCTCAATGTCCCCTTTTGTAACATGGTCCCTAATGAAGTGATGCCTTATATTAATATATTTGGTTCTAGAATGTTGGATAGGATTCTTAGAAATACAAATGGAATTAGTATTATCACATAGAACAAAAATTGTGTCAACAGGTAATCCTAAATCCAAAACTTAATGCTTCAACCAAAGGACTTGGGCCACATAACTTCCTAAGGTAATATACTCAGCTTCAGCAGTGGAAAGTGTAATTGAGTTCTATTTTCTACTGGACAAGGAGACTAAAGACTGTCCTATGAATTGATAAGTTCTAGAAGTGCTCTTTCTATCCACCTTACATCCTGCAAAATCAGAATCAGAATATCCAATAATCTCAAAAGAAGTGCTGCGCCTTGGGTACCAGATTCCTAGGTTTGGGGTCCCTAAAAGTTATCTAAGAATTCTCATAATAGTAGTCAGGTGGGATTCCTTAGGATCAGCTTGAAATCTAGCACAAAGATAAACACTAAACACAATATCAGGTCGGCTAGCAGTCAGGTAAATCAGTGATCCTATTATTCTTCTATACTTCTCTGATCAATAGATTTTCCATTTGAATCCTTATCTAACTGAACTGAGGAGCTCATGGGAGTATTGATTGACTTGGTTTTGTCCATTTTATATTTCTTCAAAATGTCCTTAATATATTTAGATTGATTAAGAAAAGTTCCATCATCCATTTGTCTTATGTTAAACCCCAAAAATTAGGACAATTCTCCCATCATACTCATCTCAAACTCCTTACTCATTGTCTTAGAAAAATCATCACATAAATTTTTATCAGAAGATTGAAAAAGTATATCATCAACATAGATCTGGATAATGAGTAAATCATCCCCTACTCTCCTCAAAAAAAGGGTGGTGTCTACGCTCCCCTTAACAAACTCTCTTTATAACAGGAATGTGCTAAACCTCTCATACCAAGCTCTGGGTGTCTGTTTTAATCCATATAAGTCCTTTTTTAATTTATAAATATGATTAGGATATTGGGAACTCTCAAAACCTGGGGGTTATTCTACAAAGACATCCTCCTTTATTACCCCATTCAAAAAGGCACTCTTGACATCCATTTGAAATAGCTTAAATCTCTTATAACAGGAAAAGGCTAGTAACACTCTAATGACTTCCAATCTAGCTACAGGGGCAAAGGTCTCCTTAAAATCAATCCCTTCAATTTGATTATACCCCTTAGCCACCAATCTTGCCTTATTCCTAACCACCACACCAGAATCATTCATCTTATTCTTAAAGACCCACTTGGTTCCCACTACACTTTGATTCTTAGGTCTTTCTACTAACTCCCAAACATCATTCCTTACAAAATGATTTAATTCCTCTTGCATTGCTAAAATCTAAAACTCATCAGAAAGGGCTTAATTAATGTTGGTAGGTTCAGTCATTGAGATAAAGGTAGAATGGTTCACTTACTTCCTAACTACATGCTTGGTTCTAACACCTTCAGAAGGGTTTCCTAAGATCAGTTCTTTAGGATGACTTGAAGAATATCTCTAACCTCTAGGCAAAGTGCTATGAGGTTCTACCCTTTCCTCCAGATTTATATTTTTAACTCCTTGGGTAACCTCTCCTAACTCTTCTTCTTCCTCAACTCTAGTCTCATTAGGATCAGATTCATCAAACATAACATGAGTAGTTTCCTCCACCACCAAGGTTCTCTTATTGAACACCCTAAAAGATTTCCCCACACTAGAATAGCCTAAGAACACTCCTTCATCATATTTGGGGTCAAATTTTTCTAAGGATGATTTCTTATTATTCAGAATGAAAACCTTACAGTCAAAGACATGAAGGTGGGACAGATTTGGAGTTCTACCCTTAAGGATCTCAAAGGGTGTCTTATTCAGTTTGGATCTAACATTCACCCTATTCAGTACGTAACAGGTAGTGTTCACCACTTCAGCCCAAAAGTATTTTGGAAGTGAATACTTAACAAGCATGGCTCTAGCGGCTTTCACTAAGGTCTTATTCTTCCTTTCAGCTATCCCGTTGTACTGAGGGGTCCTAGGAGCTGAAAAATTGTGACTAATCCCTTGCTCTTCACAAAAAATTCCAAATTTCTCATTTTCAAACTCTCCACCATGATCACTATGAATAGTCAAGATCTCATAACCTAACTTTCTCTGAATCCAAGTGGAAAAAGATTTAAATTCATCAAATGACTCAAATTTATGTGACAAAAATTTAATCCAAGTAAACCTCGAGTAATCATCAACAATCACAAATCCATAAACTTTTCCCCCTAAGCTGGCAGTGCTAATGGGTCCAAATAAATCCATGTGAAGGACTTCTAAAGGTCTAGAGGTATTGATGTCCTTAATTGAGTGAAAAGAGGAGTGGACTTGCTTCCCTAATTGACAGGCATCATACAGGTAGTCCTTAGTAAACTTAAGCTTGGGGACACCTCTAACTAAGTCTTTTTGGGTGACTCTTCTAAAGATTTTCATACTGGCATGACATAACCTCCTGTGCCATAACCAAGACTCATTAGCAGCAGTTTTTAAGCAAATTGAAATATCAGCTTTAAAGCAACTTACATCCAACATGTAGACATTATTGATCCTTTGTCCCTGCAAAATAATTTTATCATTTAAGCTTATAATATAGCAAGTGGGCAGGAATTTAATGTTGTATCCTTTGTCACAGAGTTGACTAATGCTCAGCAAGTTGTGTTTCAGTCCATCTACATACAAGACATTATCAATAATGAAATTCTTCGAATCACCAATTATACCTGTTCCTACCACCCTCCTGGTGGTGTTGTCTCCAAGTGTAACCTTGCCTCTAGCCCTGGCCTCTAGCAAAATGAATTGATTTGCATCTCCAGTCATATGTCTTGAATATCCGTTGTTTAGGTACCACATGCTCTCACGAGGTCTTGTGTGAGAGCTCTCCTACAAAATCATCAAATGTCAGATTTAGGAACCCAAACAGATTTAGGATCCTTCTTATGAAAAGAAGAATGCAATGTATGTGTGCTGTGTTGTGAAATATGCAATTTGGGCCTCCACACCCAATGTGTACTATGGTGAACAGTTCAGGTGTGGGAGATGTGTCCTAACATGCCATATGAAAAACATCTAACACCAGGAAAAGGGTTAACTAATCTATGTGTGTGATAGTGCCTCTTCCTAGGTTTAAAAGAAACATGCTTTGATGATTTTGAATCAGATTTTTCAAAAGGTGGAGGTGCATAAAATTTTGCAAAAGTAGGAGGAATTTCATTTTTCTCAAAAGCACTAATTTTCACACTCAAAAAATCATTTTCCTTTTTCAAACTTGCAATTTCAAAATTCAGATGATGTTCACTACTATCCAAGTCAGATGCATGAGTTTCTAATTTCTTAAATACTCTTTTTAAGTTAACATACAATATTTTCAATGAATCATGCTCATTAATTAGTTCAGAATGCTTTTTGTTCAATTCATCAAATTCATCAAGTAAAGACATGTAATTGCTATCAAGTGTAGAATGATCCTTAATAAAATTATCATGCTCTTTTTGCAAATTCAAGAAATCCAATTTCAGGTTGGCATGGGTTTTCTTAAGTTTTCTATATGATGAATATATTCTTTCAGAAACATCAAGCAATTGATCATAAGTAAGCTCATATACCTCTTCTTGGTCAGACTGACCAGGATGATCATCTGCCATCAAACACAGGTTCGTAGTCTCCTCCTCAGTTTCAGTCTCAGAGGAGTCAGATGCTGAATCTGCCCAGAAAGCCTTTTGAATTTGCTTTTTATCCTTTCTAAACTTGGGTTTCTCCTCACCATTCTTCTTGCTTGGGTGAGCCTTAAGTGTAGGGCAATCAGCCTTTATGTGTCCAGGCTTCCTGCATTCGAAACAAACAGTATCAGATAAACCTTTAAAATTTTTACTACCCTTACCTTTGTTCCACTTCTGAAAGTTCTTGTGTTTCTTCCTTAGAAAGCTTTTGAATTTCCTAGTAATTAAGGCAACATCATCACTATCAGAACCGGAAGAATCAGAGTCAGTATCATTGGCCTTCAGTACCATAGTCTTTTCCTTCTTCCTCTCACCTGCACCAATTTGTCATTGGTTCACTCCTTGCTCGTAAGCAATGAGTGACCCAAGTAAGTTATCAATAGAATAAGTATTCAAATCTTTAGATTCAGTAATAGCAGTTATCTTGGCATCAAAAGAAGAAGGCAGACATCTCAGAATTTTATTCACTTTTTCATAGTTAGCAAGTTCTCTTCCTAAAGCATTTAAAGAAGTGACAATTTGAGTGAACCTAGTATATATTTCAGAAATCGTTTCACTAGGTTTCATGTGAAAGAGTTCATAGTCGTGAAGTAAGATGTTCAATCAAGATTACTTAACCTCAGATGTACCTTCATAAGTAATGCACAATCTATTCCAAATTTTTTTACCAGTAGTGCAAGTTGAAACACGCATGTAATCTTCACATTTTAAGGCATAAAAAAAAATAGTTCAAACATTTGGCATTCAGTTGGGCTAAGTCTCGATCATCAAAAATCCATTCAGTGAAAGGCAGTTTAGTTTTAACATTTTTAATCATTCTAAAAGGTGCTTCATAGCCATCCTTAACAAGCATCCACATGCGATAATCTATAGATTGAAAAAAACTGGACATGCGAGTTTTCTAAAAATCAAAAGATATGTTATCAAATAATGGTGGACGTATAATTGAATAACCTTCAACAGTATTATGATTACCAAAGTTAGCCATGGATCAAAATTCAAAAGTTTTTAAACTTAATTTTTGAATCCCGCTCTGATACCACTTGAAAGTCAAGTGGGTATGCTCTAATACTACTTAAAAGTTCGAAAGGGATGTTAAGCCCTTGTGAACTAGTCTTGAGGCCAACCAAGAGGGGGGTGAATTGGTTATTTTAAAAATTCATGAACAAACAATGATTTAGAATAAAAAATCTTTTTTAATAATTTAAAATAATTATAGTTTTGCGATGATTTGTAGATGTTTAATGATGATCAACTACTAATAAACGCAATCACACAATCATCAATAGAAAATAAAGTACAAAAAATAATCAAAAAGAACACACTAGATTTTATAGTAGTTCGATCAACTTGACCTACATCCACTCCTCAGAGCCTCCCCTCCGGGTATTGCACTAACACTAAGTGACTCTCCTTTTTCTCCCACAACAATGCGTAGAAGCCTGTATAAAACCTCCTTTCCACCAACCCGGTGAGGCAGAGAACTTGAACTCCTTTTGCTTCCTCATGAAGCAGGCAAAGAACCCGAACTCCTTTTGCTTCCTCCTGAAACAGGTAGAGAACCTCGATCTTCTTACGGACGATCCTCCAACAGAAACACTGACAAGAGAAGAGACGACGACTGGAGAAGATGACTCAGATCTGTGCTTAGAGTAGCCATTATGAATTTCTCATAAACTCCCCCTCATAAGATCCTCTCTCTCTCTCCTAAGCTATCTCTCTTTCTCTCTCTCAAGGGTTTCTTTGGAAAGGACAGCGGCAAAATATTTTTTTTGTTGGAAGAAAAAGATATTAAATAAGAGGGCTCAGAAATTTCCCTAAATTTTAACTGGTTGGCACATATCGTCCAGGATGATCGGTCGATCGTCCTGTACGATCAGTTCAAAATCACATCTATCATCCTGGATGATCTGGTTCCTCTGGATGATCAGTAGATAAACTTTGTTCATATCATCCCGTATAATTTTTAGATCGTCCGGGCTGATTAGTTCAAATTCGAGAATTTTGTCCAGACGATCGTGCTGTTCGTCCTGCACAAAATGTCCAGGATGATTGAAAATGACTTGCTCTGTTGGGATGATATCCATATCATCCCGTACGATTAGTTCAAAATTGAGAAAATCATCCAGAATATCATACTATTCATCCTAGTGAAAAGCTTTGAACGGTCAGGATTTTGCACGTATCGGCCTTTATGATCTTGCGATCATCCAGGATGATATGATCATATCAATTAAAAATTAATTTCTTTCCTTAATTACCAGATTAATTTAGGCATAATTGTATTGGATCGTCCAGGTTGATACACGTATCATCCGGGATGATCCGATCAAATATCTAAAAATAAAACTTACCTAACTTGATCTGGCGGCTGAGAATTTCTGATTTAAGCATATCATCATGTACGATAGGTATATCATCCAGGACGATATGCTTAATCAAACTGACTTAGTATGTTCGCCCTAATTAGGGTTTCTATTTTTATTGGATCATCCAGGATGATATGAATATCATCCAGGACGGTATGAACAAAAAATTGAAAATAAAGACTCTAACTCACTAAAATTCTCTTCCGGAGTGTGTGTGTGCTAGGTTACTTAGCTAGAGGATCAATTACATTATATTTGACTCAAGAAAGGAAAAAAATATAATTAAACACACGTGGACCTGATCTTGAGTGTTCTTGAATTATATTTGATCTTTTGTACCCAAAATGTTAGCCAATCAAAGCAGAATATAGAAATGTTTGTTATCATCAAAATTATACTCCCTAAATCCAAATTTGCAACAATTATAAGTGCCTTAAAGCTAAAAATGGCTGAGAGGGGAAGAAGAAGAATGAGCTATTGTCAGAAGAAGAACACAAATATGAAGAGTTGAAATGGAGGAGAAGCGTAATTTCGGAACCCAAACGACAAGTTGGCGAGCCCGTGGATATGCCTATGAAAAGACTTGGAGGGTAATTATCATTTAAACTAATTAATGTACTTAACCTATAATTATCCATTTAAGATATCTTTAAATTTATAAATTATTTATAATATAATGAAGGGATCGGATTATATTTAAAAAAAAATAAAAGGCTAGGATTGCATTTAGGTGAAAACTCAAGCCATTTTTTATTATAACTAGTATAAATACACGTACACGTGAATAAAATTTTAAAAAATAAGAAATAAATAATTAAATTTTAAAAATAATTTATGATATACTATATCAATGTTATTAAATTTTATATTAATCGTAGATAAGTAGGAAGGGTCTTCTACAAATAAAAAAGTAAAATTTAAAAAAAAAATTGAGCTGTAAATGTAAGAATAAAAAAAACCGCATTAATAATTTTTTTTAACCTAATTTCTGCATTTAACCTAAACTTATTGTTACAACTAATGTAAATAAATAAAAAGTTTTGGGTTTCCCAAAAAATAAAAAAATAAAAAAAATGTTACTACTAACGTAAATGATGTCATAGGCCATTTGGAGAGAGGTATATTTATAAACCTATTGCAAATTAATAAAAATAAATGATATTAATTAAATAATAAATATAGTTATAAATACTAATTAATTATAATAATTATCCAATATTTCAGGATGGCCAATATGGTTAATATAAATCTGAATTTGTTTTTATTTAAAGAAATAAATAGTCAATATTTGTAATCATGGTAATTAATATAATATAATTAAAATAATTAATTAATGCTAGTAATAATTTAGAATAAGAAAAATTTATAATTTTAAAAAATTAAAAATTTAATGAAAGGCTGCGATAAGTTTTCAAAAGTAAAATGAATGGTTTGGATTTACTATAGAAGAAAATTCAAGATACTTTTATAATAGTAGTATAGATATATATTTGCTGGAGCATGTATTAAAAATTATTTATTAATACCAAGCTTTCATGACATTTTTAATGAATTATATTATTAATTGTTATAGTAGGTATTAATAAAGGAATTAAAAAATATAAATATATTAATTAATCCTAATTGAATATAAAAATTAATATAATTAAATACAGTAGTTAAGTCTTACTTAAATATAATTAATATAATCAAAATGAAAAATGTTATGCATATAAATGAATAAATGAAGTTCCTAAATAAGTTAATTAAATATATGAATAAAAAAATAATAAAAATAAATATATTAATTAATTCTAATTGAATATAAAAATAAATATAATTAAATGCACCAATTGACTCTTACTTAAATACAATTAACGTAAATAAAATGAAAAATGTCATGCATTTTGATGAATAAATGAAGTTAATAAATAAATTAACTAAATGTATAAATAATTTAAAAGGTTGAGATTTATCTTTGATAAATTAAATTCAAGGCTAGGATTGCATTTGGAAGGAATAACAAGCCACACTTAAATAATACTAGTATAAATGTACGTGCACATGATGTACGTGAATAAAATTTTAAAAAATAAGAAATAATTAATTAAAATTTAAAAATAATTTATGACATGCTATATCAATATTATTAAATTTTATATTAACCGTGTATAAGTAAAAAAAGTCTCATACAAATGAAAAAGTAAAATAAAAAAAAAATCGAGCCATAAATGTAAGAATGAAATTATCGAATTAATAAATTTTTTAACCCAATTACTGCACTAAACCTAAACCTAACGTTACTACTAACATAAATAAAATAAAATAAAAAAAATGTTACTACTAATGTAAATGATGTCATAAGCTTCTTGGAGAGAGGTATATTTGTAAACCTTTCAGAAATTAATATAAATAATTAGCATTAATTAAATAATAAATATAGTTATAAATACCAATTAATTATAATAATTATCCAATATTTTAGGATAGCCAATTTGGTTAATGTAAATCTGAGTTTTTTTTTTTTTTGAAATTTAAGGAAATAAATAGTCAATATTTGTAATCATGATAATTAATAAAATATAATTAAAATAATTAATTAATATCGATAATAGTTTAGAATAAGCAAAATTTATAATTTTTAAAAATTAAAAATTAATGTAATGAAAGGTTACGATAAATTTTTTTAAGTAAAATAAAAGGTCTAGATTTACTATATAAGAAAATTTAAACGGCTTTTATAATAGTAGTATTGATATAAATATATAATTGCTAGATGAGGTACTAAAAGTTATTTATTAATGCCATGCTTACATGGCACTTTTAATGAATTATATTATTAATTTCTAGAGTAGGTATTAATAATGAAATTAAAAAAATAAATATATTAATTAATCCAAATTGAAAATAAAAAATATATAATAAAATGTACTAATTAAGTCTTACTTAAATGCAATTAATATAATCAAAATGAAAACATCATACATTTAAATGAATAAATGAAGTTCCTAAATAAGTTAATTAAATATATAAATAAAAAAAAATAAAAATAAATATATTAATTAATCCTAGTTGAATATAAAAATAAATATAATAAATGTACGAATTGACTCTTACTTCAATATAATTAATGTAAATAAAATAAAAAATATCATGCATTTTAATTAATAAATGAAGTTAATAAATAAGTTAATTAAATGTATAAATAAATTAAAAGGTTGAGATTCATCTTTGATAAATTAAATTGAAAGTTAGGATTTTATTTGGGAGGAATCCCAAGCCACACTTATATAGTAGTTTATTGCACGTGCATTAAATGCACGTGAATAAAATTTTAAAAATAAAAATTTAGATCTTGAATATTTATTAACATTATCATTCTTAAAAAATATTAAATTTATCGCTATAAGTAATTATAATTATTAATTATTTTAATTAAGAGTTATATTTTTTGTTAAAATTATAGTAGAAAAAATATATTAATATAATTTACAATTCAATATTGAAAAATACATATTTTTTCTCTATAGAACTAATAATATAATAAAATCAATCATTTAATATTTGAAAAAAAATCAAAAATTTTATCATAAACATGCTATTATAACATTATATTAATATATTAAATTAAAATTATAAAATAGAGGAATTTTATCTTAAAATTGTAAGTGCACTAAGTGCACATTAAAATAATTTTTAAAGTTAGCACAAAAATTCATAATGTTTAAAGTTAGCATAAAACTAATAAAAGTGCACAATCACTAAGTCCACCTTTTTAGGAATGCACAATATAATTAGGTATGGTAAGAATTTAAAATTAATGATTATATATTATAATTACATTTATAATAGATATAATCTAAAAATAATGGAATCCAAATTATAATTAAGAACGGTACTACAACAACAACAACATCAAGCCTTTGTCCCACTACGTGGGGTTGGCTACATGAATCCTTTTTCTCCATTGTGTCATGTTAAAAGTCAAATTCTCATTTAAATCTAATAAAGAAAGATCATTTCTAATATTTTCTAACCAAATCTTTTTAGGTTTATCTCTACCTTAACATAAGTCAAATCTAATAACGGTATTAAACAAATTATAATTAACAATAGCATGAAACAAAAATTTTCTAATTTTAGTGAGAAAGAAATAATTATTGGAAGATAAAAATAATATCTTAGATAGTATTCTACAGGTACACAAATGAAAAATAGGAATTTATAAATCTAATGAAAAAGAAGGATGTAAAAATCTGGTGCCAAAAGTTTTGAATGATTTTAATCACACTATATATTTACGTTGTAGAATGACATGAATTAAATTTGAGTCAAATTACTAATTTTAAAAATTAATCAAGTCACATGTAAGCATCTAGGCCTTCAAGTTACCACAAAGTTGTATAAAATTCCCTACGTGGCAATAGTCTATTTAATCAACTCTTCCACAATGTGAAAAATATTAAACTACAATATACAAATTACATGACAGCATTATAGAACAACCAACCTTTTTTAACCTTTCTCACCAAATTCCTATTGTGAATATTTCGTAAGTATCCATACCCAATAGAAAATTGAATATTATCACTAAATAATCACATTAAGTCATTGCTTTAAATATAATATTTCAAGCACTTACCAAAATATAGTAATCACTTTGACGATCCTTGTGATGAACCCATGGCATACCATAAAATCCATTGAGATTACTTGAAATAGCATAACAAAAAATAAGGAACAAATCATAAACTTACAAATTAATGCATACCTATAGACTTGCCACTCATATGGAGGGCCAAAACTGTAGCTTTTACTATTAAGATGCTCAAACTTCAAGGCTACCTGTAAATGATTAAAAATAAATATTAAAAACAACAATTTATAAACATTGATTTATTAATAATCTTAAAGTTCAATAATTTACCTCGTAGGCATATTGTCCTATTCTTTCTATCCCACCAGAAATTCTTCTACTAACATAAACCTGGCCAAAACCACCTTTGCTTAGCTTCATTTCTATTTTGTATACAGGAGAGTTACCAATTTGTACTTGTGCAATAAGAAAAAATAAGACCAACATGAAAAATCAAAATTATGAGATAGAGTTTAGATTTACCATAACCATTTACAAAAATTCTTCTATTACTATAATTGATGTTAAACAATCATATTGCACATAAGAACCTGCTTGCATAGGTTGGTCGAATCAGTTGGATTTAGAAGAAAGAAAAGGAAATCATTTACCAACTCATATTAGATGGTTGTTAGATACTTAGAAATGTATTCAATCTCGGCATGTTTTTGAAGAAGAAACGCATGAGAATGTATTCAATCTCGGCATGTTTTTGAAGAAGAAACGCATGTGAACTTCTACCAGCAAAATTCAAGCTTCCCAATCTCTACTACTGTAATTTAAGGCAACATTATGTGATATCAAGCTTATATTAATGTTATGATATTCTCAATGGATGTATTCATGATATGATGCTGCAAAAAATGCACTTATTTACTAAAGCAAATCTAACAAATTTTGAACTGAAAAGAATCTAAGAAAATTGAGCACAAGGAAAAGTTAGATTTAGAGTTCCATGCATTTATCAGTCCAAACTATTCATCATAGGTGCAACCGTGTACAACAAAAATAAGGTATGTTGATGATATCACATGTAAAGCAGAATTTAGGAATAAGACCAACAAATTTAATAGTCTTGCCTGGAAGAAATTTTCACTCATTAAGTACTTCAGGTGCCAAATATTTTATAGAATGGGAGGTTTAAAAGGTGACTAAAACTTTAGACAATGTTTGGAATAACCATAGTTTTGGAGGTCTTTGAATCGTTGAACCAGGTGATTCCCTTACCAATTGATCCATATTTAAATGGTAGATGGAACTATACATGCAATGACAATAAATGAGAGAGAGTCTGGCATGATATTTCCTTTGATCAAATGGTGGTGTTGAACCACAACAATTACCTTCATCACTACAACCAAAAAATAATAAGATTTATGAAAGTAAAAACTTTATAATTTGTTAAGAAAAGAAATTAGATATAGAGAAACCAACAACAAAAAGAAATAACACACCTTCATTGCAAGATTAATCTTTGACATTTCTTGTACCCATATACTCTTGCTAGTCTCACTATATTCTGAGTGCTATCAAAAGGAGCGCTTGACATCAGAGATAGTCTTTCATGATTTTTTTTTGGGTTTAGATAACTGATGCCTAAGACTTAATTATTACGATTAAGTTTTTTTTTTTCAAAACTTTCTTCTTCAAAAAATTTTGTGGCAAAGAAGGCTTTCACAATCAAATTTATTGGTGTGGTAGCAAGCTGAAAAAAAGATGTCCTCCAACTCTTTATGAAAAAAAGTCTACATGGAAAAGCTATAGATTTGGGTCAGAAATCCTTGTTCTAAGATTATAATATTGTGAATCCAAATAGTGGTATCATTACAACTAACAAGAAGGTCATCATAAATTAACTTTTGCAACAAGTTGATCTAATAATAAAACCTCTAGAAGAAACACAAATTAAAAAAGAAAGCATCTAAATCGACAATTAAGAAAATGCAAAGAAAAAAAAAGTGAACAACTGTGATTTTCACTTCAATTCAACACGATGAAAGGAAGTTGGCCAAAAATCAGTCAAATATATTGTTCTTTATTCTTCATCCATTTTTTTTGTTATTTCAAAGTAGTTGATGCAAGAATGTTAGTAGAGAACAACACACATGGTGATGGACTAAATTGGGAAACTTCAAGTTATCATGATAGGTAGAAACACAAAGTTGGGTCTATATGCTCAAAGGAAGAAACACAAGGTGGCAAAAGGAGAAATGCATAAAGAATATTTTTTGCATCTCAACACCATATCAGCCAGAAATAGGAAGCCCAAATATCCAAATATTTCAAAAACCTATCATTAAGGCAAGTTAATAATCCAAAAAAGAATTTGGAAGAAGCAAATTAATATCCTTACTAACTTGCTGCTGGTAGAATCTGATCTATCATGACCTGAAATCACATTAAGAAGAATTGCAACATCAGAAATACAAAAAATAAAATATAATAAATAAGTAGATCTAAGCAAACAGCTCCCAAAGAAACAACAACGAAATGAAGATAGATAGATAGATATAGAGAGAAAGAGTGTGTGTGAGCGCGTGCGAAACCATACCAAGCTAACAAGTCCCAAAGCCATAGCAGCTTGCAACAAATAAAACAAAGATATAAAGTAAGAAAGAGTAAGAAGAAGGTGAAGAAAAAGTGAGATGGAGTTTTTGCTGAATTTAAATTTTTAATGATATTTGTCTATTATATAGAAACACATTTTTTGCTGGTAAAATTCATGTATTTGTTTGAGACATGATGAATTTATGTTTCCAAATAAGCCTTTCATTAACTTGATGTTATCCTACTATTTTTTATGAGTTTTGAAACTGAGTTTCGATCAACACAAATCAAAATAATAAAGGCCAAGGTTCAGAAAAAAATTGGCCTTAATAATAAGCTTATCAGTAATCAATAAAACTTTTCCTACTAATTAATGGGAAGCGAAGGTATAACTCAATCATTCAGTAGAGGGCTCATTTGGTTGTCTGATATTTTTTAAAAATACATAATATTTCTTTCACTTATTTAAATATAAAAATAAAATTATTATTTTTCAGGCAGTTTTGAGAAGATTATAAAGTTTGAAATCATTGTTGTTAAGTAGTAATATTCAACTATATGACAAATTTAAAAAACTTCATAATATTTTTCTGACTGTAAACAACCAAATGAATCATAAATGTCTCTGAGAAAACAAGGAATGAAAGTTCAACCATATTTAATGGAGTGCCTCAGTATTTCTTGATGCATCCATATCCATTCTTGAGAGAGAATTAGGGCTCATTTAATTTGGCTTCTTTTATTAATTAAGTAGACAAATTATAGTAAAAAAACTACCTCAAAGTAGCTTCAAAACATTATTTTAAAAAGCACATCTTTTATAATGCAATTTTCTCCAACAAAATAGCTCTGCTTTTTTTTTTTTTGAGGTTTTATACTACAAAACCCTTAATCTTTTCAAAATAAGAGTCTTAAAAATGTAAATTATATCACTTTGCTCTAATAAAAAATAGTAGAAAATAAAAAGAAGATTATGGACAAACCTGCTACGCTGAAACCTGAATGTTTGTGCTTGTATTGTATGTAAAAGTAGTAATATATAAGTGTAAGCAAGTTAAAATACTAACGAAGCTATTAATTTATTTGAAAATGAGAAAAATATACAATTTTAATTAATTTATCATATAATATATTTATTTCAAAATAAATTAAATGATTTTGAGATTTATTCAATTAAAATTTAATCTAAATACGTTCAAGCAAATGTAAGGATAAAAAAGGCTTTTTTTTTTAATTCCAACGGTTAGTACAATCAAATAGCTAACATACAAATCATAAACTAACAGGTCAAAAAAACTAGAAAAAAAATCAAAATTGCTGAGAAGTTAGAAGAAATCAGAAGAAGATATGGATGAGCAGAAATTCAAATTGTTTTGACCAAAATGACTATATATAACTATTGAAAGCAGTGGTTTGACACTTTTTAGCACAGGAAAATCCCAACAAAGACTTCTAGTGAGTCTAAATCCAAACTAAAGAAAAGGAGGAAGAGATCATCCCATGGAATTACAATACGTAAAGGCAGGATGAAATTACCAGCAAATTAGTTTCTCCTGTTCTGCACTCAAGCAGATCAAAAGAAAGATCAATATATCATCTTAACTTTAGTCGCCTCCTAACAGCTATGAAATTGGTGAAATATTTGAGGGCTTTCAAGTGATCAATGACAAACATAAAAGAAGAACACAGAAAGAGAGAGAGAGGAGGAAGAAGAGGGATGATGATCTAAAATTAAATCAGAGATCAACCAAATGGTAACTCCACCTTTTCTTCTGATAAAGAAGAAGACGACAAAAGCAGGAACTTGAGAGGCAGAGAGAAAGAAATGAAGACAGATAACCATCAATTTTATATAGACTACTGCAACTTCAAGATCACGTAGAAGAAGCAGAGAAAACTTCATTTTGAATCAGATCTCCGAGCGACTCCTAGGCGATTCTAGGGTTCTCTTCACGCTCGACTCCCAGGCTTAGTTTCTCTACGCTTTCCTTGTGTTTTCGTTTGCTTTTCTCCTCCATTTTTGGATTTTGCGGTTAGTTTTGTTTTCCGTCGCTGGGCGATGGCAACCCCGTCGTCATCGGTCCCGATTTCTTCCTCTCTTTTTGAGGGAAAATCTAGATCCTTTAAAGAGGTTTTGGCTGGTTCTTCTTCTACTGCTTCCAAACTGAATTTTGTTCATTTGTCGTTTAAGGGCTGTCCGGATCTATTATTTGAGGATTCGGTTGTGGATCTGTTAGCTGCACCTTATGGTTGGCGTTGGTTGGTAAATTTATGTTGAGACGTCCGAATTTAGATATTATACAAAAAATTTTCTTAAATCTGAAACTTTCCGAATTGTTCCATGTGGGCTTACTTGATCAAAGACATGTAGCTATTCAACTGTATAATGATCTTGACTATAGTCGCATATTTGCTAGAAGAACGTATTATATTCAAGCTTGTCAAATGAGAATGCTTAAATGGACCCCGGATTTTGATGTTAGGGAGGAATCTCATATTGCTCTGGTTTGGATTTCTTTTCCTAATCTAAGACTGCATTTCTTTAACTAGCAAATTCTATTTGGTTTAGCTTCTATATTTGGTCGTCCCTTACAAACGGACCAGGCGACGGCTGCTATTTCAAGGCCGTATGTGGATCATGTTTTAGTTGAACTGGATGTTTATAAGAAACATCCTTGTGAAATCTGGCTCGATTCAGAGGTGAAGGGATATTTTCAAAAAAGTGGATTTTGAGAATTTACCTTTATTTTATTCTTTTTGTAAGATGTATGGATATGGTGTTATTGACTATTTTAGGAAGCATCCCCACCTTCGTAAAGAGAAAGAACCACTGAATGCTAAAAATGGGGTGGTTAATCAGGCTTCCTATACTCCGGTTCCTCAACAGGGCAATATTACTAACCCGTTACATGCGACTCGAGAAAATTTAGCTGTTGATGTTAATGACCCTGATCACAATAGTAATGTTAATATTTCATCGAACTAGGAAAGGGATGTCCTTTTAATTCCTATGTTGCCTACTGATTATGAGGAGCAAGCTGTTCCTATTATCGCAACCCAAAATAATACTAATGCTGATGTTATTATTTCTTCTAGAAACATGCAAAATGTTTGTGTTGCTAAAGATATTAATTTACTTATTCATAATTCTTCAATACCGCTGATTGAACAGGAAGTTGATATTGGTCCTAATCTTTTCATTCAATTACCTATTGAGGAAGGTGGCAGGATCTTAGAGGAAGGGGAAATCGCTGCAGTTGTGCATTGCCCATCTACTGATGATTGCCATATTGAACCTATTGAAAGGGAGAATGTTGACTTGCAAAATGTGGGTGGATTGAACAAGGATGAGGATGGTTTTTTTATGGAGGATGAATGTCCTCAAATGACGGCTACAAGGGAACAACCAAGTGGCAGTAAGAATTTAACTTCTTCTTATTATAATAACGATGTCTTTACTGATACGGAAGATATGGATATGTCCGCCAAAAACTTTAGTAGGGATGATAATGATTTAAGTTTTATCAAGGTTCATAGTAAAAAAGGGAGGAAACCTAAAACCATTTCGTTACAACCTCCTAAAAATACTAGATCAAATACTTCCCATTAAGCTTGTTTTTATGTTTAATGCTATTGTGTGGAATGTGAGGGGTATTGGTTGTTCCTCCTCTAGAATTCGGGTCAAAAACTTATATCGTATTCACAATATTAAGATTCTTGTGTTACTTGAACCTCTTATTTCTTTGTCCAGGCTTATGAGTACTTCTTAGTTTTTAGGTTTTAATCATGCTACTGCGAATGTTGCTAACAAGATTTGGATTTTCTGGAAAGATCTGATTAAAATTGATGTGATTGCTAACTTTACTCAAGTTTTATATTATAAAGTGGAGGCTTTTAATTTTCATTGTTGTGTTTCATTAGTGTATGCTGCTTCTTCTCTTTACAATAAAAAATTGCTTTGGGATCAAATTAGTAATTTTCATCAAATATGTTTTTTTCCTTGGCTTGTTGGTGGGGATTTCAATGCCATTACTAGTCCTGATGAACGGCTGGGTGGGTCTCCCCTTTCTGCCCATTCTATGGAGGATTTTAATAATATGATTTTTAATTGCAGTTTGATTGATATTGGCTTTACTGGTGACAATTTCACTTGGAATAGGGGTCATTTATGGCAAAGATTAGATCGCATTTTGTTTAATGATTCGTGGATTAATTCGCCTATTATTACTAGTGTGCAGCACCTGAGTAGAACTTTGTTTGATCATTCCCCGTTACTTATTACTACTAATACTAGATGTTCTAATTCCATCTCCCATTTTAGATTTCAAAACATGTGGCTTCTCCATGAGTCTTTTTTTTATGTTGTTAAGATTAATTGGTACTCCCCTTTACATCCTGATAACTCAATTTGTGGTATGAAGAGACTGTGGCTGAAACTCAAAAGATTGAAACAGGTTCTGAATTGGTGGAATCACCATGTCTTTAAAAACATTTTCTCTAATATTTTATGTTCTGAGCAACATGTTTATTCTATTGAGGCGACTTATCAAAATAATCCTTCTGATGTCAATTTATCTCTATTAAAGAAAGCCAAAGATGATCTTTTGACTTTTCAAACTCAAGAAGAAGCTTTTTGGAAACAAAAAGCCTCTACTAAAAAGTTGGTTGATGGTGATAATAATTTTAAATATTTTCATGCGATGGTTAAGCGCAGAAGGGCTAAAAATAGTATCAACAACATTAGAAGGGACGATGGTTCGTTAGTTGATAATCCGGAGGAAATTGCTAATTTAGCTGTGCATGATTTTAATTCCTGTTTTAACATAAACTTTAATCTGGCCTTGTTTGGTGATCATTCTTTCATTCCTTCTCTTGTCTCCACTGAGGTGAATGGTGATCTTTCTAGGCCACCTTCTTTAGAGGAGGTTAAGGAGATGGTTTTTGATATGAATGGTGACTCTGTGGCAGGGCTTGACGATTTTACTACCCTTTTCTTTCAAAAAACTTGGAATATTATTGATCATGACATCTTTTCTGCTGTGTTGGATTTCTTTGATTGTAACCCTATACCTAAGTTCTTTACATAAACTTCCATTGTGCTTATTCCCAAGAATAATAGTGTTAACACTTGGAATGATTTTAGACCGATTAGTCTTTGTACTTTCTTTAATAGCTGATTTCTAAAATCCTGTCGAATCATCTTGCTTCTATTCTTTCCTCTATTATTTCTCTTAATCAAATGGGTTTTGTGAAAGGCAGGGCTAGTACGGATAACATTTTGTTGGCTCAGGAATTGTGTCAAGACTTGGATGTTAAGGTGAGAGGTGGTAATGTTATTTTAAAGCTTGATATGGCTAATGCCTATGATAATTTAAATTGGAATTTTTTATATTTTATCTTAGAATTGTTTAGTTTTGATTCTACCTTTATTAAGCTCATTAAGAATTGTATTGAGAATGTTTTTATGTCTATCATTATTAATGGGACTTCTAATGGTTTTTTCAAAATTTCCCATGGCCTAAGACAAGGAGATCCTATTTCTCTTGCCCTTTTCATTATAGCTGCTGAATTCCTTTCTAGGGGTTTATCCAATCTTTTTAATATTAATACTGGTCTTTATTTTAGAACCTTGGGTGGCGCCCTTATATCTCATTTGTGTTTTACTGATGATTTTATTGTGTTCTCTAACGCTTCTCATAACCAAATTCAGAAACTTATGGATTTTATGTCTAGGTTTGAGATGGTTAGTGGTATTTCCTTTAATAAAAATAAAAGATGCTTTATTATTTTTAAGAGAATTTCTAATAATCATATTTTATCCATTAAAAATATCACTTGATTTACTTAGGAATTTTTGCCCATCAAATATCTTGGTGTCCCTCTTTTTAAGGGGTGGAGGCAATCCTTTCTGTTTGACAATCTCATTGATTCGGTTCACAAAAAACTTTTATCTTGGGATTCAAAATTTTTGAATTTTGGAGGTAGAATCACTCTCATTAAAAGTGTTCTTACTGCTTTACCTGTTTACAGTTTTCAAACTATCTTTCCCACGTAAGCTATGTGTGATAGACTCCATAAGCTGATTAATAATTTTTTTTTGGAAAGGCACTTCTTCTAGCTCTAAAATTACTTGGGATTCTTTGGATAAGTGTTGAGGTGTTCTGGCTGAAGGTGGTCTTTGGTGCAAGACCTTTTATGATCTATCTAAAGCTTTTACTTTTAAACTTTGGCATAATCTTCGCACTAATGATAATTTTTGTGCTAACTTTATGATGTCTAAGTACTGTGCTGACAAACATCCGACTAATTGTGTTGCTAAACAAGGCAATTCTAAAGTGTGGAAAAGGCTCTGTAAAGTTAAATGGGAGGTGGAACCCTATATATCCTGGGATCTTGGTGATGGGAATATCCTCTTCTGGCAAGATAGGTGGCTTGGTAAGCTTTCTATTGACTCTATTTTAAATACATTATCTATTGCTTCGGTTCAGGTTAAGTATTTCTTTAAAGATAATTTGTGGGATGTTGATAAGCTTTCTAATGTTATTCCCTAAAGTATTACCCACCGTATTTTGAACGTGCCCATTAACACTGAGTCTAAGGATGTTATTATATGTTATTTTTCTAAGGATGGTGGCTTCCACTTAAAGGATGCTTTGCAATCTTTTCGTGCTAAAAATAATTTTGATATTACTTTTGCTTGTATTTGGCATAAAAGCATTCCCTCTACTATTTCTATTTTTGTTTGGAGAGTCCTTCACAGATACTTACCCACTGAGGATAACCTAATCAAAAAAGGTTTTCAGTTGGCTTCTAAATGCCAATGTTATTGTCATCTAGAAAGTATGCATCATGTCCTCATCTCTGGCACGGTAGCTGTTCGTACTTGGGTTTATTTTGATGACTTATTTCAGATTAATTGCTTTAATGGTAAACTGTCTTTAAAGTCTTTACTTAATGTTTGGTTTATTAAGTCTAAAGGTCATATTCGGAATGTCATCCCTTGTCTGATTCTTTGGTTCATCTGGTTAGAAAGAAACAATTCATTTTTTAATAATGTAAAAATGAATCATAATAATGTGATTCAAAGGATCAAAGATAAGATCTCTTCTCTGATTGCTGTTAGATTACTTTCTTATAAGAATTTCAAGAATTACCACTCTATTGGTTATGCTCTTAGCCTCTCTGTTGTGGGGAGGCCGTCTACCATTCTTGTTTATTGGACCAAGCCTCCTAAGGATTTTCTTAAACTGAATGTGGATGGGATCTGTTCTGGTAATTCTGAAGGTTGTGGTGGTACTATCAGAGATTATAATGGTAATCTCATTATTATTTTTGTGGGGCCGATTTATCATGGTAATGTTTCATTAGCTGTTAATAGTGCCATCCTTTATGGCATTCATTTCTATTTGTCCCTTAAGACTCTTAATTTAGTTATTGAGGTTAATTTTGGCTTTGATTTCAGCACTTTATTAGTTGGTAGGGATGCATTGTGTAGTTCTGAGCTATTTTATCAAATTCATAATATTAAAAAGTTGCTGAGTTATTTTAATCATTCGTTTTAGAATATTTATAAAGAAGGTAATGAATGTGCTACTTGGCTGGCTCACTGGGGGTTTCAACTTGATTTATTCACTGATTTGGTTGGTTCTTCTGTGTCGGCCCCTCTTCGTAATTTATTGAAGCTGGATGGTATTGGAATCCCTTATGTGCTTACCTAATTTATTCTGTTATCTTTTGGGTGCATCTATGGCCTTTATATCTTCTTTTTGGTGTAGTTTCCTCTTTACTTTATTTGGTTTTCTGGTGGAGTTTCTTCCTGTTTTAGTGTATATTGATTTTTTGTTGCTTTTCTTGGCTCCTCTGTTGGTGACTGCGTGTTACTGTTTTATTCTTGATTTATTGGTGGCCATTTTTTGCTTTTGTTTTGGTCCTCTCGGGTTTTGCTTTATTGATATTTACTTCTTGTTAGATTTTCAGCTTCTGGCTCTCCTCTTTGGGGTTGCCTGTGGGAGTCCCTTTTTTTTCGACTTTTGGGTCTGGAACCTGATTGTATGCACCTTAAGTTTTACTCTGAACTTCTCTTTGGGGAGGGCTGTGGCCGCTCTTCTCTTACTTTTTGCTGGTTGGTTGGTATTGTCTCACTTTGGTTTTTATCCTGGAGTGTGCCTGTTTGTTTGGATTGAGCGGCATCAGGGTAATCCTTCTGATGATTTTGGTTCTCACTCTTTACGTAGTTATTTGGGGCCATTTTTCTGTTGTAGTCTCTGTGTGGTGTAGTTGGTTATGTATGATTACTGTTGTATTTCGAGTTGGAATATCTGCTGTATTGATTATTGGTTTGACTGTCTGCTCTCTGCTGGTAAGGATTTCATCTTCTTCCATCTAGGGTTTTTTCGTGTTGTTAATTGTCTGTTGTTTTGGAAGCTCAAGGTTTTCTATGCCCTTGATTATTTAGCTCAGTATCTTTTGATCCATTTCTTGGATTATCACCTCGATGTTGTTCAGTTGATTGTATGCCTAATTTGGTATGTTGTGATCTCTTTTTTGCAGGTTGTGTTCCCAATTTTGTAGGGTCCATTTATGACTGGCTATCGCTCCACTGCTTTTTTGGACTGGAAGGTTGTTTTGAAGTTTTCTAATATAGTGTGGGCTAGTAATGAGCCGGTTTTGGGTGAGAAGCAGGTTTGGACTACTCCTTTCTGGTATGCTTCTCCTATTTAGGTGCTCGCTCGTGTGCACCGTAGAATGTTCCCAGGTAATTATGTATTTTTCTTTAGCAGGGACCTCGAGCTCGTAGGTTTTTCTTTTTTAATTCTTTTTGTAGCTCGTTCGAGCATTAGTGAGCTTGAGGGCCCTTTAAGGACCTTGTACCTGATTTTCTATATTAACACATAGGCCCCCACCGAGGGGTTTCTCCAAAAAAAAAAAAAAGAAGAAGAAGAAGTAGAGAAAACTTCTGAAAATGAAACAAGAAACAGAGAAAGCAATCTCGGAGGCTTAGGCATTGTCCGCGGGGAAGGAAGTAAAACCATTTCTCGGCGATGTTTGGAGGAAATGAATCGCCAAAAAGTGAAACAGCCACAGTAGAAATCGAAACGCTCTAAGAGATCTCGCTCGGTTGACATGCGTTCAGCTAGGTTTCTTTAGATGTGCATTAATGGGAAGCCAATCGGTTGGGAGGATGTGAGAGAGAAAAGCTAGGTTTGTAAATGGACGGTCACTTGTTGTTGAAAGGTGGGTAACGTTCGGTATGGCCATGATATAGAAACGCTAGCTTTGATGTATGAAATTATTTTTTTTTAATGAGTAAATAAATATTTTGTAGGTAGAAATTATGCGAGTGTATTTTAAATAAAGAATTTGAGGAGTCATAAATAAGCGTTCCAGATCATTTTGAAAATTTATAAATGAACAATCAGGATTTGCTAAGAGTGGAATCTCAAGCCACTTTTATATAGTAGTAGTAGTAGTAGTATATATATATATATATATATACTACTACTATATAAAAGTGGCTTGGGATTTCACTCATATGCAATCCTAGCCTTTCATTTAATCTATCAAAGATGAATCTCAAACTTTCATTTTATTTATATATTTAATTAACTTATTTATTAACTTTATTTATTTATTTAAATGCATGACATTTTTTATTTTTTTACATTAATTGCATTTAAGTAAGAGCCAATTGATGCATTTAATTAAATTTATTTTTATATTCAATTAGAATTAATTAACTTTTTATTTTATTTATATATTTAATTAACTTCATTTATTCATTTAAATGCATGACATTTTTTATTTTATGTAAATTAATTATATTTAAGTAAGAGTCAATTGGTGTATTTAGTTATATTTATTTTTATATTCAATTAGGATTAATTAATATATTTCTTTTTATTATTTCTTAATTAATATATACTCTTGCAATTAATAATATAATTCATTAATTAATAAATACCCCTTCATATTCGCATTTTATTATTTCATACTCTTCTTATTTTCTTTTATCAAGATCTTAAGAAATAAAAATTAAGTATCCTTTCATATTCTTTTTTTTGTATCCCTTATATTTATTATTACTCTTCATATTTCATATAATTTTTATTTCTCTTCATATTCCCCTCTTCATAACTCTTTCTATTCCTTATTATATTATATATTATAACTCTCGCAACTCATCAAACTCTCATCCTATCTGGAACTATTTCTATTTCTTTATAATCTCTCCTATTTCTATGGTGTTCTGAAGATGATCTAGCTATAGCACTCCTAACAACTCCTTAACAATGACAGTGTTGCGATGACGATAATATCATATCAAGTTTCGATGAGAATGCCATATCAACTTTTTGCAGCTCCTCTGCGACAGCGAGAAAACTTTGGATGTCAAATATGCCTCAATTTTTTTTTGTTTAGAAACTTTTCTAATTGGAATTATAATTATATCTATAAATTGAAATCTCTTTGCATAATTATTTTTATTATTTGTTTGATTTTGTAGGAAAAGTTCTAGATGCCGAAGATGTCTTCGATTGTTTTCATCAAAAAATCTCTCTAATTAAAATTATATTTGATATATCGCCAAAAAATCATCTTGATCGGGCACGAATCTCGAGGAAAAACTCAAGTTGGAAACTTCAAAAATTATTTCGGAGACCATTTAAACTCCGATTTCAGCAAACTTATAGTCGAACTGAGCGTCTCGGAAATACGAACCCAACGACACCAAATTCGACTCAATCTGAGCCCAAGTGAGTCCAAATCAAGTACCCGAAGCACTATTGGAAGCATCAAACAGCTATTTGAGTTACCAAACGGTCTCCGATTTTGACGAGCTTATAATCAAATCGAGCGTCTCGATGAGACGAATCCAACGAGCCCAAGATCGTAGAATTCTGATATCATTAAGACCTTCAAATCCTCGATAAACGGTTCACGATCAAGGGATTCAATATCGGCCGTTCATCCGGATCACTCCGTATTTGCCCCTGATCCCTCACATATTTACGGGCTATGCCACTCCAGAAAAACTATAAATAGCCCCTCATTTCTCTTAAGAGGGGACCCAAGCCAAGAAGAGAAGGAGAAGAAGAAGAAGAAAAGTGTAGGAGGGAACAGCTCCTCCTCGACCATCACCGGAACTTCGCCGAAATTCCGCCGGAACACCACCGGAGCACCACCAGGCGCCCGAGGGACGCCGGAGCTCTACCCTACACGGGAGCAATGTCGGAATTCTGCCCGACGCCGGAATTCTACCCGACGCCCGAGTGATGCCGGGCTTCTTTCAAAGTGACGCCAGAATTCTGCTCGACACCCCGAGTGACGTCGGAACTCTGCTTGTCCTTGTAGCTGATACTCATTGTAATCTGATCGTCCTGAATTTAAAGGACGAATCAGCCTTGTGTATTTCAAACAACACTAGCGAAACTTTTTTCAACTGGGCGTGGCCCCGTGGTTTTTTCCCTTTCCAGGGTTTTTCCAGGTAAAAATTCTGGTGTTACTCTCTCAATTCTGTTTGTGTGCTGGATATACGTACAACGCTGAGACGGAAAATTAAATCTATCGCCGCGTATATTTGAGTCCGCAACAGTTTGGCGCCGTCTGTGGGAAACTTATCCCACAACTTCAAGTATTGCTACGATGGTCAATAGGCGTAGCAATCGCCTCATAGGAGCCTCCCGCTCTCACTCTCCTCAATCCAGAAACCAGTCTATAAATCATGGACATCAAGTTTCTGCCTCCTTTCTTCCTGGGGGGCAACACATTGCTGGAGAAGGAACCTCAGGGCTTTCTTTGGAGGAGCGAATCCGAAAGATGGAAGAATCTCAAAACGAGATCCTACACCTCCTGCGAGAGACTCGACAACCGACCCTAGCACCTCAGGAGGAGGTTCTTCTCTCTCAAGATCCGCCACGTGTTGAAGCTGTTCAAATCGAACATCTTCAAGCTGAGATTCCTCTTCCTCCACCCAGGAGGCGTTCGCAGTCACGTCAAGAGAACGAGCTGGCAGATACAGCAAGTTCTACCCATCCTCCGCACGCAAGTCAGCGATCTCGCCTTCCTCAAGACCTCCCTGAAGAGCTAGCCCAACCTCACATTGCTGAGCTCCCTCGCAATGCCCTACGCCACGAACTGCGATAATTAGTCCGGGAGGAATTCCCTACAGGAGGCATAAGGCAACATCTTCATCAGTGGGACTTCCAGGAGTCGTCACCCCTAGCAGAAGCCATTCTTCAACACCCTATTCCGGCTGGCTTTAAGCTGCCAAGCATTGAATCCTACGATGGGACATCTGACCCGTATGAGCACATCGACCATTACAGGACCATCATGCATATTCAACGAGCTTCAGATGCACTCCTTTGCCAGGTTTTCCCTGCTACTCTTAAAGGACAAGCTTGAACATGGTACTATTCACTTCCAGCCGAAATGATCCCCACATTTGTTAAATTGGCCAAGGTGTTTGTCGAGCAGTTCGTAGCCAACCGAAGAATTACTAAGGATTCTTCTCACCTTTCCGGGATTCGTCAAAGCGAGGGAGAATCATTGAAAGAGTACTTTCGATGATTTTCTATCGAGGCTCGACAAATCCCAGGAGTAGACCCAGAATTGCTCAGAGGGGTCTTTCTTGGAGGACTTCGTCCTGGCCCCTTCTATTCGGCACTCATGCGCGATACTGTTCATTCATATGCCGATCTGATCCATCGTGTGGAAGCACAGATATCAGTAGATGAGGCAATAAACGCTCACAGAAAACAGTTCGAGCAACCCACTGGGAAGCACAAGGGAGCACCTGAGATGGATAATCCATCATCACAATGGAAAAAGCAAGGGAAGAGCAATCTACCTCCTAGACCCCCTTTGCCACGACGAGAACCCCGACAGGAGAAGGAGTACACTCCGCTCAACACCTCTCGAGCAAATGTGTTGATGGCGATTCAAGATCAGGACAAAGTGAAGTGGCCGCATCCTTTAAAGACGAATACAGGAAACCAAGATCAGTACTGCCACTTTCATCGTAGTCGTGGCCACACTACTGAGTCCTGTAGGCAACTTAAGGAGGAGATTGAAAGACTCATCCGTCAGGGCTATCTTCGACAATTTATTGGGAATCCACCTACCCAAGAAGAAGCTCGTCCCACTGGGGGGCAGAATCAATCACAAAGGCAGCCAGTGAATAACCGGATAACGATGGGCGAAATTGAAACAATCGCAGGAGGCCCCTTACTATCCGACCAAGTCTTTTTGACTGTGGAAGAAAACCTAACTCCAAAAAAGGCTCGTATTGATCACTCCATCACATTTGATGATTCTGACCTGGAAGGAGTGAAAACCCCCCATCAAGATCCGCTTGTCATAAACGCAGGCATCGGTGACCCGTGTTACAAGGTCAAAAGAATTCTTGTGGACAACGGAAGCTCCGTAGATGTCCTGTTCTACTCTACTTTTCTCAACATGGGTCTCTCAAGAGAAAAACTTCAACCTGCTGCAGGTCCTTTATATGGATTTGATAATCGACCTGTACAAGCAGAAGGAATAATCAGTCTCCCGGTAGTCCTTGGAGAATTTCCTCGACAGATTACACACTCCATGCAATTCATCGTGGTAAAGTCAGAATCAGCTTATAACGCCATCTTCGGGAGGCCGCTCCAGTCAATTTTTGGGATTATCGCATCCATTCCTCACCTCAAGCTGAAGTTCCATACCCCATCAGGAGTCGGTATAGTATGTGGAGATCAGCAAATAGCGCAAACATTCTATCTTAGGCAGATCAAGTCTCGTCCAACGGTTACCCTGAGCATCGAGGACTTTAATCTGCGGAGCGAAGATATTCCTCAGAGAGCTTCCCCTGTGGAAGACCTTACTACTGTATCTATATCTGAAGAGCATCCTTCAAAGACAGTGTGAATTGGATCACTTCTCTCAGATGATGAGAAGAAAAACTTTACAGCTTTTCTACGAGAAAATCAGGATATTTTTGTATGGAGTCCAGCAGATATGCCTGGAATTGACCCCGAAGTAATCGTTCACTCTCTCAAGGTCAATCCAACGTGCAAACCGATTATCCAGAAGAAGCGAAACTTTGCACCAGATCGCCAGCAAGCAATTGAACAAGAAGTAGATAAACTTTTAGAAGCTGGATTCATACGAGAGGTGCACTATCCTACTTGGTTAGCAAATGTTGTCATGGTACAGAAGGGGAGTGGAGCCTGGAGAATGTGTATAGATTACACTGATCTCAATAAAGCTTGCCCGAAAGATAGTTTTTCGCTCCCTCGCATTGACCAGTTAGTTGATACCACTTCCGGTCATCAAATGTTAAGCTTTATGGATGTATACTCCGGTTACAATCAAATAAAAATGAATCCTGCTGATGAAGAAGCAACAGCTTTTCAAACAGACAAAGGATTGTACTGCTACCGGGTGATGCCCTTCGGACTCAAAAATGCTGGAGCAACTTATCAGCGCCTCATGAATAAGGTTTTCAAAAGCCTTATTCGACGTACTATGGAGGTGTACGTAGATGATATGTTGGTAAAAAGTTTGGAAAAAACCAAACATATTTCTGACCTGAAACAATGTTTTCACTTATTAAGGCGTTACAATATGCGACTCAACCCCGCTAAATGTGCTTTTGGAGTCGCTTCTAGAAAGTTTTTAGGGTTTATGGTAACCCATAGAGGAATCGAAGCCAATCCGGAGAAGATCAAGGCACTAAGGGACATGGTGCCGCCAAAGAACATCAAGGAGGTCCAAAGGCTGAATGGGAGAATTGCGGCACTATCTCGTTTCCTGGCACGTTCAGGAGACAAATATCTGCCCTTCTTCAAGATACTTAGAGGCGCTCGTAGCTCCGGGTTTCAATGGACAGATGAATGTCAAGAAGCCTTCGAACAATTGCGAAAGTATTTGGCATCCCCGCCACTACTTTCTAAACCAATACCAGGAGAGAGATTATATTTGTATATGGCTGTATCTATCCAAGCCATTAGTTCGGTTTTGGTCCGAGAAGAAAATACTATACAACGTCCTATCTACTATGTTAGCAAGATTTTATCTGAAGTAGAGGGACGTTATCCTTTGGCAGATAAGACAGCATTGGCGTTAGTTTATTCCGCCAGAAAACTACGCCCGTACTTCCAAGCCCATTCTATTGGAGTTTACATGAATCTGCCGCTAAAAAGCATTCTGCAGAAGCCAGAAGCATCGGGCAGGCTTGTTAAGTGGTCTGTAGAACTGGGAGAATTTGATATCCACTACTTGCCTAGGCCCGATATTAAATCTCAAGCACTAGCAGATTTTGTAGTTGAATGCACCGTTCCGACATCTGATGTACAACCGAGTGCTTCACCTTCTTCTCCATTTTGGATGTTGTGCATCGATGGAGCTTCAGGGAGTTCTGGGGCTGGGGCTGGAATTTTATTAATCTCTCCACAGAAGGTTACTCTTGAGTACGGACTTTGACTCAAGTTCCCGGCAACCAATAACGTAGCAGAATACGAGGCCCTTATTGCTGGGTTGAGACTAGCTATCGACTGTGAAGTCCAGAACCTAATAGCCCACACTGATTCCCAACTAGTCGCCTCTCAGGTGGAGGGGGATTTTGATATTCATAACCCACAATTGGCTCAATATTGTAGCATTGTGAAGCTACTCTTAGCCCGTATAGGGGAGCATCAAATCATACATATCCTCCGAGAATAAAATACAAGAGCAGACGCTCTTTCTAAACTTGCTACATCAACAACGGGGGATATCTACAAGAGAAGATGTATCGAGGAAATCCACTTTCCAAGCATTCAGGGTCCATGGGTCATACAGTCAATTGACGAGCCAAGAGAGATGTCTTGAATCGAACCCATCTTATCTTTTCTGAAAGATGGGGTGCTACCTGAAGATCCTATAGCTGCAATACGACTTCGAAGACAAGCTGCAAATTTCACTATTATCAGCAACGAGTTGTATAAGTGCTCCTTCATTGGGCCGTACCTCAAGTGTCTCCCGCCATCAGAAGTTGATTACGCGCTTCGAGAAGTGCATTCAGGAGTATGTGGAGAACATCTGGGAGGAAGAGCGTTAGCTTACAAGATCATGAGACAGGGATTCTATTGGCCTACAATGAAACAGGATGCACTTGAATTCACACGAAAGTGCGAAAACTGTCAACTGCATTCTAACCTCACTCATACACCCGCTCTGGAGCTTGCATCCCTTCAAAGCCCCTGGCCTTTTGCCCAATGGGGAATTGATATAATGGGACCTTTTCCTATAGCGACTGGACAGCGAAAATTCATTATTTTGGCTGTAGTTTACTTCACCAAATGGGTAGAGGCGGAACCTTTGGCAAAGATTACTGAAGCAAATGCCAAGCAATTCTTATGGAAGAACATAATATGTCGCTTTGGCATCCCCACAAAAATCGTCACTGATAACGGGACACAGTTCACCGGGAAGATCTTTATATCTTTTTGTAGGGATTTTCATATTCAGCTCATTCACACAGCTGTTGCCCATCCTCAAGCTAATGGGCAAACAGAGGTCACAAACCGAACAATCCTGAAAGGGCTGAAGACACGCCTAGGGAAGGCTGGGGGGAAATGGGCCAAAGAACTCCCCAATGTCCTCTGGGCTTATCGGACCACCGCTAGAACTCCTACAGGGGAAACCCCATATAACCTTTGCTTTGGTACAGAAGTAGTCATATCGGTTGATATCGGAGTTCCTAGCCACAGAGTTCAGACTTTCGACTTCAAAAGTAACGAGGAGAAGCTTAGAGCAAATTTGGATCTCCTCCCAGAAGTAAGAGATGAAGCCTCACTCAGAACCGCTGCATACCACCAAAGAGTTGCCCGTCACTACAATCGAAGGGTGAAACCTCACCCTATCACTATTGGGGACTTAGTACTACGAAGCATTGAAGCCGTTGGAAAAGGCCCTCAGCGAAATAAGCTCTCCCCCCTCTGGGAGGGTCCTTATTTGGTAGCGGCTATGGTCAAGCCTGGAACCTTCAAACTGAAGGATGCTGGTGGAAAAATGCTTCCTCGAACTTGGAACGTGGGCAATCTTCGCAAATATTATCAGTAGGAGTTGATACTGCTATCTGTCTATGTGTTATGTTTGTCTTATATTTTATCTTCTCCTGTAGTCGTGTTATAAAGTTTTTCTTACATCCCTTGTGTGTTGATTATAGAAGAACTTTTCTCTTGTATCCCTAAGTTATTCTAGGGAACTACTATCTCATATTACAGATCAATATGATATTCACTTTGACTTGCTATTATTTCTTCTCTCCAAACTCTTTTTCTATGATTCGAGAAATACACAATCTATATTGTATCTCAATCACGGAATGATCAATTCCGGGGGGATTTGATCCAACCTCTTCCACACAGGTTAATGTCATCAAGCAAAGTCTTTGACTAAACAACCTCGGATAGGTCAAATATCCTAGGAGGATATCTTGATATCAAAGTCATTTGATCACAAAAAGGACTTGATCTGACCTTTTTCCGGACAGGTTAAGGGTATCAAGCAAATTCTTTCATTAATAACCCCGAATAGGTCAAAATCTTTAAAGAAAGGGATGCCTCACATTTGTTCAAGTCAAAAGAGAGCTCACTAAAATCCAAACTGAAGTAAAACTAAGTGAATTTCATTTGCATGTGAGAAAAGAACATCTTTATATATCACTGAATATCAAGTACACCAGATAGAAACATCAACATCGAGCATACATACAATCACTAGAAAGAAATCAAAGTGATACAAAACATCCTACAGAATCTCAACATCATCCTCGTCCTCCTCTAAGGCAAAAGCTCGCTGCAACTCACTCTCTAGCTCTTCACCACCAGAGTCTGAAGAAGCATCACCAGAAGCCTGGCTAGGAGTCAACCCCTCGATCTCCGCTCCAGTCTTGCGATGTACTGTCCGAACACCCTTCATGAAGCCCCTGATGAATCCATCCTCTGCGCACTCTGCCTCCAAGGCCTTCACCTCCACGTCATAAATATGACTGCGAGCCTCCTGAATGTGGTCCTCGATAATGATCTTGAAAGCATAAGATTTCTTGAACTCCTCAATAACTGCTGATGGAAACTGCTGGGCCTCCTTCTCGGACAGTACACTCTGAAGCCTCTTATTCTCAGCCTCAAGGACTTGCTGAGCCTTTTCCTGCTACTTGATCGTCGCTTGTGCCTCCACCAACTCTATATGCAGACGATCCATCTGTTCATTCTGAGAAGAGACAGAAGTGATCTTGTTCGCCAACTCAGTTCTACACCCCTCAAGCTGATCCTCCACCACCTTCATCTCCTTCACTTTACTGTCATATTTCTTCTTGTACTCTCCCTGAAGGTATTTAACCTTCACAAACTCTTTGTTCCAATCATTCAGAGTCTTGGTCATCTCAAGCTTGAAATCAGAATACTGAGGCAAGAGAAAGATCAGAAATATATTCTTTAAGAAAGGTAAAAAAGGAGAAGAAGTAAAGAAGAACTCACCAACTCCTCAGCCCGTCGGCGGCCGATGCACTGATGGTTCAACACATCTTCTGGAATGTATGACTTTGATGGAGAAGCTCAGGGACCTTTGCCAACAACTGTCAAAACCTCATCTGCCCTCTTCTTTCTCGATGTCTGCAAACCTTCCTCGCTCCCTGGTCGCTTGGAGTGGTTCTTTTGGGGAACCACTTCTCGAACTCTAGCAGACTTCTTCAACATTTGAGCATGTGATCTCCCTGCTTGAGTAGATAATCTGACCTTGAATAAGTACTCCTCATCTATATATCTACTCAAGTAACGCACCTCGTAGTGTAGAGCATCTAAATCAGGGAGTTTGAGTATCCTCAGCAAATCTTCTGCTCCAATGTGAAGGGGGACAGGTAGCTCTTTCAACTTCCCCCATTTCTCCTGAAGACCCCAATCATTCTGCACATAAAAGAAGTTGCTGATCCAACCTTTTGTGGGGTCACGAGTGCGGATGTCCAACCACTTGGACCTGAATGAAATACGTCCCTGCGCATCGCTAAAGAGACGCCCCATCCGAGAAAGGCACTCTGAGGAAAGTACCACTCCACGGTCTCTGAAAAGCACGATCAGGCCCATCACGATCGACATTTCTCTATAGGAAAATTGAGACAAGCATACTCCACAAATCGTCAGAATGTCGATCAGTTCGGAAGAAGGAGGAAATCGTAGTCCCGCTCGCAGACTAAATTCATACACCGTCACATATCCCGGGAGAGGGAAGCAGGCGCGATCGGTTCTGGCTGGCACCTTCATCACCAAATCATTAGGAAAATGAAATTTTTTCCTAAATGAAATGAAAGAGTCCTCAGTGACGGTGGAAATCACATCGTCAGCCTTCGGTGCCTTTTGGGTCCTCTTTAGAACTTCAGATCGTTACATAGGACGGTCTCCTGAAGGGTTTTCTGAGGCAGGATCACCCATTTTGCTTCCTTTACTAAAGAGGGGCGCAAATCTAAGTAGGGAAAGTCACCTACAAAAGATTGCGGAAAGCCTCCAAAGTAGGAAGAAAAAGGGAGGAAAAGCGGAGGAAGAAAGGGGGAAAGCCGCTAACTTCTGTGCAAAGGAGGGGCGCCGAATCAAGTAGGGAAAGTCACCTACTTAAAAACGGCGGAAAGCCTTAGAATGCCAAAAGCTAGAAAGCCAGGAGAGGAGGAAGAGAGGAGCATTTTGACCCCTACCCCAGGGGGTCTATTTATAGGATGAAAAGAGAGGGAGTTATTGAAGAAAAAGGGAGGAAAATATTCAAAAATTGGAGGGAGAGGGCTTCTAGAAGGAAGTTCGAATTTTTCTGAATTTTTCGGAATTTTTTCGGAATTTTTTGGAATTTTTTCAGATTTTTTCGAATTTTTTTGGATTTTTTATATAGCATGTGGGCCCCACAATTTAAAAAAAAAAAAATTTAAAAAAGTAACCGCGTGGTTCTGCGCGCGGGCGCCGCTGCAGGCGGCGGCCTGCCGGCCGGCCGGCCGGTTCAGCCGCCTACGCGTTGCCGGGCTCCGATTTCGAGCCCGAACGGTCCAAATCGGACGTTTTTGGGGTCCCCTGACACGTTTTTCAACGTTCCGGACTCAATTTTGACACTTTCGGAGCTCAACGGGGCCTCTATGATCAAGTTCGAGCAAACATTTAATTTTTGGAACGCAATTTTTTGCGATTCGGCCAATGTAAAATACCGGAACAAGTATTTTTGGACTCGTGGAGCTTCGACGTCCGAAAATAGGGGGGCAACTGATATATCGCCAAAAAATCATCTTGATCGGGCACGAATCTCGAGGAAAAACTCAAGTTGGAAACTTCAAAAATTATTTCGGAGACCATTTAAACTCCGATTTCAGCAAACTTATAGTCAAACTGAGCGTCTCGGAAATACGAACCCAACGACACCAAATTCGACTCAATCTGAGCCCAAGTGAGTCCAAATCAAGTACCCGAAGCGCTATTGGAAGCATCAAATAACTATTTGAGTTACCAAATGGTCTCCAATTTTGACGAGCTTATAGTCAAATCGAGCGTCTCGACGAGACGAATCCAACGAGCCCAAGATCGTAGAATTCTGATATTATTAAGACCTTTAAATCCTCGATAAACGGTTCACAATCAAGGGATTCAATATCGGCCGTTCATCCGGATCACTCCGTATTTGCCCCTGATCCCTCACATATTTACGGGCTATGCCACTCCAGAAAAACTATAAATAGCCCCTCATTTCTCTTAAGAGGGGACCCAAGCCAAGAAGAGAAGGAGAAGAAGAAGAAGAAAAGTGTAGGAGGGAACAGCTCCTCCTCGACCACCGCCGGAACTTCAGCGAAATTCCGCCGGAACACCACCGGAGCACCACCAGGCGCCCGAGGGACGCCGGAGCTCTGCCCTACATGGGAGCAACGTCGGAATTATGCCCGACGCCAGAATTCTACCCGACGCCCGAGTGACGCCGGGCTTCTTTCAAAGTGATGCCGGAATTCTGCTCGACACCCCGAGTGACGTCGGAACTCTGCTTGTCCTTGTAGCTGATACTCATTGTAATCTGATCGTCCTGAATTTAAAGGACGAATCAGCCTTGTGTATTTCAAACAACACTAGTGGAACTTTTTTCAACTGGGCGTGGCCCCGTGGTTTTTTCCCTTTCCAGGATTTTCCACGTAAAAATTCTGGTGTTACTCTCTCAATTCTGTTTGTGTGCCGGATATACGTACAACGCTGAGACGGAAAATTAAATCTATCGCCGCGTATATTTGAGTCCGCAACAATATTCTAATTCATATATGAAATGAAATCTCTTTATTTAATTATTTTTCTTTGTTTGATTTATTGAGTTTAATTATATTTTATTTATTATTTAATTGCTTGGATTCTTTATTTCAATCACATATATATTTTTATTTATTTGATTTTTTATGTTTAATTATATTCAATTACATTTTGTGATCATTTGTTTGATTTATGAATTTCTTTTTTCTTAACATATATATTATATTCTATTTGGAGAAATTAGATATGGAATATTTATTTACATCACAATTAAAAGATGATTCTTTTAGAGTAGGAGTTCAAATTCATTTATTTGCTCATTTCTTTCTTTCTTTTTTCTATTTTGATGGCTATTTGAAGTATGTTTTATATTTTTTAAGATAATAATATATATTTTGTTTTTCTTAAGATAATGATATATGTTTTATTATCTTAAGATGATGAATTAATTTCTTTAAAAAATAAACAACTTTTTAAAATTTTAGAAGTATATATATATATATATATATATATATATATATATATATATATATATAGTTCATCAATAATTTAGAAATTATTAATTTAATTTTAAAATTCTATTAATATAAATGATTGTGAATTGATATCACTATAAATAATCATTATTGATATTGATGTAAATGATCATTATTATAATTATTTTTATTGATATATTTATTAATTCATGTAAGTAAATAAATATAATTTTATATTTTATAATATATATTTTAATTTTTAAAAATTTATTCACATGCATGCACTTCGTGCACGTGTAATATATATATATATATATATATATATATATATTAGGGGAAACTCACGACGGGACCTACGCGTTAATTAAAATCCAAAAATACAAGGTCCTTAAGGGGATCTTCAGCTCACTAATGCTCCGAAGAGCTACAAGCAAAATAAAAAGTAATATTTTATGAGCTGAAGTTCCCTTACTACTCCAAAATACAAAAATGCCTAGTAACATTCTAGGGTGGCTAGGAGACTGCGCCCAAAAAAGGAAGCTAAATGAAATCACAATCAGCGCATACTTTCTGCAAAAAAGATTGAGCAAGCAACCAAAATCCTCAATCAACCCACCTACACAAAAGAAAATTTTCTAGTAACAAAGATGAAAGGAATAAAAAGATAATTTGAATAACTGTAAAGTATTATGAATGATATCACTAGTTCTATATAAGAAGAAGATTTCCACCTCCTCAAAGAAAAAAATGGTTAAAAAATAAATCAGAGGCCAACAGAAATGGACATAACCTGACTGATCAACAGAAAATTCAAGATCCAGTAAACTACACCAACACAACAGAAGCCAACAATCCATCATAACACAATCCAGCACACGAGAATAACACAGAAATAGAGGCAACACAGCAACACATAAACCCACCTCCAGATACCCCACTCGCCCAATAGAGTAGACAAAGTTAGCTCCATACATCCAAGAGATAGGATTGAAAGGAACACAACCCCAACCAGCACAATAACAAATCCACTCAAACCACAATAAATAAATGCACTAACCAACACAACCCAGCAAAAAAATTCCCAAATACCCACAAGAATCCCAAAAAATTGCCCAACCAGAGAAAGTAGAATAGCAGCTAACCTAGCCCATCACCCATAAATAGAACTGAACGATGTTGAGGTAACCCGTAATACACACAACAACACCAGAAAGACAAGGAACCAGCACTACCAACACAGGAAAGGAACCAAGACATGGAAATCAAGACCCAGGGATAAAAAAACTAGGAAATAGAAAGCCTCAAGCATTACGGATATAAGGCAATCAAGCTTTGTCCAGGTTAATAATACCTTTCACCATAGGAGGTAAGTCTCTAATATTCAACTCCTGAAAAACATCAAGCTGACAACCAAATTTAGCAAGCTAGTTAGCACACAAATTAGCTTCCCGATAAATATAAGAGATAGAATAATTAAGAGTAGAGAGGGATTGTTTAATTTTTCTAATAATATAGAAGTTATGAGGATTGCCATCCACCACATTTTCAATGATCTAAATTAAAAACATATCATCCACCTCAATTCACATATACTCAAAACCCAATCTAATACAAATATCAAGCCCATAGGACAAACCCATAAGATTGGCAGTAATAGCATTACATAAATGTAAAGGACCAATGAAAGAAACTAACACACGCCCCATTTGATTACGAATAATGCCACCCGCACTCGTACAGTAGTAAGGACCAATGAAAGAAACTGTGGCAAAGCCTTTTTCAAACCAAAGAATCAGAACTTTTATAACTACATAACAAGGGATGAATATCATTGTAATATTTAACATTCATAAATTGAGCCCACAAACTGATGTTAGATCTAAAAGAAAACTATAATTTATGAGAAAAAGATTGAATCGTATCCAAGATATTCTTGCAATCTAAGCCCCCTCATTAAATGCCTCACATATATTCTTCCAAGAAACCCAACATATGCAAGAACTATTATTTTTAGAACCCCAGAAAAACTTATTAAGCATTCTCTCCAATCTTAGGCAAATAGACATGGTAGGTTGCAAAGTATGAAAAAGAAAAATGGGAATATAATTCAAAACATTTTTAATGAGAACAAGCCTCCCACCAAAAGAAAGAAAATTAGAAGACCAATTAAAAAGTTACTTTTGAAAAATAGTGAAAATATCCTCAAAGAGGTGATTTTTTTCTACCTTTAAAAATAGGGGTACCCAAGTACTTAATGGGCAAGGACTTCGAATTAAAGCCACAAATTCTTTGGATATCATTAGTTCTATTACGATTCACAGAATTAGCAACAATAAAACTACCTTTATCTTTATTAATGGCTAAACTACTCATATCTTGAAATTGAGAAAGAAATTTGACTACAATTTTAATGTTATTAATAGAGTCATTAGAAAAGATAATAAAATCATCAGCAAAACTAAGATGAGTAATCGAGATACCCCGTATAGTACAAAATAGAAGCTTAGGATGTTTTAAATATAATTCCTCCAACCCCCTGGAAAGATACTCCACAGTAATAATAAAAAGAGTAGGGGAAATAGGGTCACCTTGCCTTAAACCTTGAGAGGATTTAAAGAAACCATGATTCCTCCCATTAATGATCACAGAAAAGTAGCAATTTTCAATACTATTCTTAATAAGTAGAATGAAAGAGACACTAAACCCAAATAGAGCCAAGACATTATATAAAAAATTCCAATTGAGATTATTATAAGCTTTAGTAATATCGAGTTTAATAATGATATTTCCCCCTTTAATTTTAGCATTAATATTATGTGTGATCTCTTGGGAAAGAAAGACATTGTCAAAAATGATCCTCCCCTTCACAAAGCCAGTCTGATTATAAGAACTGATTCTAGGGAGAATGTTAACCAATCTATTAGAAATAATTTTAGAATTATGTTTGTTAAAGAAAGAGCAAAGGCTAATAGGTCTAAAATCATTCCAATTATTGGCACCATCCTTTTTGGGAAAAAGGGCAATGTTAGTAGAGGAAAAAAAATTTAGGATAGGGGTTACCAGAAAAGAAGTCTTTCACCGCCTCAATCACATCCAACTTAATAATATTCAAAGTTTTCTGAAAAAATTTAATAGTGAACTCATCAAGACCAGCCACAGAATCCCTGTTCATGTCATTAATAGCATTCCAAATCTCTGACTCATAAGGAGATTTAGTGAGCAAATAGTTCTCATTCTCACTAATAATATGAGGGATAATAAAGGGATTAACAATAGGAGTACAACTACTATTATTATTAAAAATGTTTTTAAAGTATTCGACTCCCAAATTAAAAATTAAATCCTCAGAATCATACACACTGCCCTCATTATTAATAATTTTATGAATATGATTCTTGATTCTTTTCCTATTAGCCATAGCATGAAAAAATTTGGTATTCCTATCACCCTCCAAAATAAGCTTAGCATTAGACGTTTGCCTCCAAAAACTTTCTTCCTGATTCTACAACTGGAACAGAGAGATTTTAGCCTCATTAAGACTATTAAGATTTTCAATAATAGGATTATCCAAATAGACTTTATCCAACTCAATCACCTTATTCTCTGCTTCCTTAATATTAGTAAAAATATTCCTAAAAACATTTTTATTCCACCATCACATAGTCTGCTTTAACCTACTCAATTTAGCCCATAATCTCGACATGCCATTAATATAATTATTAGGGTAAATAGGATCATGCCAGTTGGTATGAACCAAATTCATAAAATCATTATATAATAACCACGTGTTTTGAAATCTAAAAGTAGAGTGACCAGAAGATCTATTAGCTTTGATAGTCAAAAGTAAAGGCGCATTATCGAAATGAGTTCTACTTAAATATTCTATATTAGTCAAAGCAAATTCGGCTATCCAATCATTATTGAAAAGGAACCTATCAAGTCTTTTCCACATAGTAGCTCTATTCCAAGTAAAAGCACCATTAGAAAACCCAATGTCATGCAAATTATAATCATTAACCATAGAATTAAAATCTTCCATAGCTTTAGGATTAGGAGGGTTACCCGCCACTCTCTCGAAAGCATTAGAGATAATATTAAAATCACCACCAAGACACCAAGGGCCATTCACATTAAGAGCAAAATCAACTAATTTCTCCCAAAGGGGAAGACGACTCAACCTAGAACAAGCAGCGTAAACAAAGAAAAATAACAGTTGATGTTAAAAAAAGTAATTTGAGAATTAACAACTTGGGGAAAATCAAATATAATATTCACATTAATGGCATTATTCCACATAATCCAAATTTTATTACAACAGTTGGCATAAAAATTAGACAAAACCCAACCGAGAGGCATTAACAGCAAGCTTATCATTCAAAATAAAAGGCTCAATCATAACCAATAACCGAAATATCATAAACTCTACACAAAATTTTAACTCTAATTTTAGAATTCGCAACCCCCCCCCCCCCCCCCCCCACCCCCCTAATACCCCTCACATTCTATATTAGAGCCTTAACCATTACAATCTTTTGAATTAGTTTGAGCTCTGGTAAAATGAGGTGTAGAAGGTAAGGCAATTTTAACATGTTTACCTTTCTTTTTACCAACCTTAGAGAAGCCTTCGTCATCAATGTTTTTAGAAGCACTCTTATCAAGGTTGGAAGATATAGAATCCACATTATCCATAATATTGTTATGATCCACATACTTAGGATCTACTAAAGATATAGGGATAAATTATCTTTCTTCACAGCCCTCATTAAACACATCCTTAGCACCCAATAAATCATTATCATTCTCAACTTCTCTATTGGCATTAGGAAGTGATTCAGGTAAAGGTAACTCAGGATTATCATTGTTATGGAGCATAGCGTTGATCGAAACATAAATGTTAGGAACCATCTCAGCCTCAATATTAGAAATACCCACACTATTAATATTCTTCTCGTCTAAAATAGTGACTATGTTTTATGGGATATCTGCATTTAAATTAACCTCATTAGCCAGCTTTTTGTTAGGGGTAGGTGGTCTGATTTGATCCAAATGGATCAATTCATGATCTTTCTCGATGGGCAACTGTTCTCTCGCACTAGAACCAGCCTTCCCAACTTGCAGGTTAAAAGTTTTTTTTTTTTTAAATTCGGATGTAGCTTAAAACAATTAGTTAAAGCATGAACATGCATCTTACAGTGAGAACAAAAATCAAGAATTTTTTCAAACTCAACTTTTTATAAGTAACCAAAAGCTTTTGATCCCACCCAAATTTTCTTGGCATATTTTTTTGTAATATCAACCTCAACTAAAACCCTAGCCATAGACAGCTGCATCCTAGATGAGGTTGCTTAATTTGTCTAAAGCGGCCTACTAAAAATAGAACCAAAACTGTGTAAAACTTTAGGATTGAAAAAATGAAAACGCAAATTAGGAAATGAAATCCAAATCGGCACAATAGGCGATTCTTCTTTAATATCAAAAAAAGGAGTACATTTTAGAATTCACATTTGACAATTATTGATGAAGTAAGATCTTCGAGCAAACACCCTACTATAGTCTAAATCGTTGGATAGTTGAATGGCAACATGACGAGAATCCAATAAACCTACAGAGTAAAAACCAAATAGTTTGAGACTACAAAAAAAAATGGCAAATAGAATCAAGATTCAGCCTACGCATACTAAATTTACCCATTAAAGTAAATTAAAAGGAGAATCAAGTTTAAGAACCTCTTCATCAGACAAAAGCACCGCAGGCACAACATTGAAAATCGCTTGAGTTAAAGATGGAAGATTGTCACCTTCCAAAGAGCTACCAGAAAGAACCTCTTTGAAAGATCGAGAGCAAGATGACAATTTTTGACCATCAGCATCCAGGTTAAAGAAGCCTTTATTCTTACCCAACATCGGATCGAATGCATTCCCCCACAGACTGGAAGATGAGGCACCCGCCATAAAAAGAACTTCTTGAAAAGGGCAAGAAGCAGTAATGCACCCAAAACATGATCTCGTTAGAGATCCAACCAAATGAAAGTGGGAGGAAAGAGCGCAAAATCAATGAAATGTGGGGAGGAGAAAACCCCTAAAATCGCTAGAGACGGCGCATTAGGGCGAATTAGCGAAACGATTAGTTTGAGCTCTAGTAGAACGAGGCGTGATATATATATATATATATATATATATATACATATACTATAACTACTACTAATACTATATAAGTATGATTTGGGATTCCTCTCAAATGCAATCCTAGGCTTCAATTTAATTTATCAAAGATGAATATCAAACTTTTAATTTATTTATACATTTAATTAACTTATTTATTAACTTCATTTATTCATCAAAATGCATGATATTTTTTATTTTATTTACATTAATTGCATTTATGTAAGAGTCAATTTATATATTTAATTATATTTATTTTTATATTTAATTAAGATTAATTAATATATTTTTATTATTTTTTTATTTATATATTTAGTTAACTTATTTAGAAACTTCATTTATTCATTTAAATGCATGACATTTTTTATTTTGATTACATTAATTGTATTTAAGTAAGACTTAATTAGGGTATTTAATTATATTTATTTTTATATTAAATTAGGATTAATTAATATATTTATTTTTTTAATATCTTTATCAATACCTACTCTAGTAATTAATAATATAATTCATTAAAAATGTCATGCAAGTGTGGCATTAATAAATAATTTTTAATACATGCTCTAGTAATTATATATCTATACTACTATTATAAAAGCCGCTTGAATTTTCTTTCATAGTAAATCCAGACCTTTCATTTTATTTCTGAAAAATTATCATAGCCTTTCATTACATTTTTAATTTTTCAAACTTATAAATTTTTTCTTATTCTAAATTATTACCAGCATTAATTAATTATTTTAATTATTTTATATTAATTATGATAATTATAAATATTGATTATTTATTTCTTTAAATTTAAAAAAAAATTTAGGTATACATTAACCAAATTGGTTATCCCAGATATTGGATATTTATTATAATTAATTGATATTTATAACTATATTTATTATTTAATTAATGTCAATTAATTATATTAATTTTTAACAGATTTACAAATATATCTCTCGCCAAGGAGCTTATGAAATCATTTACATTCGTAACATTTTTTTAAAATTTCTTATTTATTTATGTTAGTAGTAACAACGTTAAGTTTAGGTTAAGTGCAGTAATTAGGTTAAAAAAATTATTAATGTGATATTTTTTATTTTTAACATGTACGACTCAATTTTTTTTAATTTTACTTTTTCATTTGTAGGAGACTCTTCCTACTTATGAAAGATTAAAATAAAATTTAATAACATTGATATAGCATGTCAAAAATTATTTTTAAATTTTAACTATTTATTTCTTATTTTTTAAAATTTTATTCACATGCACCATGTACACGTGCATTTATACTAGTATATATATATATATATATATATATATATATATATGTTAAAAAAAAGAAATCCATAAAGAAAATAAATTATCATGTGTGTGTGTGTATGTGTGATTGAAATAAAGAATTCAGTTAATTAAAAAATAAATAAAATATAATTAAACTAATAAATCAAACAAAAAAATTTAAATAAAGAGATTTTATTTCATATATGAAGTAGAATATAATTGCAATTAAAGAGATTTTTTATGAAAACAATCGAAGACATCTTCGATAGTATTTCCCTATTTCGGTTGGATTACATCAAGGATCAGCCTTAAGCCCATATCTTTTTGCTTTAGTCATGGATGTTCTCACTAGACATTTGCAAGAGGATGTACCTTGGTGTATGCTTTTTGCTGATGATATTCTTCTTGTTGATAAGACTAGAGAGGGAGTTGAAGGTAAACTAGAATTGTGGAGGTCAACTTTAGAGTCTAAAGGTTTTCGCTTGAGTAGATCTAAAACGGAATATATGGAGTGTAATTTTAGTAATAATAGACCTAGTGAGGGCATTGTGACTTTGGCCGATCAAGTCATTAATAAGAGTACACGTTTTAGATATCTTGGATCTATTGTTCAGAGTGATGGTGATATAGATGGGGATATTATCAGCAGAATCCAAGTTGGATGGTTGAAGTGGAGGAATGCATCAGGCTTATTGTGTGATAGAAAAGTACCTCTCAAACTTAAGGGAAAATTCTATAAGATGGTGGTGAGACCTGTAATGCTTTATGGTGCCGAATGTTGGCCATTAAAAGAGAAGCATAATTCTAAGTTAAGTGTTGCAGAGATGAGGATGCTCAGGTGGATGAGTGGCTTTACCCTTAGAGATAGGATACGAAATGAGCATATTCGTGAAAAGGTTGGAGTAGCTCCAGTGGAAGATAAGATTAGAGAGAGTCTCCTTAGATGGTTTGGTCACGTAAAACGGCGGCCTCCCGATGACCCGGTTAGGAAAGTAGAGGTCTTAGATTTGACTTATGTTAAGAAAGGTAGAGGTAGACCTAAAAAGACTTGGTTAGAAAATATTAAAAATGATCTTTCTTTATTAGATTTAAACGAGAATTTGACTTTTAACAGGACACAATGGAGAAAAAGGATTCATGTAGCCGACCCCACGTAGTGGGATAAAGGCTTGATGTTGTTGTTGTTTTTGTAATCGAAGACATCTTCGACATCTAAAATTTTTCCTACAAAATCAAACAAATGATAAAATAAAATTTTGCAAAGAGATTTTATTTTATAGAAAAAAATATAATTACAATTAGAGAAATTTCTAAACAAAAAAATTGAGGCATCTTTGACATCCAAAGTTTTCCCGCTGCCGCAAAGGTGCTGCAAAAAGTAATATGATCTTCTCATCGAAACTTGATATGATATTCTCGTCATCACAACACTGTCATTGCAAAAGAGTTGTTAGGAGTACTATAGCTAGATTATCTTCCTAACACCGTAGAAATAGGAGAGATCATAAAGGAATAGAAAGAGTTTTAGATAGGGTAAGAGTTTGATGAGTTGCGAGAGTTATAATATATAATATAACAAAGAATAGAAAGAGTTATGAAGAGGAATAAAAATTGTATGGAATATGAAGAGGAATAATAAATATAAGGGATATACAAAGAAGAATATGAAAGGATGCTTAATTTTATATTTCTTAAGATCATGATAAAAGTGAATCCATTGTTATAAAAGAGAATCCATTGTTATATAATTTCTAAACATAGTTTAATTGCATTGTGTTATTATATAGTCATTGTGTGGATGTAAACATTTTGCTTGGACAATGATTCAAACTATAAGTATGAATTATTTAGTGTATGCTTGCAAATTATTGAATTATAGTAAAACATTTATTTTCTTACATACACTTTCCTAAAAAAAATTTATGTAAACTATTTGCTAGATATGATAAACACCGTAGAGTGTTCAATATCCATCATCCTGGTTGGGATTTCAAGCAATATTCTTTAGATAAAGCAGATTTTGGATCATTGGTTACTTGTCTATGGCCTTGTATGCCATAGTTTTTCTATATTTTATTTAAACATTCATATTTGCATGCATATATATGTATGCATCAATATCGTCAGGTAGCAAATAACCATTGAATCTTGACATTTTGCAATTAAGGGTTGCAATTGAATGGCTTGGTTCTGATTGTATTTGTGTTAGTTCTGTTAGATTCATGACACTTATTAGACATAAGAACATGACACTTATTAAACATAAGATGCCATGGTTAAAATAATTACGGCACTTTCACTCTTTTAGGACACTTGTGGTGCCAAGTATAGAAGTTTTCATCTTTCTTAAGCTTCTTATCTTTTGAAGCTAAGATATATAATCATAAATCTATAATTTTTTCTATGGTAGTAGAAAATGAAATGTGAATATTTTCATAATTCTATCAATGAAATAGTTACACAATCCAATGTTATTCATTATTTGCATTTTATGCTTCACAGTATTATTATTTGGTGGTTATTGTGAAAAGTTGGTAATTAGAATCATTGCTAATGAAATATTATTTACTAAATGTTTCAATTAGTGTTTATGGAAGTGAATAATTTTCAATTTAAATAATATATTTGGTTTTAAAAATTGAAATTATGTAATGTTATTCTTTTTGAATTTGGACAACATGAATTATTGTGGGGAGCATGTTTGGACAATTGCATTACTTTACATCCATGTTATTGTTAAAAGTTTTGATTCCTCATCAAGACCTCATTTTCTCATACTTAAAGTTTTTCTTATTTTCGAGTAGAAGGGGATGCCAATATCATTCATTGGCTTTTATTAAAATTTAAATGGTCAAAACAACTTCTTTTTTGTGGGAAGGTTGAGCGACTCGAACGCGGCTTCTCGTGGGAGGCATGACTGCCCTCAACCATCGTGCCACAACTCGAGCCACAAAACAAATGTTTTTTACATACGAATGTTCTTTATTGTATTTTTGTGGAAGTTAATCAAACCAAGTTGGTAGATTGCAAATTAGGTTGATTTTATGTCATTGTCAGTGGAGTCTATATGTTTCTTGTATTTCTTGTACCAGTAAAAGCTTCTTTTATGGAATATGGAATAAGTCCAAATTATCGTCTTCTTTTGATTCCAATTAATGCAATGCATGAGGAGGGGTTACATTAAGAAAGATGATGCATTCATTACTCAAATTTATGATCTAGATTACGCAATATAAAATTCATATGGTTGAAATCTAATGAGTTTTGCTTATTCGTGCGTTATCTTTTTTTTTTTTAATCCTATTATTATATCTTCTTATGTTTTGTTACAAGCTCATTCATATATGAAAGATTTATCTAATAAATTATTCTGGTCTATCTTAATTCAATTTACATGAATTTTGTCCAATTGCGACTAACTATTAGTCTTTCTAATTATGGTCATTCACTATTATTTGCATGATAAATTTATTCTCTTGTAAGTAATGCTCTATGATAAGCTTATTTTTTGTTTTAAGTAACTAATTTATTCATCTGATGGATGATATATTGATTTCAATAAATCAATCAATTAGAAACCCTTAGGTTATACATAAGCCTATTTTTTTTTATTTTTCATCTAATTTTAATTAGCATATTGTAATGATAATAGAAGTATATATGTCTATTGATTATATATAAATCATCTATATGTATGCAATTATTATATTTAATATTGATATAGAATTTAATATCTCTGATATAACTTGTCATTTTTTTTAAATTTATTATATATTTTTTATTTTTAAAATTTTATTCACGTGCGCATGGTCAAGTGCATTTAAACTAGTACTACTATTATAGAAACTGCTTGAATTTTCTTCCACATCAAATCTTGGCTATCCGTTTAACTTCTTTTAAAATTATCTTATCTCTTCATTATATTATAATTTTTTAATTAATCTAAAAATATATAACAAATATGCAAATTAATGGTCGTTACTGTAAATTAATACAGCTTAAATTTTGTATATAAATGTTGCTTTGGATTCTTTCCATAAATAATCCAGATCTTATATTTATAAATTTAAATAAATCTCCAACGTTCATTTTAAACTCTTCGTATTCTCTTCCATTTCCATTTCAAACGGTTTTAACTCAGTTTAGTGACCTCTGACCCAACGGTGTGCAAAAAAAATCTATACTACTATTGTAAAAGGGGCTTGATTTTCCTTCCACATCAAATCCTGGTCATTTATTTTAATTAATTTTAATTATTCAAATCAAATCTCAACCTTTCATTTTAATTATTATAATTATAATTAATTAATAATTATACTATTATAAATGTGGCTTGAGTTTCTATCCTATCAAATTTTGATCATTCATTTTATTCACTTAAAAATTATCTTGGCCCTTGATTTCATTTTAATAATTTTAAAAATATATATGTATTTGTTATATAATAAATAGTTAACACATTTATTTTAATTATTAATTACTTAATAACAAAAGTAGAAAATCTGCCTAAAATGTGCTTAATTTGGCCTAACATTTAATATTAAATATTAAAGCATTTAATGTAATGATTTAGGCATGCTAGAGAAAAAATTAACTTTGGCATAACATTTAAAATTAAGTATTAAAACATTTAATGTATTATTTTTTGGAAGGAGCATTCAGCTACATTAATAACTAACAAAACCAATACAAACTACCAACTAGTAGCATCAGATTCCTCCTTTAATAGTCTAACAAAAGAAGGAGGAACCTTATTCATACTAATGTCTTCCCAAATAAAAGAGCTAAAGATAGCATAGTTAGCATAAATCCGCTAACTTATTACATTCCGTATCTATACAATTAAAAAATACATAATTGAAATTCTTGATAAAATAAAGTCTCTCAACTCCTGGTCGTCTCTCCTAACAGCATCCTGAAGCTGATGATGTTTTTGTTGTCACCTTCAATGATAAGACCTTTATAACATAACATCCAATCTTTAATTACATCCTTGATAGCTTGAATAGCTAGAAGCTCCAATCGGGAGACATCCCAATAAACACAAGCATGTCCAAATGCCAACAGAAATATACCCTTGTGGTCTCAAAAAACACCACCAATCCTTACTTTGTAAGAAGGTAATAATGATGCATCCACATTAACTTTGATCCAATCGAGTGGAGGAGGATGCCAATGATTAACCAACAGCTTAGGCTGATTAGCATCCCAGTTATCCGAGTTATAACAATTATAAGAAGCTAAAACTATAGTATAGCTTATAGAATTAGCCGCAATCACCAATGGACTTCCCTCAATGCCTTCGTGAACTAGCTTATTCCTTGCCTTCCAAGAGAAGAAAACAATATTACAAAACAAGTTAACCAACCAAGAATTCTGAGTAGCCAGCCACCTGCAGCAGTTTTCAAATGAACTGAATGCCAGGATTTGAAATCCCCATCTATTTAAATATTGAACAACCTCCTTCAGCTTCTTGCATTTGGTTATAACATGTTCAACGTCTTCAACTTCATCACAGCTCCTTGGACATCTATTATTCCCTTGCAATCTTCTATATGACAAGAAGTGGTTAGTAGGAAAAACATTGTGAAAAATCCTCCACCAAAAAGTCTCCACCTGAGGGATAATCCTAGCCTTTTTTATCAATTCCAATTTTGAAAAGCAGAATGATCTTGCTCCAATGCATCAACAGCCATAGCAGCAATCAACTTTCTAGATAACTGATGAATAAGCTTCATCCTATCTTTAGAAGGATCCGGCAAAATCTGTATCTTACTAATGAGATACACAAGCTCTTTCCCAAATAATTTGTTCAGTTCACTTACATCCCAGCTCCCATAAAAAATGAACCTATCCACTGTCAATACATTGTTACCTTGGGATAGCACAAACATCGTCCATCTATTTATACTCTTATCCATAATCCAAGTGTCTTTGAAGACATCAATAGATTCACCATTAGCACTGCTCAATCTAACAATTGGTTTCAATATCTCCCACCATCAGTAATCAATTTCCAAGCAACTGAGCCTACCTTCTTCATACCCGCAACATCACACATAGAACCATATTTCGGATATAGAACCTTGTGCAACAATGATTCTTTGTTATGAACATAATTCCAAGCAAGCTTAGCCCTTAGTGATCAAACTTTGTTTGAACAAGAATGTAATCCATGCCCTCCACAATTCAACGGCTTACACATCAAATCCCAATTAACATAATGGAGCCCAGCTTCTCCACCCCTTTTGTTCCAAATGAAGCTTCTACACAACTTATCCATTTTATCTAAGACACCTTTCAGGATCAATGATAGAGTAGAATAAAAAGTAGGGTAAGAGAGCAAATCAATTTAACAAGAGTGATCCTTCCAGCTAAAGAGATGAATTTACTACCCCAAATGTTCAGCATCCTCAAGACTTTATCAATGATGAATTGAAAATCTGCTCTTATTAGCCTCCTCAAAGCAACTTTAACTCCTAAATAATAGAATTCCTTGACCAGTTTAAATCCAATAATATGAGAAATGGCTCTCCTTCTCCTTCTTCTTACTGCTTTACCAAACAAAATACATGATTTACTATTGTTTATCTTTTGACCTGTCTAACCATAAAAGTCTATTAACATGCCTTTGATCTCCTTCACCACCTTCACCCTGGCTTTAGAGAAAATAATCATATCATCTGCATAGAGCAAATGTGATATCCTTGGGCCATTTGGACAAACACGAACTCCAATAGAGTTACTTCTTTGGAAAAAAGCATTCGATAAGAGTTGAGAGCAATGAATAAACAAAAATGGTGAAAGAGGACATCCTTGTCAAAAATTGCTACTAGCCTTGATCCAATTTGTAAGATTGTCGTTAATCAACAAAGAGAAAGTAGGATCTTGAACACATTCCATGATTAAATTAAAAAATTTCATTGGAAATCTAAAATAATCTAAGGTTTTACCCAAAGTAGGCAAGCCCATAGAATCATAAGATTGCTCCATATCAATTTTGAAAGAGACAAGACCCTTAGCCGATTTAAAATACCTGAATATATGAAAAACTTCATGTGTTACAAGAACATTATCAAACAATGACCCCCCTTTCAAAAAGGCCACTTGATCTTCTGAAACCAACTTAGGAATAATAACTGACAATATATTCAAAAGCACTTTGGCCGCCACTTTATAAACAGTGTTGCACAGACTAATTGGTCTAAAATTTGAAGGAGACATATGACTACTTACCTTGGGGATCAGCATAATAAGAGTCTCTTTCCATTCCTTACACATTTCCCCCAAGAAAAAGAAATGATTAATCACATTCTAGAAATCTTCTTTAATGATGGATCTATAAGATTTAATAAAAGAGTAGGAAATACCATCATTTCCCGGAGTAATGTTCCCACCAACCTGCTTGATCACGGTCTCCACTTCATCTAAGGAGAACTCTTTGTTCAACATACTAATTTCATCTGCATCCAAGCATTTCCATGGGGACGGCCAAACATCCAATGAGCAGCTTCTATCTCTCCACTTCTCCTTAAAGAATCGAAACAAGACATCTTCAATTTGGTGTTGATCCTCCACAAAAAGCCCTTCTTCATCTTTAATTTTGAAGATGAAATTAGAATTCCTCCTAGCACTAGCAAAAGCTTGAAAAAAACTGGAATTTCTACCACCCTCAACCAACCATTTGATATTTGTATGCTGCCTACACCACGTATTCAGGAAAGCCAAAGTAGAATTTAGCTCACTTACTTTAGCTTTTAGGGACCAGCTATCCTCAGCCGAAAGACACCCAAATTCTGCTTCCTTTTCTTGTAGCTCCAAGATCTCCTTTTAAGGCTTTCCTTAGAAAGATTTAAGTTTTTCAGCTTGGCTCTACTCCAATAAAATAAAGTCTTTAAAGCTCTTATCATCTTGTAGTTAAGAGTTTGAGAAAGACTCCCAAAAGTTTTCTTCCTCCATGCCTCCCTCACCACTGCAGTAGAAGCTAGGACAAAAGCCCAAACATCTTCAAATTTGATAATTCTCTCAGACAAAGGGCTGAATTCTAACAGATTTAAAAGGATCGGGCAGTGGTCCGATGCTACTCTAGCCAAGTGCCTAACCACCATACGATGGAAAGGCTGATATCAGCTGAGTTTACAAAACATCTGTCTAGCCTTTCAAGAATCCGCTCAGCACTAGATTTATTGTTACACCATGTAAACTTTGGCCCAACGCATCCAACCTCATGAAAATCATTACATGTCAAAAAAGACTTCATCTCTTTAGGTCCTTGGGAAAAATAAAATATTTTCCCTCCCCTTTTGTCCTCCTGAGAAAGCAAACAATTGAAGTCTCCCCCCACCACCATAGGCAAGTCTTTGTCAGAGAATAATTCCAACTTCTCCCAAAGCACCCTCCTATTATATACATCCTTATTCCCATAGACAGTAGCCACTCTCCATCTACCTTTATTGAGAACATCTAACTCTCAAATAACTAATTGGGGAGAAGATTCCAAGACTTTAAAAGAAGCCATGATATACTTCCATAACACCAAAATACTTCCTTACAAGCCTTCAAAAGGAACTTGAAAGTAGTCCCACTCAGTACCAATCAATGAATTGACATCCCTCCTATCAATAGATGTCAATTTGGTTTCAAGCAACCCAAGAAAAAATACTCCATGATCCTTCACAACCTCCTTGAGATATAGAGAAGCTTTCTTCTTCCCAGCTCCTCTATAATTCCGAAAAGCTATAGAAGACATCATTAAACAAGAGGGGAAGAGATCCCCACCTTCTCCTTTTGATCACCATCCACTCTCCTACTTCTAGGAGCTAGTTTGATCGGCCTCAATCCCTTAAGCTGTTTTGAACCTTTCATCTTGACATTAGAAGATCCACCATCTTTAAAGCCCAACTCAACTTCCATTACATCAGCTGCCTTTTCCATGGATTCAAGCTCAACTCCTTTACTGATAATAGAACCATCAGAAGACATCACCTCATCCTTCTCTATGCAAACTATCTCCCCTTCCTCAACAACTTGACTTAAAACATCAAATTTGTTAACATCATTATGAATGTTACAGGAATTTGAGAGAATACCTCTTCCAATTTTTGAAGAAGGAATACTCAATGAGCTGTTCTGAACTATAAAAAATTCTAATTTTGCCTCAACCACCATCACTTTAGATAGAGAGACTGGCTTAACACAATCTTTAGCCATTTCAGCAGCAATCTAATCCCTTTGATCAGCAGGGATTTCCATAGATCCATTCACCTTAGCAGCATCCTCCGTCAAAGGCCTTGACCAAATCTTCTTAAAGCTAAAATTCCTAAACCTCCTCTTCCCATAGTTGACGTGAACCCAAGGTCCATATCCTACTTTGCTAGCACCAGACCCACCACCCGCCATCCATTCAACACCTCTAGGAATTTCCTTCTCATCTGGAGTGACATTACTAACCAGATTCTCCATTTGCTTAAAAGCATGATTAGCCTCTAAACAAATTTTCATACAATTCTTTCTCAAATGTCCTATCTTACTATAGTTAAAGCAAAAGTTGGAAATCCTTTCATACTCAATCTTTTGGAAGAATTTACCTGAACTTCTCTCCACCCAGACTCCCAATGGCAGCTTGCCATCTAGCTTAATCCGGACACAAATTCTTGCAAATTCTCTTCTCCCCCACTGAAATATTTTCCCATTGATTAGATACGGAGTACCAACCATGGATGCAATCCTGCATACATTTATCTCATCCCAACATTTTAATTGGAGGTTAGGCATCCTAATCCATATAGGTGTCGTTAACCCCTTTAATGAGGTAGGAAAAAAGGAAGGTGACCATCTATCCATTTCAATGATATGTCCATTGACATACCAAGGACCACTAAAAAGAACTACCTCCATTGGACCTGATTCTTCAAAAGCGTATAGAACCCACCCCATTCCAAGCAACATCATATGAAATCTACCAAATTAGGACCATTACCTCCTCAATTCCATTCCTATAACATGGAAGGGAACATTCTCACCAGAAACTTTAATTACCAATGACTTTTGAAGTTTCTTAGTATTTTCCAACTTATTTTGCAAATGCAACTTCACCATAGATCCATTCTCAATTAAACAGTCATCATATTCAATATCCAGAGCTCTAATATTGGACTTTTTGCTCCATGCATTTATCAACACCTTGCTCGAATGTTGTTTGGGAATGTCCGCCTGATTGTTACCTGTATTTCAATTGCCCAGATCACCTAAATCACAACTACGCACCTTCTCCGGGTCAGAAACTAACGAATCTAAGATAGCCCCTTTAATCTGTAGTTCGCCACCCAATTACGGCCTTCAGAATTCTCCTTATTTATCTCTTCCTCTGAACTTTGGACCAGATTCAATCTAACATCATCAACTGCCACTTCTTTCAACCTTTCAGTACCACTCTCAACTAGGTTGGCGTCAACACTTCCATTCAAAGCAATCTTCGAGTCAGACGATGAACAAGCACCATTACTTGGTTTAAAACTCAAATGTGGAATTTGGGAGGAATCCAGACACTTTTGTTCTTTTATCCACAATATCCATCAAAACATTCTTACCCTTTCCTACACATTCAATTTATTTTTTTGGAGCCAACAATCCACCTTTGTTGATGACCAAAGGTACCCTAACTTAAACCTCATCTTTGCATCAGTATCAAACCCAGATTTACCATCTCCAAATGCAAGCTAAGAAGAAGTTGGATTCAAACGGGAAAGAAACTGAGCACCATTTGAAGATGATAGGAGACTATCAAAAGAACAGCCAACCAACAGAGGCCAGCGACCCTCCGCTGCCATCAGAGGAAGCTAGAAATTGTATGAAATAGAAATTCAAAAATTGCATTCTCTCTTTAACAATGGGACCTTCTCTCTCTTCACTTTTCGTAAATAAAATATCTAATGTATTCGACTGTTTGTGTTTAAAAGCGAGTTTTAAAAATTTTTAGTTTTCTTTAGGAAATTTAAATTGATGTTAAAATTTTTAATTCTAAAATCGAACATCCCATTAGAAAAAGTAAACCACCTCGGGAGGTGAAAATAAAATTTTAGGATGGGGTTCAGATTTAGAATTATAAATTCTATCATGAATATCATAACTAAATTTAAGAGAGAACTTTGTATGGCCCCGAAGGGTCAAACTAAAGTTCAGTCAAATATCAAGCTACGATAATCAAGGGAAGTGATCGTTAATTTCATGTTTGAATTCATCTTAATAAAAGATATATTTCCCCAAAGGAAGAAAATATCTTTCGTTAACAATCGTTCGAACATAACGATAACGATCATCAATAATTTAATTTTCCCAATGAAGACTAATTAAATTTTGAAAATTAATTTTGAAAATTAGTTGTGGGTTCTAAATCTCCTACGAGCTCAAGCCCTCGTAGTTAATTACATCGTGGGAGACCGGAGTCCCCTACGAAAACTTTCGATTAAAATAATGACAGAAATTTTGTTTAGAGATTTTCTAGGAATGATATTAAAGAGATGAAATTGGAACTTCAAATGGGATTGGAGCAAGATTGAACGTTTATTTTTGAAATCAATTGAGGAAGGGTAGGAGACACTTTATGATTTTGAAACAATTCAGAAGTGCCCCGACCTAAGCTAACTAATGGGCTTTAAATTTTGGATTGAAAGAATGTTTAATTTGAGTTGAGCATTTTATTAGAAATTTGGGATTATGTTTCTGGAGGTTGGGGTCTTATAACTCAAAGCCTACCCCGGATCCTAGATCTAAATTTGGACACTAGACCACAGTGATCTGAACCTAACTAATGCAGTGCAAAACCTGGACTTACTTCGGCCTGGATTGGGGAGCCAGCTAAACCACCTAAACGCTTCAAAACCATGAGTCCGGTCTTTTATTGCAGAGTGATCAAGGACGTTATTTAAGATTGGTTTAAGAAGTTGGGGTCGACATCTAGAGTAGATTCCTAATTGACCCCTTAACTTATATTGGGTGGAATGCTTAGACTAAAATCCAATTAAAATTTTAATTTAATTAGTTTCTAATGTGATGCATGCTGGTTAAAATCTCCAAATCAGGTATGCATGAAATTTTAAAAAAGGCTTATAAAATATTTTTTTTGAAAAGACTAGACTTCTCCAGATCCAGCACCTCATCCTCATAGGTCGGATTATCTGGACTCTACCCGCAAGCGGGGAAGTGTCTTATAGCAAGGAGGGAGAGAGATGCAGTAATATGCATGCGACCTCGGACGATTCCGGCTATTCCCTAGGTCGTTAAGTTTCTATGTTATTTAAATCTTAAAATTTTAAATATTAGTTATGAGTAAAAATACTTTTCGTCCTTAAAGAGCCTAATGAAGTCCAGGCTAAAACAAAAAATGACATGTAAGCGTCAAAGAACTAGGAAAAATAGGCAATCCTATACGCAATCAAATTAAATCACAATACATTAAATAATCAAATTAATTAAGTAAATGTCCATAGGTAAATTGTCTTGCTTATTATAGCCCAAATTTATATAAATTAAAAGTGGCCGAGCACCACTGACGACAACCCGGATTCTAATCCTAATACAGACGCAAGTGACTTTGAGTGGGTTACTCTTTGTCTTCAACTCCTCGGTCTTCTCCTCCTCGAGCTCCTTGGGTTCTTCGTGATCGGATAACCAAATGAAAAATAGAACTCTTCCCTTGAGGGGAAGGTTACTCTTTCCACTTTGGGTAGTAAAATGATCCAAACTTGGACTTCCAAATGGATAAGGACTATCCCCCAAAGGGGTATCCTTTCCTCTTTGGAATCCAACCTTTGGATCTATGTATCCAAAACTCAAAGTGCTACTTTCACAACTCAATACTCAAATAAATTACATATATATAAAAATAAAAATTCTAGACTCGATCCTGCAAGGTTATCCTAAACATTTAAATATTAAATCACATCCCAAGCAGTTGTATATATATATATATATATATATATATATATATATATATATATATATATATATATATATATATATATATATATATATGCAAAAAAAATAAATACACTTGGTCACGCTCTTTTTTATTTGGGGGCTAAGCAGGTGAAGCACCTGTAGCATTTATATTTATGATTTATTTAGCCCCCTTTATTGCCCTGCACGAGCGTGGCCATCAGCAAAAAATTCAGTGAGCATCCAGATCGTTCCTAACCTAAGGGCAATCTAATCACCCATCACATCAATTCACAGAGTATGAAAAAGTAAACAAACACATTAATCAAGTTCAATCACAACATGCAATGAAAACTCAAAAAACTTGGCACACAACAGAAAAGTAAACACCGGCCTAGCCTAGATCTAGAGTCGATTGTCCTAGCAAACCATCTAAAGTGTGTGTAGTAGGTCGTGTAGCTGGGGTAGATCCTAAGCTGGGTAATCTATTGAAGTTGTTTAATGTTCTGATTGGTTGAAAGGCTTAAGGGAGATTTTAATTGAAGTTTAAGTCTTAATGGTTTGAATTTGATTTTAAATTGATTTTAATTGTTTGTTGAATACCACCTTTGTTGCACACCGAGTCCATGAAGTTTATTTCACCTTCCTTGGGGCTAATTTAATAGCCTCGTAGGCCTGGGTTACCTAGTGGTACCCGATATAATTAAGTGATTTGAGTTTGATTAAGGTTTGAAGAATGATTAATTTTTAATTGAATTGATTGGTTGCTGGTTTTAAAATAAAATTGATATTTTCTGGAATTTTGAATGATTTATTGAATTTTAGAATTTTTTGGATTATTTTAATCACTTAATTAAGGGGTCAAAAGTTGACTTTTCGATTTAGAGTTAATTTTGTAAGTTTCAGATTTTTAATAAATATTAGACCTTATGATGAGTTGTTAGACTGTTAGCACACTCAATTTAGAGTTTTGAAAAGTTATGATTTTTTGATGTTTGGGCCTAGATTTGAACTATGATTGACCAAAATGTTGACTTTTTTACTTTGACCAGATTTTGGAGGTTTGATATTTTTAGAAAATACTAGACCTTAATTGGAGTTGATTGACACTAAGTTCGTTCAATTTGGAATTTTCTGTAATTAGTTATGCATTTTCAAAGTTTCACTAATTATTGAATTTTTAAAATTGCCTAATTAGGAAGGTTTTGATCATTTTGATCTAAACTCATCCCAAACTACATGGAATCACTCCCAAAGTTCAGAGATGACCCATGGGAGAATTTCCAAGTGTTTCGAAATTATTTGGGATTTTTAATAATTTTTAATTAATTAATATAATTAATTGTTGATTTTCATTAAAAGTCAAATTAAAATTAAATTAGAAGTCCAGTCAAGAGGATTTTATTTTTCTTAGGTAGAAGACTAAGTTCCGGTCAATTTGAGGTATTATTTGTAATTTGTGGACTTAATTTGGATTTATTACATTTGTTTGAATTTTTTGGGTCCTTAAAAGGGCTGAAATTTTGTGTAATTAATTTTCTAACCAAATGAACTCCAAATTCAATGAAATTTAAACCTAAGGCTCATCATGCCACTAAGTTTACTATGTTCAAGTTTCACCCCTATTGGGTGTGTGTACAATCTCCTAGGAATATTTTAAGTTTTCTAGACTTTTTCTTAATTATTTTTCCTAGGTGTCTCTACTGTTCAAATAGGTTTTAAATTTGGTGTGTCTAACCCTGATACATATGCAATCACACCACAAAAGTTATGTAGCCTAATTCTACAGAAAAATAGAGCTATGAATTTTCAAAATTTTGGGTCCAAAATGGACCCATTACCTTAAAAATTCACATCATAGCAATTCAATGGGTATCTTAACCTAAGAAAATTATAGTGCATGCCTAAGATACCTAAATACTTTCCACCAAACTTTTGGGCTCAATTGACCACTGGATTGTGAGAAAATTATAAAAAACTAATTTCAAAGAAACAAAAATATCTCACAATCCAGTAATCAAATCAACTCAAAATTAATTTTAATAAATACTAAGCTACATTATCTTTCCAACGAGCTCAACAACACTTAATTTAGTGGCAAAATGAATTTACTATAAATTTTGAAAGTTATGATTATTTTTTGAATTTTTAAGTCCATTAATAACCAGCGCCAATCATTGGCAATAATCGGCGCCAAAACGGCGGCGGCGTGTGGCATTTTGATATGCAAAGTGGTGTTTATCAACCACTTATCCATGTCATCACTAACTCTGAGCCGTCTGATCTAGAAAGATAGAAAATCGGACGGTCGAGATCGATCAAGGCCGTTTTAGTTCAAAATGAACTAGAAAATTGAAATACTCATAACTTTCAAAATACTCGTTGAAATTTAAACTTAAAATGAGCATAACTTACAATCCAACCATCAAATATTTGAGATCTTAGGCTCATTGGAAAGCTGCGGTGATCCTCTACAACTTTGATGAAGACACCAAGAGCTAGATCTTTCTGGATCGAAAGTTGTGTTAAAAAATCCTCTTTCTCTCTCTAGAATTCTCTTTCCTCACTAAAATAGTGATTTGAGGCTTGAAAATGATGGGAAGAAGCTTGGGAAAGCTTTGGAGATGGATGGAGAGGATGGGGAAAGCTCTAGGAAGGTTGGAGGCTGCTGGAGAGTTGGGGGAGAGTTGAGGGAGAGTGAATAATGAATAATCTCTCTCTTAGGTTAGGTTTCTTCCACCTTAACACATGGCTTTTGGATTGGATGGTCTTGATTTGTTTGGAAGGAGTTTGGATGCATGAAAAGTGTCCCCTAAGCTCTCCAAAGCTAGGGAATAGGGTTGGTGATGAGTGTGACCTCTCTTGGTCCACGGGAAAGAGGACCACAAGCCTTTTCCCCCATTTGGATGAACCAATGCTTGGATTGGTTTAGGGTGTTGGATTAGGGCTTATTAAGAGAGGAAATAGTCTATTTTCCAGCATGTTTGAGTATGTTTTGGATTAATCCATGGATTGCCAAGGTGGCTTGGTGATGTGACCATGATTTAACCTCTTTCTCATGGGTTTAAAGAGGTTTGGAGAGGGTTTTGACTCCTCCAAATGGGTTGTCCAAGTCAACCCAAGGGGGAGCTTGACTTGGAAAGCTTTGGATATGTTAAAGGTATCCAATTGAATGATTTTGATGGATTGATTTGATTTAAAATGAGTTCAAGCATTGAAATTGACCTTAATGTGGGTTAAGGGTTGATTTGGTCAACCATGATTGACTTGGTCAACCATGATTGACTTGGTCAACCTGGTCAAACCATGGGTTGACTTTGGGTCAAAAGGTTCAAATGAGTATTTTGAGATCAATGGAGGTTGTACCATGCATTGGTAAGGTCATTTGGATTGAAATTGACATTTGAAACCTTAAGGGGCATTTTTGGTCAACCTTAGTAGACTTGGTCAACCTGGTCAAACGAAGACTTGAGTTTGGGTCCAATGTATTCCTAATGATATTTAGGATCCATTGGAATAGGTTTTGAAGTTTTATATGGGAAGGTCATGTTGAACTTTGGGGAAAAGACCAAAAACCTCTATTAAGGGCATTTTGGTCATTTTGACCCCTAGTCAACATTGGGTCAAACTGGGTCTGGAAAAGTGCAATTTACTGGTCAACCAATCATAGCAAAAGTGATGACTGTGATTGGAGGGTTTGGAGAGGGTCCCAAGGTCAAATTGCTCTGGATGGCAAGTCTAGTGGCATAGGCTGTAAATAACTGAAGGTTTTGCAGCCTTTGGAAAAAGATTCAGTTTGAGGGGCTAGGAGTGTTGGATTGAGCTCAAATTTGGAGGATTTTTCTCAGAGACATGTTTGGACAATATGTAATTGATGGATCATGATTTGGAGGTCACTTGACTGAGTTTCTAGGTGATAGAAAGTTCACCTAAAAAGGGTTTCAGGACCAAGGTCATTGACCTTGAAGGTTTGATTTGGAATGTTGGATTTGGGTTAGATTTGAGAGTTAAATGATTGACCTTGAACCATTAATATTAATAGAAATTAAATGAAAAATTGAAATTAATTGTATATGATTTGAAATTTGATTGAATGTTGATTGAAGGCTAGATTAAAGATTGAGCTGAAAGGTAGAGCTGGGTTTGATTGGGATTGAATTGGGTCTTTATTAAGACCTTTATGACTGAGGGGTGGACATCTCCCCATCATTAGGTCACTAAAAAGAAACCCAAGTGGGTATCAGTGACCTCATACAAAAATGAGGTCAACAAATGGACCCCCAATGTGTGTAGTAGAACAAAGTTTTAGTACACATATTGGCGTTGACCGAATTGAAAGGATGAAGTGAATTTTTTGATCCTAAGGAAGAACAGATCTAGCCTTAGAGACTTAGGTAGAAGCTAGACATGTCTAATCCTAAGGAAAGGAAGAATCCTATCCTAAAGGAGAAGAGAACTTGGAGGGAGCTAGGGTGGTGCCACAAAGGATATTATCCACCACTAATGGCTGATTATATGGTGGGGTCGAAACATGCCCAATACAAAGGATCGAGTGATCATATGATGGGGTTGAAACATGCCCATTATAGAGGATTGGATTGAATGGTCTTATGGTGGGGTCGAAACATGCCCAACACAAAGGACTGGGTTGAATGACCATATAGTGGGCTCAAAATATGCCTACTATAGAGGGTCGAAGATCATGTGATGGGGTCAAGGCGTGCCCACCACAATGATCGAGACTGGATGGTCGTATGATGGGGTCAATAATGCCCACCATGGAGGATTGCTCGATGACCATATAGTGGGGTCAAAATATGCCCACTATAGAGGGTCGAAGATCATGTGATGGGGTCAAGGCATGCCCATAATAATGATCGAAGCTGGATGGTCGTACGATGGGGTCAAGAATGCCCACCACAGAGGACCGGCTGGACGACCATATAGTGGGGTCAAAATATGCCAACTATAGAGGGTCGAAGATCATGTGATCGGGTCAAGGCATGCCCACCACAATGATCGAGACTGGATGGTCGTATGATGGGGTCAAGAATGCCCACCACAGAGGACCGGCTGGATGACCATATAGTGGGGTCAAAATAGGCCCACTATAGAGGGTCGAAGATCATGTGATGGGGTCAAGAATGCCCACCACAATGATCGAGACTGGATAGATGTATGATAGGGTCAAGAATGCCCACCACAGAGGACCAACTGGATGACCGTATAGTGGGGTCAAAATATGCCCACTATAGAGGGTCAAAGATCATGTGATGGGGTCAAGAATGCCCACCACAATGATCGAGACTGGATGGTCATATGATGGGGTCAAGAATGCCCACCACCGAGGACCGACTGGATGACCATATAGTGGGGTCAAAATATGCCCACTATAGAGGGTCGAAGATCATGTGATGGGGTTAAGGTATGCCCACCATAATGATCGAGACTGGATGGTTGTATGATGGGATCAAGAATGCCCACCACAGAGGACCGGCTGGATGACCATATAGTGGGGTCAAAATATGCCCACTATAGAGGGTCAAAGATCATGTGATGGGGTCAAGAATGCCCACCACAATGATTGAGACTGGATGGTCGTATGATGGGGTTAAGAATGCCCACCACAGAGGATCGGCTGGATGACCATATAGTGGGGTCAACATATGCCCACTATAGAGGGTCGAAGATCATTTGATGGGGTCAAGGCATGCCCACCACAATGATCGAGACTGGATGGTCGTATGATGGGGTCAAGAATGCCCACCACAGAGGACCGGCTGGATGACATATAGTGGGGTCAAAATATGCCCACTATAGAGGGTCGAAGATCATGTGATGGGGTCAAAAATGCCCACCACAATGATCGAGACTGGATGATCGTATTATGGGGTCAAGAATGCCCACCACAGAGGACCGACTGTATGACCATGTAGTGGGGTCAAAATCTGCCCACTATAGAGGGTCGAAGATTATGTGATGGGGTCAAGGCATGCCCACCACAATGATCGAGACTGGATGGTCGTATGATGGGGTCAAGAATGCCCACCATAGAGGACCGGCTGGATGACCATATAGTGGGGTCAAAATATGCCCACTATAAAGGGTCGAAAATCATATGATGGGGTCAAGGCATGCCCACCACAATGATCGAGGCTGAATGGTCGTATGATGGGGTCAAGAATGCCCACCATAGAGGACCTCAACTGGAAGGAAACTAGAGTGGTGCCACAAAGGGTGTGCTCGACCACTAGCGGATAATTTTGTGGAGAGAAAATTTACTCTATACCAAAGATCGTGTCTAGATGATCGTATGTGAAGGAAACTTGCTCCACACAGAGGGTCAAATCTGGATTCTGGAATTTGAGTTTAGAAAGATTTTTTGAATTTGAATTGATTGAGTTTTGAATTTATAGACATTTGAATTTGAAATTTGGTTTGATGAATTTGAATTTAAAGGGTTTTGAATTTGATTTAAAAATTTGACACTCATCTGGCATGGTACTTCCTACAAAGCCTCCCCAATATTTGAAAATATTGGGTGGCATTCTTCAGGATTGATCAATTGACCAAAAATTTTCTCAAAGATCGTCATTAGAATGAACGATCTAGTCAACGTTGATTCAATCTTTCAATTAAAAGTGGTCTTCAAAAGACTACGACAAAGTCTCCTACTTGGGGAGTTCTAAAATGACACAACTTATCAATATCTCGAATCAAACGTGACTTAAAGACTTTCAAACTTTATTGAGCACATATTTAATTTTTATTTGGGCCCTGGAGCTCTTCGAACTGGAGTTGGGCACTCTGCTCAATTGGAGTTTTATTTTGAACAGCAAGTCCCAACAAAGAAAACTACGTTATTAGATCAGAATGATCTAGGACCCAATACAAGGTGTAGTTTAATTTTGAACAACAATTTCTAGCATTATAAAATACTCCTCTAGTGGGTCTGATCTTGGACCAAGCATAGAGTGTAATTTTATAGAGAAGGTCTTAAAGGAAAGATGCCTATGAGGAAGAACTCACTCACAATCCTCAAAGACTAGATTTGAATTTTTATCAAGAGTAGAAGATTCATTCTTCTTATTCGAAAACTTCCTCTAGTTATTTGGATCCTGTTGGAACGACAAACAGGAACAAATTCAGAAGTACAGTGAAAAGTTGAGTGACTCCAACAAACTTGAAAAGGTTTAAGGATTTGGGTTTTGTTGACCCAGACCAAGTTTCGTAGAAACTAAAATAGGGTCTCCCTTAAATGAAAGTTCGAAAGGGATGTTAAGCCCTACTGAACTAGTCCCGAGGCTAACCATGAGGGGGGGTGAATTGGTTATTTAAAAATTTCACGATAACAACAAAAATCTTTTCGATACTTAGCAGCGGAAACAGGTAAACAATAACGAAAAGATCAACCAACGATAATCACCCAAGCAGTTTATATTGAAAAGTAAAGTGCAAAACTGAATCAGAAAAGCAAACCAGATTTTATAGTGGTTCGGTCAACTTGACCTACGTCCACTCCCCGGAGCCTCCCCTCCGGGTATTACACTAAACGAAAGTGACTCTCCTTTTGCTCCCACAGCAAGGCGGAGAAGCCTGTACAAAATACCTCCTTTTCACCACACGGTGAGGCAGAGAACCTGACCTCCTTTCGCTTCCTCCTGAAGCAGGCAGAGAACCTTCGAACTTCTTTTACTTCCACCTGAAGCGGGCAGAGAACCCCGGATCTTCTTGCGAACGATCCTCCCACGAAGAACACCGACTAGACGACAGACGACGAGCGGAGAAGACGACTCTGATCCGTGCTTGGAGCAACCTTAGTGAATCCCTCACTAACTCCCCCTCACAAGATCTCTTCTCTCTCTCCCAACTCTCTCTTCTCTCTAGGGTTTCTCAGGGAAGGAAGGCAGCAAAAGATTTTTCCAACAATTGGAAAAAGTTCTTTTAAAGGAGGGCTTAAAATTTGCCCTAAATCTCAACTGGTCGGCCAATATCGTCCAGGACGATCGGTAGATCGTCCTGTACGATCAGTTCAAATTCAGCTGATTCAGTCTGGACGATTAGGCTCTTCTGGACGATCAGTAGAAAAAGTTGTTCATATCGTCCCGTACGATACTACGATCGTCCGGGACGATTAGTGCAAATTGAGGAAAATCGTCCAGAAGACAGTTCGGGTCGTCCAGAGAAATCTGTGCTGGACGACCAAAAAATAACTTGATCGTCCAGGACGATTTGTACATCGTCCTGTACGATTAGTTCAAAAAGGCCCAAAATCGTCCTGAACACAGTTCGGGTCGTACAGCTGAAATGCACAAGACGATCACGATCGTCCGGGACGATCCTGCGATCGTCCAGGACGATGTGATCGTATCAATTAAACATTAATTGCTTTCCTTAATTACCAGACTAATTTAGGCATGATTGTAGTACATCGTCCAGGACGATACACGTATCGTCCGGGACGATCAGACCAAAATACTTAAAATAAAACTTGCCTAACTTAATCTGGCGGCTGGAAATTTCTGATTTGAGCATATCGTCCCGTACGATCCAAAGATCGTCCAGGACAATCTGCTTAATCAGACCCTCTTAACTTAGTCGCCCTAATTAGGGTTTCTGTTTTAACTGGATCGTCCAGGACGATGATACTATCGTCCAGGACGATCTGAACAAAATTTTAACAGAAACTCTAATTCACTCAATCTCTCTCCCTGAGTGTGTGTGTGCAAGGTTACTTAGCTAGGGAATCAGTTACATTACACTTGACTCAATAAAGGAAAAATCATACATTTGACACACTTGGACCTGATCTTGAGTTGGCTTGAGTAGCTCGCGGTCTTTTGTGCCTGAAACTGATTAGCCAAGCAAAACACACTGGAAACATGTTTGTCATCATCAAAATCAGATTTGCAACAATCTCCCCCTTTTTGATGATGGCAAACATTTGTAAAGTAGTCTGAAAATAAAATGAAACTAAGAAATCAAACAAAACAAACATTTTTTAAATTTTCATTTAACAGCTCAAACAATACAGACAACATGAAAATGGAACATAGAAACAGACACGACTACAACTGACTCTCCCTTTTGACATCACAAAAAAAGGAGGAGGAAAAAAAAAACAGAACACTGAAATAAAACATAACATGGAACAACTACAAAAGCAGGAAACTAAAACAGAGGTGGATCCTGATCGGAAGGAGGAGGCGGTGGTGGAGGATTGAGGTAATGGTGAATGGCCTGAAATTGAGCTCCGAACCAGGCCATGTCCTGGTCATGCTGCTGTTGCTGCTGCTCAACATAGTCCGTGAACCGTGCCTCCCACTGGTCAAAACGCTGCACCAGGTGGTCAAAGGGAGAGGCAATGCGAAGGGGAGCAGGTGCCTCGGCTGCCGCAGGAGCGGGAATGGCCGCTTCTTCCTCTTCCTCAACATCCGGGGCGGGCTCTGGATGTAGTCGGGTGCTGTGAAGGACATGGAAGGCATTGTTGGTGAGGAAGTGAGTAGGAACATCTGGGGCTGCAGGATATTGCAGGTCATACTTGGTTTCAAGAGCATAGGCAATGAGATGTCCTAAGGCTAGATTTGGGCGACGGCGATGACCTGGATCTCGAATGGTGGTAAGGTGCTCAAGGTATCGGATAATGAGATCGGCGGCATTGAATTCCCTACGGGCCATGATGTAGTAGGTAGTCAAGGACAGGAGGGGGGTGATGTGAATTCGATCCCCCGCCTTTGGAATGACGGAGGAACGAAGAACATGTTGGATAGTCCTGGCATCTTTCAGAAGTGTGGAACAGGCATTGTCATGGTAAAGGGCATTTGTATTGCGGAGGAAATGATTGGCGACACTCCAATCATAGTCTGGGTCGGTGGTAAGTGTATGGAGTTTGTCGCCAGTTATAGACAAGTGGAGAATGGAGTGAAAGTCCTGATAGGTGAGTTCAACAGGGCGCTGATTGACATAGGACCGGAGAGTGGAGTAGTCGGCGGTAATCCTTAGGTTCGCGAAGAAAACGCGAAGAAGTTCGGAACTAAAGGGAAAAGCGAGGGTGAGGATGAAGGTGAGGGAGGTGTGGGCGAATAGATCAAGGACAGGATATGTGAGTGTACGGGGATTTACTATTTTTGAAGGCGTGATCCCCACCTCGCAGTATCGCTCAAAGGCAGCCTGATCGGCTGCATTAGGGAAGCGAGGATCAACCGGCCCCCGGGAGGAACTGGCACCCTTCTGACGGGAATGCTTGCCACCAGCCATGAGGATTTGAGAGAGTAAGGAGGAGAAGTGGAGTGGAGAAAACCGGTGTGCAGTCAGGTAAAGCAGTGAACCTATTATCCCTCTATACTTCTTCTGATCAACAGACTTTCCATTTGAATCCTTATCTAACTGAACTGAGGAGGGCATGGGAGTATTGATTGGCTTGGCTTTGTCCATTTCATATTTCTTCAAAATGTCCTTAGTGTATTTTGATTGATTGAGAAAAGTTCCATCATCTATTTGCCTTATGCTAAACCCCAAAAAGTAGGACAATTCTCCCATCATACTCATCTCAAACTCCTTACTCATTGTTTTGGAAAACTCATCACATAAATATTTATCAGAAGATTCAAAAATTATATCATCAACATAAATCTGAACAATGAGTAAGTCATCTCCTATTCTCCTCAGAAAAAGGGTGGTGTCTACGCTCCCCTTAATAAACTCTCTTTCTAACAGGAATGTGCTAAGCCTCTCATACCAAGCTCTGGGTGCCTGTTTCAATCCATATAAGGCCTTTTTTAATTTATAGACATGACTTGGATATTGGGAACTCTCAAAACCTGGGGGTTGTTCTACAAAAACATCTTCTTTAATTACCCCATTTAAAAAGGCACTCTTGACATCCATTTGAAACAGCTTAAATCCCTTGTAACAGGCAAAGGCTAGTAGCACTCTAATGGCTTCCAATCTAGCTACAGGGGCAAAAGTTTCCTCAAAATCTATCCCTTCTATCTGATTATACCCCTTAGCCACCAATCTTGCCTTATTTCTCACCACCACACCAGAATCATTCATCTTATTCTTAAAGACCCACTTGGTTCCCACAATACTTTGGTTTCTAGGTCTTTCTACTAACTCCCAAACATCATTCCTTACAAATTGATTCAATTCTTCCTGCATAGCTAAAATCCAAAACTCATCCGACAAGGCTTGATTGATGTTGGTGGGTTCAGTCATTGAGATAAAGGCAGAATGGTTTACTTCCTTCCTAAGTCCATGCCTAGTCCTAACACCTTCAGAAGGGTCTCCTAAGATCAGTTCTTTAGGATGACTCGAAGAATATCTCCAATCTCTAGGCAATGTGGTTTGAGATTCTACCATTTCCTCCAAATTTGTATTTCCAACTCCTTGGGTAACCTCAACAATCTCTTCATCTTCTACTTCAGATCTAGACTCCTTAGGATCAGATTCATCAAACACTACATGGGTTGTTTCTTCCACCACCAAAGTCCTCCTATTGAACACCCTAAAGGATTTCCCCACACTTGAATATCCTAAGAACACTCCTTCATCAGATTTGGGGTCAAATTTTCCTAAGGGTGACTTCCCGTTGTTTAGAATGAAAACCTTACAGCCAAAGACATGGAGGTGGGACAGATTTGGAGTTCTACCCTTAATGATCTCATAAGGTGTCTTGTTCAGCTTTACTCTCACATTTACCCTATTCAGCACATAACAGGCAGTGTTCACCGCTTCAGCCCAAAAGTATTTAGGAAGTAAATACTCGGCAAGCATGGCTCTAGCGGCTTCCACTAAGGTCCTGTTCTTCCTTTCAGCTACCCCGTTCTGCTGAGGGGTCCTAGGAGCTGAAAAATTATGACTAATCCCATGATTCTCACAAAAACTTCCAAATCTTTCATTTTCAAACTCCCCTCCGTGATCACTATGGATGGTAATAATCTCACATCCTAACTTCTTCTGAATCCAAGTAGAGAAAGATCTAAACTCATCAAATGACTCAGATTTGTGTAACAAAAACTTAACCCAAGTGAACCTTGAATAATCATCAACAATCACAAAACCATAGACTCTCCCCCCTAAGCTGGCAGTGCTAATGGGTCCAAAGAGGTCCATGTGAAGAACTTCTAAAGGTCTAGAGGTGCTAATGTCCTTAACTGAGTGAAAAGAGGACTGGACTTGCTTCCCCAACTGACAGGCACCACACAGGTGATCCTTAGTGAACTTAAGCTTGGGCACACCTCTAACTAAGTCCTTTTGGGTGACTCTCCTAAGGGTTTTCATACTGGCATGACACAATCTCCTATGCCATAACCAAAACTCATCAGCAACAGTTTTTAAGCAAATTGAATTATCAGATTTAATGCTACTTACATCCAGCTTGTAGACGTTGTTGATCCTTTGCCCCTCCAAAACAACTTCATCATTTAAGCTTAAAATGCAGCCAGTGGGCAGGAATTTGATGTTGTATCCCTTGTCGCAGAGTTGACTAATGCTCAGCAAGTTGTGTTTCAGTTCATCTACAAGCAAAACATTATCAATCACAAAATTCTTTGAATCACCAATCATACCTGTGCCTACCACCTTCCTGGTGGTGTTATCTCCAAGTGTAACCTTGCCTCCAGCTCTGGCCTCCAGCGAAATGAACTGATTTGCATCTCCAGTCATATGTCTAGAACATCCGCTATCCAGGTACCACATACTCTCACGAGGTCTTGTGTGAGAGCACACCTACAAAATCATCAAATGTCAGTCTTAGGAACCCAAACAGGTTTGGGTTCCTTCTTATGAAAAGAAGAATGCGATGCATGTGTGCTGTGCTGTGCAACAGGTAGTTTGGGTCTCCACACCCAATGTGTACTACGGTGAACAGTACAAGTGTGTGATATGTGTCCTAACATGCCACATGAAAAACATCTAACACCAGAAAAAGGATTAACTAAACGTCGTGAGTGATAGTGCCTCTTCCTAGTAGTGTATGAAACATGCTTTGAAGAACTTGCAACAGAATTTTTAAAAGGTGGCGGTGCATAAAATTGTTCGAAAGTAGGCGGTGTTTTGTTATTTTCAAAAGAACTGATTTTCACTTTCAAAAACTCAATGTGTTTGTTTAAACTTCCAATTTCAAACGTTTTTGCACTTTCAATACTTTCTAACTCAGATGCCAAATCATTCACTTTCTTAAAAGCAAGTTCTAATTCAACATGCGCTGTTTTTAACAAGTTATGCTCAACAATTAAATCAGAATGCTTTTTATTCAGTTCATCAAACTCATCTAGTAAAGACATGTGATTGCTATCAATGGTGGAATGATCCTTAATCAACACTTCATGCTCTTTTTGCAAAGTCAGATAATCTAGTTTCAAACTAGCATGGGTTTTCTTAAGCTTCCTATATGATGTATGAATCTTTTCAGAAACTTCAAATAACTGATCGTAAGTAAGCTCACATACCTCTTCCTGGTCGGACTGACCAGGGTGATCATCAGCCATCAAACACAAGTTTGTTTCCTCCTCTTCAGCTTCAGTCTCAGAAGAGTCGGATGCAGAGTCTGCCCAGAACGCCTTCTGAATCCGCTTCTTGTCCTTTCTGAACTTTGGTTTCTCCTCACCCTTCTCCTTGCTTGGATGAGCTTTAAGTGTCGGACAATCAGCCTTAATGTGTCCGGGCTTCCTGCATTCAAAACAAACCGATTCAGATGAACCCTTAAAGTTTTTATTGAACTTACCCTTGTTCCACTTCTGATGGTTCTTATGTTTCTTCCTTAGAAAGCTTTTGAATTACCTTGTGATTAAGGCAACATCATCGCTATCAGACCCGGAAGTGCTAGCATCTGAATCTTTGGCCTTTAGTACCACTGTCTTCTCTTTCTTGCGTTCACCTGCATCAAGTTGCCTTTGGTTCACCCCTTGCTCGTAAGCAATGAGTGATCCAAGTAAGCTGTCAATAGAGTAAGTATTTAAATCTTTGGATTCAGTAATAGCAGTAATCTTAGCATCATAAGAAGTAGGCAAACATCTAAGAATTTTGTTCACTCTTTCGTAGTTGGTAAGTTCTCTACCTAAAGCATGCAAAGAGGTAACAATCTGAGTGAACCTTGTGTACATTTCTGAAATAGTCTCACTAGGTTTCATGCGAAAAAGTTCGTAATTATGTAACAAGATGTTTAACCTAGACTGTTTGACTTCAGTTGTACCTTCATATGTTATACATAATCTATCCCAAATCTCTTTTCCCGTTGTACAAGTAGAAACACGCATATAGTCCTCAGATTTTAAAGCACAAAAGAAACAGTTCAAACATTTGGCATTTAACTGTGCTAAATCACGATCATCAAACGTCCAATCAGCAAACGGCAATTCAGTTTTCACATTGTTAACCATTCGAAAAGGTGGTTCGTATCCATCCTTAACTAACATCCACATGCGATAATCAATAGACTGAAGAAAAGTAGACATGCGTGTTTTCCAAAAATTAAATGGAATGTTATCAAACAACGGTGGTCTAGTTATAGAATAACCTTCAGCAGTATTACGATTGTTACAGTTAGCCATGGATCAAATTCAAAAGTTTTTAAACAGAAATTTTGAATCCCGCTCTGATACCACTTGAAAGTTCGAAAGGGATGTTAAGCCCTACTGAACTAGTCCCGAGGCTAACCAAGAGGGGGGGTGAATTGGTTATTTAAAAATTTCACGATAACAACAAAAATCTTTTCGATACTTAGCAGCGGAAACAGGTAAACAATAACGAAAAGATCAACCAACGATAATCACCCAAGCAGTTTATATTGAAAAGTAAAGTGCAGAACTGAATCAGAAAAGCAAACCAGATTTTATAGTGGTTCGGTCAACTTGACCTACGTCCACTCCCCGGAGCCTCCCCTCCGGGTATTGCACTAAACGAAAGTGACTCTCCTTTTGCTCCCACAGCAAGGCGGAGAAGCCTGTACAAAATACCTCCTTTTCACCACACGGTGAGGCAGAGAACCTGACCTCCTTTCGCTTCCTCCTGAAGCAGGCAGAGAACCTTCGAACTCCTTTTGCTTCCACCTGAAGCGGGCAGAGAACCCCGGATCTTCTTGCGAACGATCCTCCCACGAAGAACACCGACTAGACGACAGACGACGAGCGGAGAAGACGACTCTGATCCGTGCTTGGAGCAACCTTAGTGAATCCCTCACTAACTCCCCCTCATAAGATCTCTTCTCTCTCTCCCAACTCTCTCTTCTCTCTAGGGTTTCTCAGGGAAGGAAGGCAGCAAAAGATTTTTCCAACAATTGAAAAAAGTTCTTTTAAAGGAGGGCTTAAAATTTGCCCTAAATCTCAACTGGTCGGCCAATATCGTCCAGGACGATCGGTAGATCGTCCTGTACGATCAGTTCAAATTCAGCTGATCCAGTCTGGACGATTAGGCTCTTCTGGACGATCAGTAGAAAAAGTTGTTCATATCGTCCCATACGATACTACGATCGTCCGGGACGATTAGTGCAAATTGAGGAAAATCGTCCAGAAGACAGTTCGGGTCGTCCAGAGAAATCTGTGCTGGACGACCAAAAAATGACTTGATCGTCCAGGACGATTTGTACATCGTCCTGTACGATTAGTTCAAAAAGGCCCAAAATCGTCCTGAACACAGTTCGGGTCGTACAGCTGAAATGCACAAGACGATCACGATCGTCCGGGACGATCCTGCGATCGTCCAGGACGATGTGATCGTATCAATTAAACATTAATTGCTTTCCTTAATTACCAGATTAATTTAGGCATGATTGTAGTACATCGTCCAGGACGATACACGTATCGTCCGGGACGATCAGACCAAAATACTTAAAATAAAACTTGCCTAACTTAATCTAGCGGCTGGAAATTTCTGATTTGAGCATATCGTCCCGTACGATCCAAAGATCATCCAGGACGATCTGCTTAATCAGACCCTCTTAACTTAGTCACCCTAATTAGGGTTTCTATTTTAACTGGATCGTCCAGGACGATGATACTATCGTCCAGGACGATCTGAACAAAATTTTAACAGAAACTCTAATTCACTCAATCTCTCTCCCTGAGTGTGTGTGTGCAAGGTTACTTAGCTAGGGAATCAGTTACATTACACTTGACTCAATAAAGGAAAAATCATACATTTGACACACTTGGACCCGATCTTGAGTTGGCTTGAGTAGCTCGAGGTCTTTTGTGCCTGAAACTGATTAGCCAAGCAAAACACACTGGAAACATGTTTGTCATCATCAAAACCAGATTTGCAACATTAAATAATTTGAATTAAAATTAATTTCAAAGTAGTTTAAGTTAAGCAAAGAAATTTGATCTTTTCAATTTTCTTGCATGAGAGATTTTTATATCTTGATAGATTATCGATACACGATGAAAATTTTGGATTCAAGATTCTCAAAATCAAGCAATTTGATGTTGACTGGGTCTTCTTAAATTTAAGGATTTAGAAGAAGGGAGCCTCTTTATTTCTTTTTTCTGGTGGCGCATATTGCGCATCTTTCAATTTATAGTGCACTTTGCACTATTTCTTTTTTTTAATTTTAGTGCATTTACGCATCTTTTTTTTGTGTGTGCACTTCGTGCATCTCTTAATTTTTTTTGGCACACTTTGTGCATCTTTTGATTTTAATTGAATTTGAGAAGAGGCTGCACCTTCTTTATTTCAATGCCGGGATTACATCTCAAGCATAAGAGAAGAAAGTTCATTCTCTTATGCAAGGATGGATAATCCTCAAGGTAGGACCCAATATTTTTTAAAAAGAATATTGGCTTGACTTTTGAAAATCATTGAGCAGATTTTAAGCATGCAAGAGACATCTATTAAGATAAAAAATTACGAGAAGATTGAAAAGATTTTCATTCCGAAGATCAACTTAAGTTTGACATTAATTTTAGTTCAACAATTAAATCAATCCCACAAAAGTGGTGGGAGGGAGGCACATTTAAATATCTGGTGGAGTCAACTACAACTTTCTTCTACTTAAAAATTAAGGTAGAGGTTAATTTTCATTAAAAAGATTAATCAACTATCTTAAAAATTTGAAATCAGTACACTTGAGAAATTGATAAGTTTTTTCTTAAAAAGGATTTGCAAATCTAGGTGGCAAGACCCCAACAGTATGGAATTGAATTCCTATGCTCTCCTTGGAGGGAGATACTGTTGTGGAGTCTGCACTATCCTAGTGGCATCATTTTAATCAAAAGATTTATTACGATAGGACCTCGTTGAAAGTTAAATTTCAACGATATCACATTCTGATAAAATCTTAGATTATTTCTCCTCTCTCTACTAGTGGCCTAGTAGTTAAGAGAGTGGCACCCTGAATGGTTTCTACACCTCCTCCTCTCTAGCTGATGCAGTGGGACACGTATAGAAACGTGACCTAATGTCTTATAGTAGAGTGGACGGGTCATAACCTTCAACTGGGGGCCTAGGGTCTTGTGCTGGTGTTTGTTCAGTTCTGACTTGATTAATTATTGCCATATAGTAATCAAGAAGGGGTATTGAAGATCGTGCTCTCATTTCTACAACCTCCCTCCTTCGAGTAACAGGAGAAGGGTGGAAATGATTTCCACCAGGGAGGGGGTACGTAGAAGGAGCAACAAACTTTTTATTAGCCTTAGACTTGACGTGATTTTAGGCTTTCACCTCAGCAGTCTTTCTGGCCTTAACAGCCTTCTTTGTGACTCTACGAAGGTAGTTCTTCCTTTTGTTCTGGCTAGCATCAGGGATACTAGAACTTGACCCGATCTCAAGCTAAGATGGTAGCTCTTCTATTATTATTGACTTCTGGTTGTTATCCTCCTCATTAGAGGATACAGTGGGTAAAGGGGTGACAGCGACCTCCATCTTGGGGATGGGGGAGTCAACTCTTGACCCTAAAGTAATCTCAACCAAGGGGGACATCCTTTTGTATTCCAGCAGATAGATCAATCATTTCTTCTCCATTGACTAATAACTTGAAGTTTTGGAATTCCACTCCAAACTGGATCGAATTATCAGAGGTGATTCCTTCTACTTTCAATTTTCTATCCATGGAGAAGATGAGTTTCCCAGCCATTTGAGTGCTTGATTTCATTTCCAAACTATTTGGGAGCGAAATGTCAAAGTCTGACTACACTAGAAGGATTGAAGTTTTGAACCAAATTTGAAAAGGTAAAATTTTATTGGAGGCTTGAAACTTTGAGTTTGAGATTAAAGGATCTTCAGTAAATTATGAAACTTAGCATAATTCAGATTTATTTGAATATACAAGTTTGCAATATTTATAGGAAGATTTTAAAGGATTTGGCTTGACTCTTTTACTCTACCAATTAACTTGGAGGCAAAATATCAAAGCCCGACTTAGACAAAAGTTTCCTCGCTCACCTCTCTTTTTGACGTGTCTTTTCTTTTTGATGTTGGCCACACTCACCAAAGGGAGAAATGGGTAGAGGGACCAACGGAAGAAAGATAGTCAAAACTATCGATGCAATAAAATTTTGCCATTATTAAAGATGGAAAGAGAGATTTAGTCCCACCGTGATCGCCATTTTTTTGTTTGTGTTTGAAAGCGGGTTTTGAAAATTTTTAGTTTTCTTTAGGAAATTTAAATTGATCTTAAAATTTTCAATTCTAAAATTGAACATCCCATTAGAAAAAATAAACCACCTTGGGAGGTGAAAATAAAATTTCAGGATGGGGTTCAGATTTAGAATTATAAATTCTATCTTGAATATTATAACCAAATTTAAGAGAGAACTTTGTATGTCCCCGAAGGGTCAAACTAAAGTTCAATCAAATATCAAGCTACGATAATCAAGGGAAGTGATCATTAATTTCATGTTTGAATTCATCTTAATAAAAGATATATTTCCCCAAAGGGAGAAAATATCTTTCGTTAATAATCGTTCGAATATAACGATAACGATCATCAATAATTTAATTTTCCCAATGAAGACTAATTAAATTTTGAAAATTAAATTTGAAAATCAGTTGTGGGTTCTAAATCTCCTACGAGTGCAAGCCCTCGTAGTTAATTACATCGTGGGAGACCAGAGTCCCCTACGAAAACTTTCGATTAAAATAATGGCAGAAATTTTGTTTAGAGATTTTCTAGGAATGATATCAAAGAGATGAAATTGGAACTTCAAATGGGATTGGAGCAAGATTGAACACTTATTTTTGAAATCAATTGAGGAAGGGTAGGAGACACTTTATGATTTTGAAACAATTCAGAAGTGCCCCGACCTAAGCTAACTGTTGGGCTTTAAATTTTGGATTGAAAGAATGTTTAATTCGAGTTGAGCATTTTATTAGAAATTTGGGATTATGTTCCCAGAGGTTGGGGTCTTATAACTCAAAGCCTGCCCCGGATCCTAGATCTAAATTTGGACACTGGACCACAGTGATCCGAACCTAACTAATACAGTGCAAAACTTGGACTTACCCCGGCCTAGATTGGGGAGCCAGCTAAATCACCTAAACGCTTCAAAACTATGAGTCCGGTCTTTTGATACAGAGTGATCAAGGACATTATTTAAGATTGGTTTAAGAAGTTGGGGTCGACATCTAGAGCAGATTCCTAATTGACCCCTTGACTTATGTTGGGTGGAATGCTTAGACTAAAATACAATTAAAATTTTAATTTAATTGGTTTCTAATGTGATGCATGCTGGTTAAAATCTCTAAATCAGGTATGCATGAAATTTTAAAAAAGGCTTATAAAATAATTTTTTTGAAAAGACTAGACTTCCCCAGATCCAGCACCTCATCCTCATAGGTCGGATTATCTGGACTCTACCCGCAAGCGGGGAAGTGTCTTATAGCAAGGAGGGAGAGAGATGCAGTAATATGCATGCGACCCTGGATGATTTCGACTATTCCCTAGGTCGTTAAGTTTCTATGTTATTTAAATCTTAAAATTTTAAATATTAGTTATGAGTAAAAATACTTTTCGTCCTTAAAGAGCCTAATGAAGTCCAGGCTAAAACAAAAAATGACATGCAAGCGCCAAAGAACTAGGAAAAACAGGCAATCCTATACGCAATCAAATTAAATCACAATACATTAAATAATCAAATTAATAAAGTAAATGTCCATAGGTAAATTGCCTTGCTTATTATAGCCCAGATTTACATAAATTAAAAGTGGCCGGGCACCACTGACGACAACCCGGATTCTAATCCTAATACAGACGCAAGTGACTTTGAGTGGCATACTCTCTGTCTTCAACTCCTCGGTCTTCTCCTCCTCGAGCTCCTTGGGTTCTTCGTGATCGGATACCTAAATGAAAAAGAGAACTCTTCCCTTTAGGGGAAGGTTACTCTTTCCACTTTGGGTGGTAAAATGATCCAAATTTGGAGTTCCAAATGGATAAGGACTATCCCCCAAAGGGGTATCCTTTCCTCTTTGGAATCCAACCTTTGGATCTATATATCCCAAACTCAAAGTACTACTTTCACAACTCAATACTCAAATAAATTACATAAATGTAAAAATAAAAATTTTTGACTCGATCGTGCAAGGTTATCCTAAATATTTAAATATTAAATCACATCCCAAACAGTTGTATATATATATATATATATATATATATATATATATATATATATATATATATATATATATATATATGCAAAAAAATAAATACACTTGGCCACACTCTTTTTTATTTGGGGGCTAAGCAGCTGAAGCACCTGTAGCATTTATATTTATGATTTATTTAGCCCCGTTTATTGCCCTGCACGAGCGTGGCCACCAGCAGAAAATTCAGTGAGCATCCAGATCGTTCCTAACCTAAGGGTAATCTAATCGCCCATCACATCAATTCACAGAGGACGGAAAAGTAAACAAACACATTAATCAAGTTCAATCACAACATGCAATGAAAAACTCAAAAAACCTAGCACACAGCAGAAAAGTAAACACCGGCCTAGCCTAGATCTAGAGTCGGTTGTCCTAGCAAACCATCTAAAGTGTGTGTAGTAGGTCGTGTGGCTGGGGTAGATCCTAAGCTGGGTAATCTGTTGAAGTTGTTTAATGTTCTGATTGGTTGAAAGGCTTAAGGTAGATTTTAATTGAAGTTTAAGTCTTAATGGTTTGAATTTGATTTAAATTGATTTTAATTGTTTGTTGAATACCACCTTTGTTGCACACCGAGGCCATGAAGTTTATTTCACCTTCCTTGGGGTTAATTTAATAGCCTCGTAGGCCTGGGTTACCTAGTGGTACCCGATATAATTAAGTGATTTGAGTTTGATTAAGGTTTCAAGAATGATTAATTTTTAATTGAATTGATTGGTTGCTAGTTTTAAAATAAAATTGATGTTTTCTGGAATTTTGAATGATTTATTGAAATTTAGAGTTTTTTGGATTATTTTAATCAGTTAATTAAGGGGTCAAAAATTGACTTTTCGATTTAGAGCTAATTTTGTAAGTTTCAGATTTTTAATAAATATTACATCTTATGATGAGTTGTTAGACTGTTAGCACACTCAATTTGGAGTTTTCTATGAAAAGTTCTGATTTTTTGATGTTTAGGCCTAGATTTGAACTATGATTGACCAAAAGGTTGACTTTTTTACTGACCAGATTTTGGAGGTTTGACATTTTTATAAAATACTAGACCTTAATTGGAGTTGATTGACACTAAGTTCGTTCAATTTAGAATTTTCTGTAATTAGTTATGCATTTTCAAAGTTTCACTAATTATTGAATTTTTAAAATTGCCTAATTAGGAAGGTTTAGATCATTTTGATCCAAACTCATCCCAAACTACATGGAATCACTCCCAAAGGTCAGAGATGACCCATGGGAGCATTTCCAAGTGTTTGGAAATTATTTGGGTTTTTTAATGATTTTTAATTAATTAATATAATTAATTATTGATTTTCATTAAAAGTCAAATTAAAATTAAATTAGAAGTCCAGTCAAGAGGCTTTTATTTTTCTTAGGTAGAGGACTAAGCTTCGATCAATTTGAGGTATTATTTGTAATTTTTGGACTTAATTTGGATTTATTACATTTGTTTGACTTTTTTGGGTCCTTAAAAGGGCTGAAATTTTGGGTAATTAATTTTCTAACCTAATGAACTCCAAATTCAATGAAATTTAAACCTAAGGCTCATCATGCCACTAAGTTTACAATGTTCAAGTTTCACCCCTATTGGGTGTGTGTACAATCTTCGAGGAATTTTCTAAGTTTTCTAGACTTTTCCTTAATTATTTTCCCTAGGTGTCTCTACTGTTCAAATAGTCTTAAAATTTCGTGTATCTAACCCTGATACATATTCAATCACACCACAAAAGTTATGTAGCCTAATTCTACAGAAAAATAGAGTTATGAATTTTCAAAATTTTGGGTCCAAAATGGACCCATTACCTTAAAAATTCACATCATAGCAATTCAATGGGTATCTGAACCTAAGAAAATTATAGTGCATGCCTAAGATACCCAAATACTTTCCACCAAAATTTTGGGCTCAATTGACCACTGGATTGTGAGAAAATCATAAAAAACCAATTTCAAAGAAACAAAAATATCTCACAATCCAGTAATCAAATCAACTCAAAATTAATTTTAATAAATACTAGGCTACATTATCTTTCCAACGAGCTCAACAACACTTAATTTGGTGGTGAAAATAATTTACTATGAATTTTGAAAGTTATGATTATTTTTTGAATTTTTAAGTCCATTAATAACCGGCGCCAATCATTGGCAATGATTGGCGCCAAAACGGCGGCGGCGTGTGGCATTTTGATATGCAAAGTGCTGTATATCAACCACCTATCCATGCCATCACTAACTCCGAGCCGTCCGATCTAGAAAGATAGAAAATCGGACTGCCAAGATCGATCAAGGCCGTTTTAGTTCAAAATAAACTAGAAAATTGAAATACTCATAACTTTCAAAATACTCGTCGAAATTTAACGAAAGTTGAAACATAAGCTCATAGGAACATGAGCTTTCATTGCCTAGAGTTTGGAGATCCCAAAAAATGAAATTTCTGAGCAGTTTCAAATTATAATTTAAACTTAAAATGAGCATAACTTATAATCCAACCATTGGATATTTGAGATCTTAGGCTCATTGGAAAGCTACAGTGATCCTCTACAACTTTGATGAAGACACCAAGAGCTAGATCTTTCTGGATCAAAAGTTGTGTTGAAAAATCCTCTTTCTCTCTCTAGAATTCTCTCTCCTCACTAAAATAGTGATTTGAGGCTTGAAAATGATGGGAAGAAGCTTGGGAAAGCTTTGGAGTTGGATGGAGAGGATGTGGAAAGCTCTGGGAATGTTGGAGGCTACTAGAGAGTTGGGGGAGAGTTGAAGGAGAGTGAATAATAAATAATCTCTCTCTTAGGTTAGGTTTCTCCCACCTTAACACATGGCTTTTGGATTGGATGGTCTTGATTTGTTTGGAAGGAGTTTGGATGCATGAAAAGTGTCCCCTAAGCTATCCAAAACTAGGGAATAGGGTTGGTGATGAGTGTGACCTCTCTTGGTCCATGGGAAAGGGGACCACAAGCCTTTTCCCCCATTTGGATGAACCAATGCTTGGATTGGTTTAGGGTGTTGGATTAGAGCTTATTAAGAGAGGAAATAGTCTATTTTCCAGTAGGTTTGAGTAGGTTTTGGATTAAGCCATGGATTGCCAAGGTGGCTTGGTGATGTGGCCTTGATTTGACCTCTTTCTCATGGGTTTAAAGAGGTTTGGAGAGGGTTTTGACTCCTCCAAATGGGTTGTCCAAGTCAACCCAAGGGGGAGCTTGACTTGGAAAGCTTTGAACATGTCAAAGGTATCCAATTGAATGATTTTGAGGGATTGATTTGATTTAAAATGAGTTCAAGCATTGAAATTGACCTTAATGTGGGTTAAGGGTTGATTTGGTCAACCATGGTTGACTTGGTCAACTTGGTCAAACCATGGGTTGACTTTGGGTCAAAAGGTTCAAATGAGTATTTTGAGATCAATGGAGGTTGTACCATGCATTGGTAAGGTCATTTGGATTGAAATTGACATTTGAAACCTTAAGGGGCATTTTTGGTCAACCTTGGTTGACTTGGTCAACCAGGTTAAACGAAGACTTGAGTTTGGGTCCAATGTATTCCTAATGATATTTAGGATCCATTGGAATAGGTTTTGAAGGTTTATATGGGAAGGTCATGTTGAACTTTGGGGAAAAGACCAAAAACCTCTATAAAGGGCATTTTGGTCATTTTGACCCCTAGTCAATATTGGGTCAAACTGGGTCTGGAAAAGTGCAATTTACTGGTCAACCAATCATAGAAAAAGTGATGACTGTGATTGGAGGGTTTGGAGAGGGTCCTAAGATCAAATTGCTCTGGATGGCAAGTCTAGTGGCATAGGCTGTAAATAACTAAAGGTTTTGCAGCCTTTGAAAAAAGATTCAGTTTGAGGGGCTAGGAGTGTTGGATTGAGCTCAAATTTGGAGGATTTGTCTCAGAGACATGTCTGGACAATATGTAATTGATGGATCATGATTTGAAGGTCACTTGACTGGGTTTCTAGGTGATAGAAAGTTCACCCAGAAAGGGTTTCAGGACCTAGGTCATTGACCTTAAAGGTTTGATTTGGAATGTTGGATTTGGGTTGGATTTGAGAGTTAAATGATTGACCTTGAACCATTAATATTAATGGAAATTAAATGAAAAATTAAAATTAATTAGATATGATTTGAAATTTGATTGAATGTTGATTGAAGGCTAGATTAAAGATTGAGCTGAAAGGTAGAGCTGGATTTGATTGGGATTGAATTGGGTCTTTATTAGGACCTTTATGACTGAGGGGTGGACATCTCCCCATCATTAGGTCACTAAAAAGAAACCCAAGTTGATCCCAGTGACCTCATACAAAAATGAGGTCAACATCGACTGCTCTTTATTTCTGGAAAATGAGCTACAGAAAATTCGCTCTTTATTATTGATAAATGCGACCTTCTGATTTAAAAATATCACACGCAGAATTAAAAAAAAGGGGATTCCACATAGAATAATTTCTCAATTGGCTCCTTGCTCATCCGATACCTCCTCTGTGGAGAAAGAGAAGAGGAATAGAGGAGAAAATGAGGAGGAAAAGAAGGAAAGCGAAAAATCCTCATCAGAGAAGAGAAACTTTCCTCTCATCTTCACTCCTATCCTCTCCGATCACTCAAATCGGTGTAGGTATGGCCTTCTCTTTTGCAGTTAATTGGAAAAATCAGAACCTGGTTGTATCTTTATTCTTAAACATTCTTCTTAATCTATTAATTTGTTTTGTATTTTTTATGATTTTTATTTCTTTTTTTAGGATCGATCAAGATCAAGGAAATATTAGGTCCTGTTTCATTTTTTACCGATTCCGTGTTTGAATTTTCTGACATGTATTGAGCTGGATGAGTCGGGCAAGCCCAAATCCGCATTGCAAAAGGAATGCGTGCAGGTTGCACTGAACATCTGACCATTGATCGCATCGGAGCTCTTGCTGGGATGCAGAGATTGCATCATAGTTGTCCCTAGCGAGCCTCAGGTAGGAGATTCTCTTATTTCATTTACATTTTATTCTTGAAGCTGGTTTACTATTTAATTTCTCCTTGTGTTTTTTTTTTTTTTGGGTAGGGCGATTCTACTAAACAAGCTAGGATTATTCTTCACATATGGTAATAATGTATGCTAAGTGAAAAAAAAAAAAAACAAGTTCAAATTGGAGGGCATAGTTTTACTTTTGATCATGTTTATGGGAGTTCCGGTATTCCTTCAATTCACATATTTAAAGAATGTGTGGCGCCATTGATTGATGTAATTTCCATGGCTACAATGCAACTATTCTAGCATATGGGCATGTTCAACGTTCTTATTATAAGATTAGTGAATTCAGTCACTCTCACTCTACAACTTTTTATTCCTAATTTTTTTTTTTTTAATTTGGCGTTACCTCTCTATTATTTTAGACTGGTTTTGGAAAAAAACATATACAATGAAAACCAACTTCAATGGTGATAGTAATAGTGGCGGGATTATACCACTCATAATGAATAGTATTTTTAAGAAGGCCGGTGAAATGAACAAAGACACTGAGTTCTTGATTAGAGTTTCCTTTATTGAGGTCATCATTTTCTTAATATATTCATTATTTCCCTCAATTTTCTTACTTTTCTATAGCTTCTCATACATTTGAGAAATATTTTTATCATGTATTTGCTACTAGATTTTCAAGGAAGAAGTTTTTGACTTGTTAGATACACATGCCAGCGTCGCTTTGAGAAATGACAACAATTCTTCACTTGCCAAACCATCTAGATATCCGATTCAGATTAGAGAAACTGTCAATGGGGGCATAATCCTTAATGGTGTTATTGAAGCAGAAGTTACATCCAAAGAGGAGATGGAGTTATATCTGATGCGTGGATCTCAATCTCGTGCCACAGGAAGTACTAATATGAATAGTCAGTCAAGGTTAGTCTATTGAAAATGCAAGATAATAATGCACAATATGATTTTTACAATTATATTTTTTGTGCAATCACTCTATGATAATTTCTTCCCATCCAGTTGGGTGAATTTATTATCTCATATCTTCATAAGATTGTCATATTGCATATTGCTCGATAAGCTTTTAAACTTATATTAAGTTGTTCAATTTCATTAATTTACATTTCATGTTTAATAAGTGCATTTAATCCTGTCATTTAAAAAAATCATTGTTTAATGATTCCCTATGCATTCTGACGGCTATTTTTTTTGGTTGAAATATCTTAAAAATAAAACTTTTCCTCTTTGTTTGCAAAGTTAAAGAAAAAAGTGCAAAACAGTGATGTATTTTGATTATGCTATGGGTCGATGAACTCTTAAAATGTAAAGTGTTTTAGATATCAAAGATTTATTATTATTCACAACTTTTAAAATGTTATGGACTTCGAGTTTGGCAAGTACTTCTCTTTGGAAGGTTAATTCTACTTGGATTAATGCATAACGGTTATATTTTTGGCTAACCAATTGACAATTGTCATATCTAAAGATGCACTTTCTTTCCTTTTTTTCTTCTTATTTCACTAGTATAGTGGCATACTCTCTAGAATCCATAGAGGAAAAAGTACTATGATTTTATGTGCTTTAATGATAGCTTGCATTAACCCTACTGACACAAATGCTCAAGAGACAATTAATACTATGAAATATGCTAATCGTGCAAAAAACATACAAAACAAGGCAGTGGTATGTTATTTAATAAAATTAATTTTACTTTTTAGGTCAGGTTTATTACCTATTCTTTTTTGGCTAAAATCCTGGGATGTAATTTTTTTTTTTTTTTGGCTAAAATATCTTGCAAGTTATACTTTCTTTAACTATTTTAAATGATCAATTTTTTTCCATAAATAACTCTAGCGTATTTTTTGTTTCTTAAAGCAGCTTAGCAGCCAAGTAATATTATTTTTATAATAATGGCCAGTAATGTAGGAAGTTTAAGAACATGAAACTTCTTATATGAATGTTTACATATTCTATTTCATACGAAATGCTGACAATAAGTGCTTATGATCATGGCTTCTATTCTTTCATATTGTGTCTCTTCTTTAATAATATATGAATTAAGGTATTTTTGAAGTTTCATTTCTCAGTTTATGATTAGGTCATTGTTAATGCACTAGCTTGAAAAAGAAAAGCTAATTTTGATGATTGAATCAGCACGTAATGGAAAACCGTGAGATGAGATCTACTGTGTAGAAAATACGTAGGTATAGAGCTACTTATGATTATCTCTATAAGTATTCTTGCTACAACATAAGGTTATTCTTTTTCACTGATGAATTGTTTCTTAATTCCCAAATGTAGGGATTATATGTTCTCGTCTTTCTTACAGCCTTCGTTAAAGAACTTCATATTCAATGGTTTCTTGTATTGAGTGTAGTCTATAATTAGCTTTGTACCCTACTTTAAATTAACAAAGTAATTGGGATATATTTTATCCATTATAAAAAATAGCATGTTGAATGGTTAGAATTTATTACCTAAAGGCCATATATATGGGATGGATTGAAATTGGACTAAATTAAATAGTGGTGTTGATGGTTATGTCTCTTCTGGAAATACTAATTGACAATTATAGTTTGTTGCTAAATTGTCTAAACTTATCTCTTTAACTCATTAGATGCTATACGTTGTCTCAAATATGTATAAATTATTTGCTATCATGCTCTTCTTATAAACAAGTGGAATGTACTGATTTTTGCCTTTATTTTGTTCCACTTTATAATTTATAATTCTAGTGCATCTAGCACAATGAATGATAGAGACTACGATTAAAACCAATCATTAGGGGCCATTGTGTAGTCGATTGAGAACTGCCTTTGAAAATTTGGAAACTCAAACCATTTCTTCTCCTCTCATATATCTCGAGCATTTCTCTGATTTCCCACCATGCATTGAATGAAATTTCTATGTACTTTTGTTTCTTGTCTTGATGTTTAACAGTTAGACTCATCACCTTTCAATTTTTTGAGTGCACCAACTTATTAATGCAGAGGAATGGTTAACAGGGATGAATCAAGGATCTGTTTTTTACTTTGATTTTTGAATTTTATGTGCCATCTAAATCATTTTTGTTGACATGTATTTATGTGGACTAATTCTTTAGGTGAGGCTGAATATGATGAAAAAGAAAGGGAGCATTCTTCCCTGCAGGATAGATTGGACAAAGAGCTCCACGAATTGGATAAAAGACTCGAACAAAAAGAGGTACTTGAACATTATTTCTTAAGCATGATCTCTTCATTCTTTGTGAGCCTTTTATTATTTTTTTAGGTGACTGAACTAAAAAAGAAGCAAGAGGCACAATCTCAACTATTAAGACAATGACTTCAAGAAGAAATTCAAAAGATAAAGTCTCAAAAAGTTTGTTTCTTCTTTGGATATATTTGTTATTATTAAAATTTTTATGATTTACTATTCAATAATTGAGAAATTGTTATCTTTTAGGTTCAATTACAACAAAAGATAAATCAAGAATCTGAGCAATTTAGATCATGGAAGGCTAGTTGGGAAAAAGAAGTTATGCAGGTAATTTTTATACTTGAGAGAACTTTTAGTGTTTTGACTAGCAAAATATGCATAAATTGTTTCACTGCTAGCTTCCCAAAATAAAATGCATTATCGTACTTCCACCAAATCCTCCTTCCCACTTTTCTTGTTTGTTTGCTTGTTTATATATATAATTGTTGAAGTTGTTGCAAGTTTAGTAATCTTTGGAACAATTGAGGACAAGTGCATGCTCGAGAGCAATAATGATCACGAGAATGAAAAAAACAATTTGCAAGATGAACACCAGAAAATGAACACAAAATGGGTTATATTATTCGGTGAAATTCACCTATATTTAAGGCCACAAGGAGAGATAAATGTCTACTAGTTAGCTTGGACGCTAACTAGTGTACCTCTTTTTGCACAAATAAGCAATGACAAACATTAGTTTGTCCAAATTTACAAATAAGTTGACTACCAATTTTGGCATATACAAAATTTTAAGAATAAAGTTTTATAAATTCTGCATTTATTTTCATTTTCAGCTCTTGTAACATTTATTTGTTTATATGATATTAATAATTGGATGATTTGATTTTGACAGATAAATTGAAGAAAGCTCATAATTTATATTTCAGTTATATAAATTTTAATTTGAGGATATGAACTATCTAAAAACTATTGAATGTATTTTTAAGAGATGACGTTACACATTTAAGTTGTAGTGAAAGATGCCGCATATAAAAATTGTTGAATATAAAAAAAAAATGTGTATACATATATTTCTTAGAATCAGAAGACCAAATGACCTCCGCCTCCATCCCATTTTTTGTTGAGGCGGTTATTATGCCGTCTTATAATAAAATTTTTATTTATTTAGTTATTTTTTTTAGATTTTTTTATTATTATTTAATATATTTGCATGTATTTGAGCTTTTAAAGTTTCTAAAAATCAAAAAATTCTAGAATGACTTTGAATTCTCATATATATTTATAAAGATAATTTATTTTTGTCTCTTAAAATTTTAAAAATATATTAAAATTTTTGAAAAAATATAGAAATTTTTGGAGTGACTTTTTATCTCCCCCCTCCTTGCTACTATAAATACCCCATTGGGGGTAAGGAGAAAAACTCAATGTTTTGTGCCGGTCAAGCATTCCTCTGAATTGGTAGCTCGAGGAGTGTAGGTGGTGATCAAAGCAGATATTGGTGACGATCAAAGCCTGGTTCTCTTGTGCTGGTCCAATTTTTTCCTTGGATTGGTAGTTCGGAGAATGTTGGTGGTGATCAAAGTCCAGTACTCTTATGAAGGCTCCAGTTCACTCATAGTGGGGGAAAAACTGTCTGGCAAGAGTCTAAATACTGGCGACGGAGGTGATCAAGACCCGGTACTCTTACACAGGCTCCAGTTCACTCCCATTGGAGGAAAAACTGTCCTGCAAGAGTCTGAATACAGACGACAGAGGTGATCAAGACCCGATACTCTTATGCAAGCATCAGTTCACTCCCATTAGGGGAAAAACTATCCGGTAAGAGTATAAACATCGACGGCGGAGGCGATCAAGACCCAGTATTCTTATACAGGCTCCAGTTCACTCCCAATGGGGGAAAAATATTAGACAAGAGTTTAAATATTGGTGGCGGTGATCAAAGCCTGGTACTCTTACGTAGGCTCCTAGCTCCCCCTTGGATTGCTAGCTCGGCAATCAAAGTTTGATTCTTTATCACTGATTCAAATTTTCTCAAGAATTAGGGAACAATCTAGTAGTGGCCACACCATGTAGGAGATATGCTAATAATAATTCCTTGAAAGAGATCCGATGATAATCAGCGGACATGTGGAACCCCGTAATATGTGATGACCTGGTGTAAGTCGATGGAGGTAAAGTGAAAGTTTGAAGATAATCGGATAGAAGCCTAACGACAGTCAGGAGAAAGTCCCACACCGGTTGGGCATAAGTTCAATAGTGATCTAGTTGAAGTTTGATAGTGGTCGAGAGGAAGCCAAATTGTAGTTAATATCCAGGTATTGGTTGAACAATATTAGGCAAACTTATAGTGATAGTTGATAGCCAAGTTATGAAGTGATGAAGAATATTGAGCTATATTCTGTATAGAAGAGGTTGCTATGATCCACCAAGATTATTTCACCTATCCGAGATTATTTGTCAGAGCATTACTCGATGGCGTTAACCTGCGGGAGGAGGTCAAGAGAATCTACCAAGGATGTATGACGTATCTGAGATTATATGTCAGAGCATTGTATAATAATGTTAGCATATGTGAAAGAGGTCAGGAGAATCCACCAAGGATGTATGACCTTTCTGAGATTGTATGTCAAGGCATTACTCGATGATGTTAACCTATATGGAAGAGATCGAGAGAATCCATCAAGGATGTATGACCTATCCAAGATTATATATCAGAGCATTTCTTAATGACTTTAACCTATATAGAAGAGGTCGATAAAATCCACTAAGGTTATATGACCTATCCAAGGTTGTATATCAAAGCACTGCTCCATGAGGTTAATTCTTGTGGAAGAGGTCGAATCGAATCCCCTTAGGATCGATTATGCCTTGATTGAGAGGAGGCAAACGCCATGTGTATCCTAAATCAAAGGTGAAGAATGGTCTATCTTTAGACCATTATTGCCTTTTTGAGGTCGAGATTAAGACCTTACCCAAGGAGTAGAAGTTTAGGTAGGGACTATATGAAGCTTGAAATTTATTAAAAGCATTCTTGTATTTGCTGGGAGTTTCCTAAAATATCATCTTGATATTGAAAGCATTAGAGGAATCTTCTTGACCATAGTTGGAGTCAAGGTTGCCCCTCACCCCACATCTAATTCCCATGAAATTGATGTAGCAATAGCTGATTTCAGAAAGTTGAAATGAATGGCCTTTTGAGGTTAGACCAAAAATTGCCCTCCAGTTAGGAACCATGTTTCCACAGACGGTACCAAACTGTTGCGGGCTTGAATATACGTGGAGATAAAATTATAATCCTACGTCTTAGTGTTGCACGGATATCCAGCTCACACACAATGAACATAAGATTTTTTACGTGAAAACCCCTAAAAAGGGGAAAAATCAAGGGGCCAAGCCCAGGTGAAAAGATTCCACTAAATTTGAGTGAATTATAAATGATGACACATCCCTTGACTTAGAGGTGGTCAAATTATAGTTGTTCAGAGAATTAGGCAAAGGTCTGGCGATGGTCGGGCAAAAGTTCGGGCAGAAGTTTAGCTGATGGGGAATGATTTGAAAAAGGTCGAGTAAAAGTTTGATGATGCTCGGCTACCAGGTGAAAGTCTGGCGGTAGTCTGGGTCGGCGGTCGGGCGGTGGTATGATGGCGGTCAGGTAGAAGTCCAGTGGTAGTCGGTAGCCTAGTGAAAGTCCAGCGGCGGTCGGCAGCGAGGCAGTGGTTCGACGGCGGTCGGGCTTAAGTCTGGTGATAGTCAGCAACCGAGTGGAAGTCTAGCGGCAGTCGACAGCAGGGCAGTGGTTCGACAGCGATCAGGCTGAAGTCCGACGGACGGGTGGAAGTCTGTCGACGATCGACGGCCGGGTGGTGGTGCTGGAGCTCTTGAAGCTTCAGAGCTATCTCCAAACTCTAGCCCAAAGGCCCCCTCATGTAGAGAGTGGGGGTCTATTTATAGATTTTCATGAGTGGCACACCCGTAAATATAGAGAAGATTCGGGATAGGTTCGGAGTGCTCTATCGGATGACCTGTATTGATTCCCTCGATCATAGAGCATTTATTGGACATTTGAATGTCTTAATGATATCAGAATTTGACAATCTTGGGCTCGTTGGATTCATCTCATTGAGCCGCTCGATTCGACTATAAGCATGTCACATTTGGAAACCGTTTGGTAATCCAAATTGTAGTTTGAACCTTTCAAAAGTACTTCAAGTCTTTGATTTAGACCCAATTGAGCTTGGATTGAGTCAAATTTGGTGTCATTGGGTTTGTATTTTTAAGAAGATCAGTTTGAATGTAAGTTTACTGAAATCAGACTTTGGATAATCCCAATTTTAATTTCTGAAGTTTACAACTTGATTTTGCCTCGAGATTCGTGTTGAATCAAGATTATTTTTTTGTGACGTATCAATAATAATTAAGAGACATGAAAGTTCTCACAAGCTCTTAATTTTCATAATTTATTAATATTTTATATTATTTGACTAAAATCATAACCTAATTATATTATTTTCACACTATGCATGAAATAAATTAAAAACAATGCAGATTAGAAAAAATATCCTTTCTCCTCTTTTTAAAGGTTAATATATTAAAGAAAATAATTCACATCTACTTTACTATGACACGTCCTTTCTGCTTTTGTAGTTTTGTTAAAAGAATATTATAATTAATAATATATTTATAAATTTATATATTTATTTATTCACTCAATTAAAATAAATATTAAATACTTTCTATAGTCAATAGTGGGTAGAAATATATTAAAATATTGTGATTAAAACTATAAATAATGATTCAGATTAAAGGCATAAGCGAGTCAAGCTGAGTTTGAGTTATTCTTAACTTAGAGCTTAAGCTTGATTAATTAATCGAGCTCACGAGTTTGAGCCGGCTAATTTATTATGAAAAAAAGATAATTATTATAGTTGAAGTAATTATTATAGTAAAATGATAAAAAAAATAAAAAATTAAAGAAAGTGTGATTTAATTTTTAAATACTTTTAATAATTGTACTTAAAATTTAGAATACTAGAATACTAATATATTTAAAGTTCATTTAATATTAGTATTTTTTAAATGAGCCGGCTCACAAGCTAACGAGTCGAATTAGGATTAGCTCAAACTTGGCTTGTTAGCTCATCGAGCTCAGCTAACAAGCCATGTCAAACCAAGCTCAAACCAACTCACGAGTAAGATTGACTCACTTACGCCGCTAATCCAAACATCATAATTTGAATGTCAACCTACACCCCTCAGTTCAAAACTGGCTAAGGCGAGCTTTACTGTCAATATTAATGTTGCGCTATGTCTTTGTTTAGCTCTATTTTTCTTTTATATGATGTACTGACAAGATTAGATCTATTAATAAATAGTAGTCAAGAGACGATTGTCGTTATGGATATATTCCCTAATGAGAAGATATGGACCTCATTCTCATCTATTATAAGATTCATAATAGGATCCTGAACTTAAGTGTCCAAGAAAAGTTCATAGGATTTGTTGTTTAGTGAGATTTAGATGGAACTGAGAGATTGATTCTAACAAATCAGTAGTTGCAAGATCTTTTCAACTAGTAAACAAGCTGATCAACTACACATAATATCATAACACTATAAGCTGTTATTTTATTAATGAGTTGTTTGGGATGGTTGTTATTTTTTATAAAGTTAGTTGTAAAATAGTTGTAGAAAAAATAACTTTTTTGAAAGCTTATCTAAAAAGCAACTTCTTAGTACGAAAATTTTTTAAAAAGTAACAAAAAGCAGTACCTAAGCAGATTTGTGGCTGTGACCTAAAAAAGCAAAGGAGGAAGAAAGTTGTCCCATACCAAGTTGAAGAGTTTGTTGGAGTTTGATAATTACAGACCAATCTGCATTAGCGGAAGATGCGACTACAGAGATGTTAAACAATTGGTTGTCCGGTATCAAATGAAATTTTCCATATTGTTTTTCTCATAGGCTATAACCTATAACGGTTCTTTCTCTCAAGCCTCAGAATAGACCTTCGTTGTTTATATTTCCAGTGCTACAAACAATGAAGCCAAGGCCGAACCAAACTTCCTCCACATGATTCAGAAATGGCAAAATGATTAACTAATGAACCTACTTTCCCAGCATCTATACAATAAAAGAGATGAGTGGTCTTCCCACTTCATAGGTGTGCGTCGATCAACTTCATTAATTTCTTCATCTATATCCATCACACACTTAACACCACAATGACCTTAGCCAGCTTGATGCAAGCCATGATAACTTCTTGCGAGGACATCAGAATATATAATATAAGCTCACATACATTCTTGCATGATGCACTATTTATTTTAGATTTTGAAATTAATCTTTCTCTATAAGTGTTTTTGTTACCGATAACATGCTCATGATCATACTCTTTCATGATCATTTTGTCATTTTGAAACTCACAAATAGAGGATGATTGGTGTGGGTGATAAATAAAGTGATATCTTCATTCTTGATTCAAATAATTTGGATTCAAATATGTATACTAACATCACATCAATTCATATATGACACAATCATCTTGGCTATCTATCTAAAAATAAATCGGATCATCTTAGTCTAAATTAGTTGTGGCACTTCTACAATCAATAGAGCAATCATTATCATCTTTGTCCTTTGTCAAAACATCTTCAATCACAATTTGTATCACATAACAATTTGTTATGTAAACATGCATTCAAATTAATTCATTATGGTGTCTGGGGAAATATTGCTAACTATCCTAGCCACTGCTACTTTCTAATCTTAGTGGATGGTTGTACCCAATTTACTAATGCTAAGGAGCTAAACCAATCCAATTTTTTTTAATAAACAAGGGGTCCTACATGCATATTCATGCATCTAATGACCCAAACAAAATGTGATTATCAAATGCAATCACCAACACTTATTAAACATTATTACAGCCATATGCTTTCAATATGGTTCCCTTAGAGTTTTGTAGTAATTGCATTTGAACAACCACGCTCCCTCTTCTCCAACATAAAAGTCTGTATGAACTTCTATATAGCATAATAGTAGGCAGCTCTACCCTTCGTGTATTCAGTTATCTTGCATTTACTCTCATCTTCCTGCACATAAAGACATATTTGCAGCCACGTGTTTGAATGTGCATTTTCTTACGCCACCCACAATGAGTGAAAGCTAGTAAACTATATATATATATATGACATCCACAATAAATAGATTTTGTCTCATGATACATTGTGTCCTACAGGGAGCACTTCCACTTTCATTAAATGGAACATGCCCTTTCCATATTCTTTCCCTAGATACCCTCTTTTAATCTGATTAATTGTATATCCCCTAGCCACAATTAGTCATCCTTTACTTCTCTACACAACAATCCCAACAAAAGGGTTGCAGATCCACCAAACATGAACCTATTCACAAATCTGTTAGGATCCCTAAAGGTCCATTTATTTAAATGATTTTCACTAAAACTTACTTATAATATAAAATGGCATTGACTTTTTAGGGACTTTCATCTCCATCATCAAAATAGTCATCATTATATATTTTCTCACGCTTATTATAGGCCATAATTGGCTTTGTATACAATTTAGATGTCAATAATGTCTTTTTTCTTGTTTTTGCTGCTAATCAAAAGGACCCTAAACAATTCGAGTCATTTTGGGTTGTTCAAATGATTTAATCAAAGAGTTATAGCTAAGTTGTTTCATCTCTTTATTATTGTGAAAGTTGTAACATGTAAGTGTGAATGAAGTAGTGATATAAAGGCCTTGTATATTGGTCCTACTTTAATTTATATACCTCAAGTTATTTCTTAGTATTCTTCTACAATAAAGTCTTCATCCTTATTTTTATAAGTAGACTGCGAAGTTTTTTGTAGCATATATATTAACATTAGGGAGCCAACTTTTTGTTCTTATGTAGGTATAAATTGTTGATTTTAAAACTATTTTCAACTTTTTTATTTGGGCTTATGGCCTACGTTCATCATTTTATAAATATTTTTCTTTATTTTTAATATAAAAGATAAATTATATAATAAAAATATGAGATTTTTTTAAGAAAATAATTAAACAAAATTATAATCTTATATATAAAATATTTATAAAATATTTTATTTTAATATTTCTCTCTCTCACCCCGGTCCCCCCCATCTCTCTCTCCCTGGTCCCCCATCTCTCCTCTCTGTCGCGGGCTAGAATATACACGTCGATAGAGTTTGAAAATTTTCATCTCAGCATTGAACGAATATCTAGCACACAAACAGAAGAAAAATGTGACACCAGAATTTTTACATGGAAACCCTGAAAAAGGGAAAAACCTTGGGACCACGCCCAGTTGAAAGGATTCCACTAGTGTTTGCTTAGGTTACAAGTGGTTGAATCACCCCTGAAATTGAGGATGATTAAATTACAATAATCAACTCTTGGGCTGAAATTTAGTTACAAACTGAGATCAAAAATCCGGCGACGTTGGGTGGTCGGGCAAAAATTTTGCGTCAGTCAGCTATCGGGCAAAACTCCGGCGTCTGTCAGTAGTCGGGAAGAACTCCGACGTCAGTCGGTGGTCGGGAAGAACTCCGACATCAGATGCCTGTCAAGCAGAACTCCGACATCGATCGGCTATCGGTTGGAACTCCGGTATCGGTCGGCTGTCGAGTGAAAGTCTGATAGTGGTTGAGGAGTTTGGTGGCAAGAAAGCTCTCTTCCTTTTCTTCTTCTTTTAGGTCCCCGCATGAGAAATGAGTGGTCTATTTATAGTTTTCTGAGAGTGGCATGACCAGTAAATATGAGGAAGATCATGAGTAATTTGGGAGTGGTTTGAATGGATGGCCGATGTTGAATTCCTTGATCGTGGACTGTTTACTAGGCATTTGAATATCTTGACGATATCAAAATTTGATGATCTAGGGCTCATTCGTTTCGTCTCATCGAGCCGATCAATTCAACTATAAGCACGTCACGTTTGGAAATTGTTTGGTAATCCAAATTATGAATTGAACCTTCAAAATGCACTTTTGGTCTTTGATTTGGACTTATTTGAGCTCGAGTTGGGTTGAATTTGGTGTCGTTGGGTTTGTATTTTTGATATCTTCAGTTCGATTATAAATTTGCTAAAATCAGAGTTCAGATGGTTTCAAATTTAATCATTGAATTTTTCAACTTGATTTTTACCTCGAGATTTGTGCCCAATCAAGAAAATTCTTTGATGATATATCACTCTCCTATCATTCCAAATCATATAGCATTCTCATGTGAATGTCCTAAATTTTTTTGCAATTTCTTCTGATTAAATAAATAATTAATTAAAAATTTGATAATAAGCTATAAATAAATAAATAAATATAATGTTTTTATAAGCTTTCATCTTCTAAATATTTTGGTTATAAGCTTATTGCGTGCTGAAAAATTTGAGTCGGCAGACTGTATTTTTTATTTTAGTAGTGTACAAAAATTCAACAAGCACAAATGAAAGTAGTAGGACCAGAGAGTATTTTATATGGAAACCCAGAAAGTGAAAGAATCACAGGTCTGTCCTAGTTATAAAATCTACTATGTAGAAAGCAATACAACGATTCTCATTTCTTCATTTTGGAAGAAGAGGGAGAGTACAAATATCAAGCATCCATATATGGACAGTCTATAACTAAAAATAGAGCTTAATTTTTTCATAGAGTATAGAAATAGATGTATATATGCAGACAAATATACCCAACAATTAGGGTTAAATCTTGTAAGTATTCTGGAGATGGTGGTGATTTCTAATGATGGTCATTGGTGGTGATGATGTTTATCAGTAGTGATAAATTTTGATGATTGTCAACAATAATGGCTGAAAAATATAAGAGTTTTCTCTCCATAGTTCTCTCTCTCCTTCCTCCCCCCTTTCATGTGAAGAATGAATGCCTATTTATAAATTTTTTAGAGTGACATACTCTGTAAATATATAGAAAATATTAGGCAAAATCGGAGTGCTTCATCAAACAATCCATATTGATTACGTCAATCAAAGAGCTTTTGTCAACATTTAAATGCCTTAATAATCTTAGAATTAAGTGATCTTTGGCTTGTTGGACTCATCTCATCAAGCCGCTCGATTCAACTATAAGCATGCCATATTTGGAGATTATTTGGTTGCCCAATTAATGCTTTGAAGATTTCAAATATGCTTCAGTCCCTTGATAGAGCCCATTTGGAATCAGATTGATCTGATTTTTGTGTCATTGGTTTTGTATTATCAAGACATTCAATTTGACTATAAGTTTACCGGATCAGAGTTTAGATGGCCCGAAATTTAATTTTGAAATTTTTTTATTCAAATATGCCTCAAGAATATTGCATGATCAAGATGATTTTTGGTGATGTATCAAAGCTCATATTAATAAAGTGAATGTTAGAAAATTATTTTCAAATATGTTAAATATGAAATAAAAGAAGAAGAGAAACATGGGAAAGAAGACATGGTCACACAGGCAAGAAAATCATGGCGAGTAATTAGTGACTACGACATTACTGGGTGTTCATCGATGGTGACCGGAAGCAAAGGGCCAAAGATGAATGGGGCTACTAAAGACAGAAGAAAAGATAAAGAGAGGAAGGTGGGGTGGATTCATTGTCTAACTCAAGGGGTTGGTGTCACTGTTGTTAGTGTTTAGAGTGGGGCGTCGTCCAAAGGAATTACTAGCATTAGAGAAATAATGGTGAGTACTAAGGTTTCGTTTGGGACGGCTTTCTATCTCTTTTTAAAGCAGCTTTTTAGTACAAAAATTAAAATTTTTGTGTTAAAAAGCATCTTTAAGAAGCAGTAAGAAAACCAGTCTAAAGCATTGTCAAGCCGCAATAAAGATTGAGGGCAGCCACGTGGTTTGCATGATTCTAATCATGGCCATTTAATTAGTTTAATTATGATTCAAAATCAACCATTTTTTAAGCTTTAATTTTAAAAATAATAGTGAGTAAATTCAACATAAATAATGAAATTCAATTTTCAAGCAATATAAGAAAACAAAAACAAAAAATCGCTAATAAAATTTATTAAAACTAATTATTAAAAAAATAATAAAACCTACTTTAAGAAAATTATTTTTCCTAAAACTGTGACGTTTCACCTTTGTTTATAACTTGTCCATATTTAGTAATTCCTGATGAAAAATCAAAAATTGATAATACAATATTTATGGAGCAGTTGAGAGCTCCCACAACCAACAAATAAGTCAATAATGTCTACCGCTAATGGTTTGCGTAATTATTGAATCCAGCTTTATTCAGGCAGTCCATCTTCATCGGTTGGTTGGTTGGGAGTTATGACTATCAACTAATAAGTTTTGAATTTGAGTCTTATGTATGTGTTGTATGTGTAAATTTGTCTTAATTAGCCTAATTGTTCCAAAAAAACATGCATTATACTCTTTTTTGAAACACTTAGGCCAATTAAGGTAAACACATCTTCCTCGATAGCCAAAACTCATACACACATTACATATGTAAGACTTGAACCCAATAAATTTTAGTTGGTAGTCAAAGCTTCCAACTAATATATCAAAGAAAGCTATGTTAGTCTTGTTATTTCGATGGAGCAAACATAATATTGGAGAAGTTCTTGTGTGAAGGAAGAAAAGGGTAGAGATATTCCAAGGAGTCAACAAAGAATATTGTTGGCAACTAAAGAACCAGTGAGAATAAGAGATGAAAGTAGGGGTTTCAAAATGGGTCGTGGGTCGGGTTTGGGTCAAACTCGGATTGACTCGAGCTTAAACGGGTTGACCCTAACCGGACCCATTTTTTCCAACGGGTCAGAAAATTTAACATGGACCCGACTCACATGGGTTTCAAGTTGACCCAACCCAAACTATGAACAGGAATGTTTAAAATTTTAAAGGGTTTCAGCATTAGAACCTGTCAAAAGTTATTGACAAAGGTGATCAGTTTTTAGGACAGCATACCTGATGCAATCCCTCCTAAGGTTAAGAGTCAACCCTCGAGTAACCTTAGTGGCAGGAGTCTTCAGGGGCACCTCCTCCTAGGAGAGGGGAGGTACATAGTACTTATAAGCCACAAGATAAGGGCAAGAAGCCCATAGTCAGTTTAGCACCACTGCAGTAGTTATACACACTTGGTCAGTCAGCAGTGCAGCCTAGACCCTCCCGTAGGACTCTAGAGAGTCAGTAGTACCTACAAGAGACGCTTAGTAAGGAATACCCCTTTAAGATGGAGGGTGTAAAGAAGATTTTCAAATTTCTTATTAAGAAGAACATCTTAACATTCTCGATGAATAGTAGAGTGGAGGAAGGGGGCAGATAGATCACCCGCTCTATTGTCCCTTCCATGGACATATTGGGCACGTCATAGAAAACTGTTATGTATTCAAGGATAATGTTGAGAAACTCATGGCCAATGAGAATATACACCTTCAGGATATTTATTTGGTGCAGCCCAAGGGAAAGACTACTCAGACAATTCAGATGATTTCAGGTTCTAACAACTGTGATAGTCAGAGTGATAGTCAGAGCAGTAGTAGTAGATCATCTCGTGATTCTGGGGGAGAGTGACAGTTAGCACTCTCTCAAAAGATAAAGCAGATGATCAGAGAAGAAGTTCAGAGTTCAGAGGCAGTTGAGAGGAGGCCTTCCCAGGCCAAGCCGATAGTTACCAGCCCAGTTACTACGCCAGCTTCTTTTTCTTCTTCTGTTATAGTGCCCACTGAGCACATTTCTTTTTCTGCATTATGTAATAAAAAATATATGAAAGAGAAAAGATAGTTGTAACCTTAGAGATAAAGATGGGACCCCTTCCAGTACTTATGCTAAAGGATTTTATTCTCCCTTCGATTGATGATGAAATAATAGAAGAAGATGATTCTAGCTACTTCTGGCTTTGTGTTCCTTCTAGTTTTGCTTCTTTTAGACCTTGCACTTTTAATATTTTATATATTTCTTATAATATTAATGATTTTATATATGATGATGAGTCTGAGTGTGAGGAAGAGCCTGTATTTATAATTTCAGAGGGTGGTTGTTACATAAATTTAGGAGGTGAATCCGAAAACCCACTCTAGTCACTCTCCTTAGAGCCAGCACAAGCCATCACCACTAAACCAAGTGAATCTCCTGTTAAGGATGACTCAATATAGGAAGTTTACTTGTGTTTAGGGAAGGTCCTTCCACCTATAATGGCTAAGAATATGAAAGAAAAAGATAAAAATATTATTACTCAACAGGATGATCCTATCCCTTCCTCCCAAGAGCAGTCTAAGGAGAAAGGGAAAGGCCATCAGATGGAGATTGATTATAATGTGTTGGCTCACTTGAAAAAAATTTCTTCCCTCCTTAGTGTCTACATTGCTTTGATGATGTCCCCTGACTTGAGAGAGACTCTGGTGAAAGCACTGTTGGAACCAGAGTCTTATCAAGCTTTCTTTTCTTTTAAATTTGTTGGGGATGCATGCTATTTGAGAGAGATACCATGCATTACCTTCTCAGATCGAGATCTTCTCCTAGGAACTTCTGATCATAATCATCCCTTGTATGTCACTGCTGAAGTCAATGGTTATAAGTTGAATAGGGTCCACATTGACCAAGGGGCTTCAATTAATATCCTAAGCTATAAGATTTTAAAGAGCCTCTCCCTAAGTCATTTGAAGCTCACCTCCAATAAGATTATGTTGAAAGACTTCAATGACCAAGGTCAAAGTGCTCTAGGGTCCATCACCCTACCCTTAAAGTTTGGAATTTTCCTAATTAAAATAAAGTTTCATGTGATTGAAGCTGATACTTCATACAGGGCTCTCTTAGGAAGGCCTTGAATTCATGAATATGGAATGGTGCCCTCTATCTTGTACCAATGTATGAAGTATATGAGGAATGATGTGGAGTATTCCATTCTTAGGAATACTTAACCTTTTTTCATTCATGAGGTCTCTATTTATGATGATGCCGAGCATTACATACTTCGAAAGACTCATAGACCTCCCCCTGCCCAGTCACTAGTGGTACTAGCTAATATTACACAGGGGCCTATGCAATCACCTACACAGGGTCCTATATAACCACCAGTATAAGGTCCATCACATGTTGGTATTGAGGTGGGTGTTTCCTCTACAGATCCTATTAGATCTTCCTTTTAGTTTGTAGTTAGGCATGATGTTCTCCCTAGTAGAGGTAGGGGAGGGCGAGGTAGAGAGTCTGCTCACCCCGCAAGAAACTTTAACACTCGAATTCCTCCTCCCTCGTATCTTTACACTTCTTCTTTGACTATTGAGTCTGACTCTTCTGATGACGAGATGATTAATGTTCCTCGTCATTCAGTTCCCACGCCAGCCCTGGATTTCACTGATTATAGTTCAGTTCCTACCTTTCGTTTGTACATGATACCTAAGGGTGGTTTAATTGTTAGTAGTAACTCAGACGAGAAAGTAGACTCCTAACGTCAGACTACTACCAAATAATCTCTTTCCCATCAGATGTGCAAAATATAGTCGAAGAGTCCTGTTAAAGATTTATTGTAACTCCTTCCTCTAGTGTAGGTGGCTTGCTACAGACTAATGAGCATTCTATACCTCCCCTGTATAAATCCTTCGTGCCACCACAGTCTAGTGAGTGTGTCTTTATCCCATGGTGTAGGTGCCCCATTGGGTCCTGAGAGTTAGGGTCCAGTGGAGACCGCTATGGATGAGAAAGTTATAAATGTCTCGTGTTACTTTTCTCCTATTATGGAAGGCTATATAGAACAGGGTATTGTTCCTTCGACTTGGTTTGATGAACGAGCTCTATAGCAAGCTCGTATTTGGGGAACTAACATACCTTAAACCCAGTAAGGCTTGGGTTTTATTAAGAAGAGTCAGTTTATTCATGCCAACATTCAAGTTATCTCTCATTTATATCCGGTTGTTTCTCTTGCTAATGAAGAAGACCCAGATAATATTGAGGATAGAATCATTGATGCTCCACGTGAGTTCGAAGATGGCACCACTTCCACCATGGATGAACTGTGCGAGGTTAACTTGGGCACTGAATGAGATCCCATGCCTATTTTTCATAGTGCCTTACTATTGGATTCAGAGGCTCGAGAGTATATCAAGCTACTATCAAAGTTTAAAGATTGCTTTGCCTAGAATTACACTGAGATGCCTAGTCTGAATCTAGATGTAGTAGTTCATAAGCTGGCCATCAAGCCTGATGTAATCCCTGTTAAACAATCATCTCATAAGATGAGGTTAGAGATCGAACAACAGGTAATCGCTAAAACTAAAAAGCTTATGAAAGATGGATTTATTTTGAAGAGAAGTATCTTACTTGGCTCGCTAATATTATTCAAGTCCGAAAGAAGAGTGGATAGATTCATGTCTGTATTGATTTTCATGATTTGAATAAGGCATGCCCTAAAGATGATTTTCCTCTTCCTATCCCTAAGCTCATGGTGGATATAGCCTCATCCTATAGCATCTTCTCCTTCATGGATGGCTCATCTGGTTATAATAAAATAAAGATGGCCCCTGAAGATGAAAAGTTTATTGCATTCCGCACACCTATAGGTATGTTTTATTATAAGGTGATGCCCTTCAGTCTCAAGAATGTCAGGACCACCTATCAACATGCTATGATTGTTATCTTTGATGAGATGATACACAAGTAAGTTGAATGCTATGAGGATGATTTGGTGGTCAAAAGAAAGGTCTGTAGAGATCACCTTTGAGATCTATGAATCATTTTTAAGCACTTGCGCAAGTATAATGTAAAGATGAATCCTTTAAAATGTGCTTTTGGTGTTAGTACGTAAAAGCTCCTAGGGTTTATAGTTTGCTACAGTGGCATTGAGATTGATCCTTCCATGATCAAAGCCACAGTAGACTTAAAACCTCCTAAGAGCCTTACCCAGTTGAGATCTTTCCAAGGTAAGCTCGCTTTCTTGTGAAGATTTATCTCTAATTTTTCTGGTAGATATCATCCCTTTGCTGCCCTTACAAAGAAGGATGTTCGTTTCCACTAGGATGAGCATTATCAGGAGGCCTTTGATATTATAAAGCACTATCTGATGAACCCCCCTATTTTAGCTACATCCACTCTAAAGAGGTCGTTGATTCTTTACACCATGGCCTTGGATAAATCCTTGGGTGCACTGTTAGCTCAAGAAAATGAGGAAGCTAAGAAAAATGCCTTGTACAATCTCAGTAGACGATTGATACCTACAAAGCTAAAATACCCAGTGATGGAAAAGCAAAATTTAGCTTTGATCTTCGTAGTATGGAAGCTTAGATATTACATACTTTCGCACAAGGTCAACTTAATTTCTCGAGACAACCCCTTGTAGTATATGATGACCCGGCCAACCCTCCCTAGTTATTTAGCATGTTGGTATATGATCCTACTATAGTTTGACATTTTTTTTTATCCCTCAGCAGGCCGTAAAAGGACAGACTCAAGCTGACTTTCTTGCTGCTCACTTGATTCTTGTGGATTCCCCACTCAATGATGATCTACTTGATGAACTAATTATGAGTGCGGATGAATAGGAGTCCCCTACTTGGGAGTTCTACGTTGATGGTACGTCATCTGTTAAAGCCTTGAATCCAAATAAAACTCTTATTGTTAGATGGGGTTTTTTTTTATATCCCCTGAATGACATACCCTTAGATACTCCTATAGTCTTTCAGAATCTCATACTAATAATGAATTTGAGTGTGAAGCTCTGATTTTGGGAGTTGAGTTGGCCATTCAGATGAATATTATGTGGGTGAAGATCTTTAGAGACTCCCAACTAATCATAAATCAAGTAGCTGGAGTCGTTAAAGTACTTAAACCTGAGCTCTTGCCCTATCACAATAAGGTAATGGAGCTCTTATGTCTAATCCCTAAAGTAACTTTGGCTAAGATCCCTCTATCTATAAATGGTAAAGTAGTTGCATTAGCCAAGTTAGCAAAAGAACTGACTGGCCCAACTGGGAACCTAGTATTTATTATTATCCAGTATCATCAAGCCATGTGCCCCACAGATTTATCTTCTCTTGATCAAACCCTCATAGTGTTTGATATTGAGGAATAGTCAGATTAGAGAATTCCCTTTATTGAGTATTTGAAGCATGGTAGGCTTTTAGATGATCGCTCTCTTATCGCTCAGATTAAAAAGAGAGCTTTATCATTCACTTATGTAAATGGCACCTTGTATCAATACTCTTTTGACCAAATATGATTATGTTGCCTCAACAACGAAGAGGCTCGTAAGGTCATGAGCGAGATATATGAAGGGCTTTGCGGTGCTCATCAGTCCGTAACAAAGATGAAAGACAGAATTAAATGCCTTGGTTATTATTGGCCTACCATGATCCGTGATTATATGGAGCAAACTACAAAGTACCACCACTGCCAGATTCATGATACAGTGATCCACCAACCTTCTAATCCGCTGCACCCTACTATGTCATCTTGGCTATTTGAGGGTTGGGGCACGGATATAGTGGGTCCTATTGAATGTAGTGGGTCTTATTGACCCTCCTTCTTCTAAGGGTCATAGGTTCATTTTAGCTACAACTGATTAATTCTCTAAGTGGGCAAAAGCTGTCCCACTTAAGGAAGTTAAATCATAGGAATTGATGTATTTCTTTTGTGATAACATTATTTATCGCTTCGGGGTTCTGCACCATATAAGTTTTAATAATGGGTCGTCATTTAAAAGCACCAAAATTGCTAGATTTTTTCGCCGCCATAACACTAATTAGTGACACTCCTCAATCTACTACCCTAAAGCAAATGGCTTGGCAAAAGCATTTAATAAGACTCTCATGCAACTGATAAGGAAAATCTTTGTTGCAAATAAGCAAGAGTGGTATGATAAGTTACCTGAAGTATTGTGGGCCTATAGGACTATATATTATACTCCTATCTAGGCTACCCCATATGCTTTGGCTTTTGGGGTTAAAACTATCCTCCCACTTGAGGTCGAGCTCCCCTCATTATATGTGGCATTTAGCCATAATCTTTTCCATAAAGATAATGCCCAATTTCAGTTGAAAGAGCTTGATGGTTTAGAAGAGCTTTACTTACAAGCTCATCAGAACCTCAAACTATACTAGGCCCGTATGGCCCAGTGGCATAACCACCTAGTTCAACCTCGTGCTTTTCAGATTGGTGACTTAATTCTTATCTTGCGTAGGCCTATCATTTTGCGCCATCACCTAAGTGGTAAGTTTGAGCCTATTTGAGAAGACCCCTTTGATGTAGAACAAGTCTATGAAGGAAGTGCTTACCTATTTGTCGATGCAAATGGTGTACACCTTATGCTTGTCATCAACGAATAGTACTTGAAAAAATACTATGCTTGAGTTTAACACATTACAGGGGGGAGCCTCCCTACCACCTGGCTCCCCCCTATAAATATCCCTCTGTATATATACCCCCTGAATGGATCCCTCTTACTTTTTGACAATCTGTGTGGCTACGATGATTTTTCCTCTACCACATGATGTTCGTTACGAAGAGTATAAGGCTATTCTTAAGGGTAATATGCTGATACACCATTGGGATGTTAGTGCCTGTGTTTGTGCATACCAATCATATTGGTGTTAGCGCATATAACCTTTAATTTGACTCTTGTTTGTGAGAGTTTAGTCTTCTCAGTTTCACTTATCACCCCTAAGTGTGGTCTAGGTTATCAAAATTATTACGTATTATTTTCTAAGATTTTGTTTATTCCTCTAGTGCAAATCATATGATTCATAAATATTCAAGTTTTATGGTTTGCTTAGCATAGTAATGACTTATGAGATTCATGTACCTTTGAATCTACCATAAGTTTTAGCTCCCCAGTTCCACTTGTTACCCCCAAGTGTGATCTGGGATATCAAAACCATCGACTTAGATCCCTTAAAGGATATGATATTAGGTCCATGTTAACTTAAGTTAGTCAGAAATGGTAAGGTTGACCCCCTATCCTAATTCAGATTTCAATCATACATTAATTTTGATGTAATTGTGCTCCCTAGTTCATTCACTTGAGTTGAATGTGGTCTGAGTTATCAAAGAGAATGCTTCACATCCTTATAAGATCCTGTATAATATATCTCTCCCCAGTTTTATTGATGCGGCAAATATGGGTTGGGTTATCAAAGCTAACCATATCTCCCTCTCTTTATGTTCTAATTATTAGAGGATACTTCATACTAGGAGCAACTCATGGATATGGTAAACATTCCCTCTACCATGTGTTGTCTTTGACAGTATAGGGTATGCCAAATCTATGATTGTGAATAATATATATATATATATATATCATAAAATAAAAGTGGGAAGCTCTTAACGGAGTAAAATTGGTTACCCTTGTCATAGGTGGAACCTGGCTTTACTCTCTAAGAGCTCAAAGTCTCCAAACTTTTCTTTTTCTCTCCTTCGAAGTATCTGGGTGATTGCTTTAAGGATGACCCTATACTTGTGTTGTTATTATTCTTTACGATTGTAGTAGTCTTTGTTAGTGATGCGGTACATCTCATCCTGGATGTTAACATCACTTCTTTGTAGGCTTAGATTTTTCTAAGGAAAGATTAGCCCCTTTTCTACTCCCTTTCAGCAACTCATTTTCCCATTCATATCCTACCCTAAGCTGCTAGAGTAGTTCTGTGGATGTGGTGGTATTGCTTTCACCTCTCACAGGGTCCCAATAATTTGTGTGGATATTACCACTATGATCCTTTTGATGAATAAATGATCATATTCATAGTTATTATCTTAGGTGGCAGGTGTGTCCCCTTGCTACCTCAATTTATTTTCCCAGTGGTGATGTAGTACACCTAGTCTCAGGTGTTAGCATCACTATCTCGAGAGCTTTAATTTTCTAGCAGAAGATCAGCTCCCTAATTTCTTTTAGCGACCCATCCTCCCATTCATGCCCTACTCTTAGCTACCAGAGTAGCTCTATGGATGTGTTGAGGTCACTTTCACTTCCCATAGGGTCCCACTAGTTTGTGTGGACGCTATCGTTATGAACTTCTAATGATTATTGGCCCTATTCATAGTTGTTGTCCTTGGTGGCGGGTGTGTTTTCTCGCTACCTCAATTTTTCTCCTTATTTATGATGTAGTACATCGTGCCTCAGATGTTATTGTCGCCTCTTTTTGAGCCTTAATTTTTTAGCAGAAGATCATCTCTCTAATTTCTTTTACCACATACTTGCCCATTGGGACCCTACTCTTGGCTTCCAGAGAGGTTCCTTGGATGTGTTGATATTTTGTTCACTTCTTATAGGGTCCCCATCAATTAGTATGGGTCAACCACTGTAGTTTTCGTATGATTATTTCTCATTGGTGTAGTTTTGCTCTTTATAGCGAGTGTGTCCCTTCGCTACTTCAATTATTACTTACTTGGAATGAGATCGCCCCTCTTGCACTCTGTTGAGGGCGTATCTCTTCATGTTGTCCCTTGAGGCATTAGTCTGATGCTTCCCCTTTTTTTATGTGATTCAATGTCGTCTAAGAAATTCTGTCAGTATTTAAATACTCATGGCCATGAAGATTTATCCTCTACCATATGATAACCAAAATACTAGCTCAGGATTCCTTAGATAAATTTTTCCTAGAGGATTCTTCCACTTATTTTTCCCTTCTCCCTCATATCCCTATATAGATCTGTATCTGGATTGTGTTGAGGTGACTTTCACCTTCTATCCTGCTAATTTGATATGGTCAAGCAGGTAGTTGGTTTACTTACTTACCTAGTTTAGAGAGCCCAATAGAGTCCATGGGAGTCATACCTCACCACCCCTTTTCCCTGATTGTCTTGCTTTGATCAGTCAGGCATCAGACCCTGACTCTTTATTCACTATTTCAATATGGATAGAAGAGTATTGAGCCATTTCTCATTTATTATTTTGATCTGGTCAGGTAGATGTCGAACCTTACCTAATTGAGAGAGCTCGACAGAGTCCTTGGGAGGCATTCCTCACCACCCCTTTACCCTGATTGTCCTGTTATGATCAGGCAGACATCAAATTTTGTGACTTCTTTATTTATTATGGTCAGGCAAGTATTGAGTCACCCCATCCACTATTTTGATAGGATCAGGAGGATGCAGGATCCTTTCACCTTCTATCATGCTATTTCGATATGGTCAGGTAGGTGGTTGATTTACTTACCTAGTTGAGAGAGCCCGACGGAGTACCTAAGAGGCATTCCTCACCACCCCTTTACCCTGATTATCCTGTTGAGACCAAGCAGGTATCAGATTTCATGACTTCTTTATTTACTATGGTCAGGTAAGTACCGAATCACCCCCATCCATTATTCTGATAGGATCAGAAAAATGCGGGATCCTTTCACCTTATATCCTGCTATTTCGATATGGTCAAGTAAGTAGTTGGTTTATTTACCCGGTTGAGAGAGCCCGATAGAGTCCCTGGGAGGCATTCCTCACCATCCCTTTATCCTGATTGTCCTATTGTGATCAGGCAAGCATCATATTTTGTGACTTCTTCGTTTTCTATTTTAATATGGGCAGGCAAGTATTAAGTCACCCCCATCTACTGCTCTGATAGGATCAAGAGGATGCGACATCCTTTCACCTTCTATTCTGCTATTTTGATACGATCAGGTAGGTAGTCGGTCCACTTTACCGCTTTCCCCTCTATTTCACCCTTACAAAAGAAAGGTGGATAGATGATCTACTCTACCCTCTTTCTTTGGTGATCCTCTTTACTTTCCTTTAATTATTATCCATTACTATTTTGATTTGATCAAGTAATTGATGTATCTCCCTTCTCATCACATCATCTTAGACGTGTATTCTAGATGATCGTTGAATTTGTTTTAGTCATTTGTGATTTTTTTTTGCTTCGGCTCATATGAACATGAGATCCCTTTCGCTTTCTTCTCTTATTTTACTATTTTGATGTGATCAGATAGATAGTCGACCTTTTTTCCTTGACTCTCTCTCATTATGCCGAGCTGGTTTAGTGAGTGACGAGTCTTCTTCACTCGTTGTTTCGATCTGGTCAGGCGAATGTTGGGTTTCTCCTCTTCTGTCCCACCATGCCTGCATGATTGTATTGATGTTACATGACTAAGTGATTTATTGAGTGCATGGTTATTATATGATTGTTTGATCTTGATGTGATTGTTGCATTTTAGATTGCCATTGCATGATTAGATGATTGTTACATTATCGTGTGATGATTGCATAATTATATAATTATTGTATGATTATTACATGATATTTTGCTCATTAGCATATGATTCGATATGATTAGATATTTATCGTATATTTATCCTCTCGTTGTGTGATTACTGTGTGATCGCATGATTGACCTGTGACTATATTATCATTATATTGTTAGTTGATTGTGGCATGGTTATGTGATATCTATTTGATTATATGATATTATGATTTGGATGATCATCATATGATTACTTAATTGCATGATTATGTGGTTAATGCAAAGTCATTGTGTGATTGTGTGATCATCGAATGATCATAACTCTATATTTCTTAATATCATGATAAAAGACATATATAATAAATGTCTACTAGTATAATTGCACGTGTATTAAATGCATGTTAATAAATTTTAAATAATTAAGTAAAATTATAAAATTAAAAATATTATTTAATTAATTCAATTTTTTTATAAAGAGATATAATAAATAAATTTATCATTATAAGTAATTATAATAAGAATTAGATTCCTAATTTAAAATAAATACATTTAATATTTTAATAAAATGATAATAAAAAATGTGATATTAAGACAATTGATAATATGGTGAAAATATTATATTAGAATATTTTAAAAAAATAATAATGATTGAATTTAATAATTTTAGATATGCTTTTATATGAGTGTAATATATAAATAATGTATATTACACCCATATCAAAAATAATTTAAAGACTTTAATATTAATCATAATAAAAAATTTAGTCAAATTATTATGATAATGTTTTTCTTAATATGTTTAAAAGAAATGTAATTCAAGCCTAATCATAAAGCAAAGATAATAATAATAATAATAATTTTATTTAAATAAAATATATTAAATACATCAATAAATGAAAAGTTGATATAATTTTAATAAGAATAACATGTTCTTGATAAAAATTATAATCTATCTATCACATAACTAACATTTTAATATAAATATTTAAATTTTTATCATTAAGGCTTATATTATTATTGAAGTAATATGCAAAAATATAAAAATAAAATATAATATAAATTTAAAAAGATTAAGACTTTAATGTTAAAAAATATTGCTAATATTTTTTGAGGGAGTTTAAGCATAAATTATTATTTTATTGGGCTCTATCAAAATATATTAATATATGTGTTTCAACAATCAAATATTATTTTAAAATATTAAATCCAATTGAGTTAAATAAATTATGAAATAAAGAAAATTTGATATTTCATAAGATGATGAAAAGTCTTAGAGCATAATTCAAAAAACATGTCATAAGATTGTGATGGCTAAAAAAATTGAGGTTAAAATGGAATTAAAAGTAAACTGCATAATACAAAAAATAAATTCTGAATAGGAGTAAAATTTATATATTGATTTTATGCTTCTTAAATTATTCCTAAAATATTAAAAATAATTAAATTTAGTTAAGATTTATTCATAACAATCCCAAAATTTTTAATTTCAATTTGAGACAATAAAATTAGGCTTGAGTAACTTCTAAATCATTAAGCCAATTAAATTCATAAAACATCAATCAAAATCATTGAAACATAACACATAAATAATTATTTATCAATTAAAATATTATATTAGATTTTAAATTTATCAAAATAAAAACTTAAAATAATATTTTGCATGAGAAGTTATAATAGAGAATCAATTAGAGCTATTAGATATTATAAATTCCACTACAAGCTTTAAGAAGTATCTTTAAAATTTATTCAATTTGAAATTTGAAGAGTAAAATAAAAGAGAATATGCAGAGATACAATGCGAGACAAATAAGATAAATGGAAAGAATAAGGGGGTATGTTTGATAATTTTTTATTAAACTTTGATAACAAAAAAGAGCTTATTTAATAGAACATTATTTTTTTTATATTGGATTATTACAATTTAAAATTTTAAAGGAGAAATTTGTATTCAATAATTGTATTTTTGATATCATTATTTTTATTAGATATGAATATGAATGAATCATTGAAAATAATAAAATTAAAAATTAATAATATTATAGAAATTTAAAATCTTAGAATATTAAAACCATAAATTTTTATCAATTAATTATAAAAAATATAATATAATTAATTACGTGATAATATATTTTATCAATTAGTACTTATTTTTTAATAATTATTAAAATGCTCAAACTTTTAAAACTAAAAGTTCAAAAATGAAAATTTTAATTTAATTGTATAACTAATTATTGTATTATAATTAATTAATAATTATATTCAAAAGTAAAAAATTTAAATTAATTATATAGATAATTATTTTATTATAATTAATTAAAAAATTACATTAAAGATCTTTGGAATTTAAAAAGTATATAATTTATTTATAATGGAATTTAAAAAATTAATATTGAAAGTAATTTTTATAATTCAAATTATAAAAATAATTAAATATAATTAATATATACAAAATTTTAAAGATTGATAATTGATATTAAGTTATAATAGTTAATGAATATAAATTTTAAAATTTTTTATACTTGATGTGAAACTGTTATTATAATTTACTAATTGATACTTATTATAAATAACTATTAAGCTTCTGTAATTCTCAGAACTGGCATTTTAAAAACTAAAATTTTAAAATATTTAATTAATTAATTATCACATTATTCTTTAGGAACATAAAAATATAATTAATGTATATAATATTTTAAATTTTGATAATTTATGTGAAACTATTATAATTAATGAATACAAAATCAAAACTCTTGATAATTGATACGAAGTTAGAATTAAAATTCATTAATTCACATTTATTTTTTAAAAATTCTCAAAATTTTGTAAGTTTCAAAACTCATATTTTGAAAATAAAAAAATTATAAGTAATTAATTAATTATTACATTATTAATTGATATTTATTTTTCAATAACCATTAAACTTCTAAAGAACATTTCAAAAATAAAAATTTAAACTAATTAATTTATTAATTATTACATTATTATTAAGATTTTTAAATTTAAAATTTAATTAAATTAATATGAATAAATTTGAATGGTTAAGATTTAAAGTAATAAGAATTAAATGAATATTTATAATTTTATTTAGAAGTAACACAAGCTACTTTTATATATGAGATTTTAAATTTTTATAATTGATGTAAATCTAATATAATTAATGAATACAAATTTAAAATCTTCATAATTGATGTGCAGCTAGTATTATAATTTATTAATTGACATTTATTTCATGATAACTATTAAATTATTATAAGTTTTAGAACTTGCATTTTTAAAGCTAAAAATTTAAAATAACTAATTAATTAATATATTATTAATTCATATTTATTTTTTATCAATTATTAAACTTCTTTAAGTTACATTTTAAAAGTAAAAAGTTTAAATTAATTGATTAATTAATTAATTATTACATTATTATTTATATATTTTTATTTAAAATATAATTAAATTAAAATGAAGAAATTTGAATGATTTAGATTTAAAATAATAAAAATTAAAAGAGTGCTAAGTTTTTTATTTCGGAAGAACCTCAACCCACTTATATAATAATAGTATATATTATATATATAATAGATTATTTCTTAATAACTATTAAGCGTCTTCGGTAACTTTTTCAACTCTTATGTAAGTTTTTAAATTAATATTTTAAAAATTAAAATTTTAAAGTAATTAAATAATTAAGTATTATATTAATATTTATATTTTTTATTTAAAGTCTAATTAAATTGAAATGAATAAATTTTAATAATTGATACTTAAAATAATAAGAGTAAGAAAAATAATTAAGATTTTATTTGGAAAAATTAAAGCCATTTTTATAATAGTAGCACAAAAATATCATTAATGTATACAATATTTTAAATTTTTATAATTGATGTAAAGATAATATGATTAATAAATACAAAATTTAAAATTCTAATAATTGATATGAAGCTAAAATTATAATTCATTAATTAATATTTATTTTTTTTTTAAACTATTAAACTTCTGTAAGTTTTCAAACTGATATTTTAAAAATAAAAGATTTAAAGTAATTATTAATTTATATTTATTTCTTAATAATCGATAAACTTTTGTAAGGTATTTTCAAATCAAAAAAATTAATGTAATTAATTTATTAATTATTATATTATTATTTAGATGTTTTTATTTAAAATCTAATTAAATTAAATTGAATAAATTTGAATGATTATGATTTAAAATAATAAGAGTTGAATGAGTAGTTATGATTTTATTTATAAGAAACTCAAGCCACTTTTTTATATACAAAATTCTAAATTTTGATAATTGATGTGAAGCTAATATACTTAATGAATACAAATTTAAAATATTAATAATTGATGTAAAGCTCGCATTATAATTTATTAATGGATATTTATTTCTTAATAAATATTAAATTTTTATAAATATCAAAAATATTATTTTTTGAAAACTAAATTTTTATTTAAAAATAAATAATTAATTAATATATTATTAATTGACCTTTATTCCTTAATAACTATTAAATTTCTTTAAGTTAAATTTTGAATATAAAAAATTAAAATAAATAAATAATTAATTTATATATTATTATTTAGATATAAAGTAATAAGAATTAAAATGAGGATTAAAATTTTATTTGAGAAGAAACTCAAGCTACTTTTATAGTAGTATTATATAACTTATCTAAACTGGAATTTAAGAAAATCAATATTGAAAGTAATTTTTATAATTCAAATTATAAAATAATTAAATAAAATAATATATACAAAATTTTTAATATTTATAATTGATGTTAATTAGCTATAATAGTTGATGAATACGTACAAAATTTAAAATATTGATAATTGATTAAAGCTAGCATTATAATTCATTAATTGATATTTATTTCTTAAAATTAGGTTTTAAGATTAGTTTTTTTTTATTTTAATATATTTGATTAAGTTAATTTATGACAAACACAAAATTACATACAAACACAAAAATATTTTGATTATATTTTAGAAAAAAATTTGGGCTAATATTTTAATATTTAATTTAACTTAAACTCATAAAGCTCAAATTCTGATTTTTGAACTTAAAAAATTAATAAAAATTACTTATTATATATAAAATAAATTTGATTTTTTCTAACATAAAATCTACAAAAGTTCTAATCTATTTTGACCATATTTTAAATATTTTAATAGTGTATTATAATTAACCAAATTAATAAATAAATAATTTATGAAATTAATATTATTAAAAATAAACAAAAAAATATATTAAAATGAGATATCAAAAATATGAATTCTTGAGATGATAACCATCTTTTAGAATATCACAATATCAAATAATGGGCTGGAGAGTGATAGTGTGTTACTTCATGTCCACATCAAAATTTTTCTTATCCATCATTGTGATTGTCGTCTCAGACATACAATTACTTGTGCCAACATTGTTATTTATTTTCTTGATTCATCACATTCAGTCTTGAGATTAGAAACCTAGAAAATCAAATAAAAATGTGACATCATATCGAGCTTATGTTTTGTACTTGGCCTTAAGTTTTGTTGTTGGAGTTTCCTGGATTATTTGTCATGAATGCTCGATTGAACTCCTCCTATATACGATCATTATTGACACATTACATGTCATATCCCAATCAACAAATTGTCACAGCATATAGCAGAGTCATAGAGAGAAAAATAAATAGTATATCACATATCAAAAATAAATACATCAAATTAGAAGATGATATTTTAAATTTTAAATTCATGAAATGGAAATAAAATCAAATGAGAAAAATCAAAATGGGGTTAATGAAGAGGATATACAAGTACAATGAAAGAAAAAGATTTTACCGAAATCAAGCTTGCTTGAAAGACGATAGATCTTCAAGTGAAGATGAAGACATGTTAACTCTTGAAATGAGACTAAATGAGATAGAAATGACAAAGATGAAGGAGCTTCAAAAATGATAAGTTGCAAGAAGTTCTTCAACGAAGACAAAGAGATCTTCAAGGGAGACGGAGAGAGATAACAACGTTGAAGGTGAAGGGATTTTCATGAGTGGTTTCGCAAACGTGACCGAGTTGTAGGAGCATGAGCCTACAACAATTTGGGGTATTAAATAAATAAAGTCAGAATGTAAATGGTTGCAATAGAATACCAATAGGTTGAGGGACGGATGGTTTAGATTTTGTCTTTTATATAATTAAGAATGGTCAAGATTGTTTAATGGAAGATGAAAAATTTTGATTAGATGAAGCATTAATACATCATTATGATAATTAATACCCCTTTATTGTTAGAGTAGGTATTAATTAAGAAATAATAAAAATAAATATATTAATTAATCCTAATTAAATATAAAAATAAATATAATTAAATGTTGTAATTCACTCTTACTTAAATGCAATTATTTTAACAAAATAAAAAATGTTATGCATTTAAATAAATAAATGAAGTTAATTAAATGTATAAATAAAATAAAAGGTTAATTAATCCTAATTGAATATAAAAATAAATATAATTAAATGCACTAATTGGCTCTTACTTAAATATAATTAATGTAAATAAAATAAAAAATATCATGTATTTAAATGAATAAATGAAGTTAATAAATAAGTTAATTAAATTTATAAATAAAATGAAATGTTAAGATTCATCTTTGATAAATTAAATGGAAGGCTAGGATTGCATATGAGTGAAATCTTAAACCAGTTTTATAATATACTAGTATAAATGCACATGCACATGGTGCACGTAGCTAAAATATTTAAAATAAAAAAATATATTATGAAATTCAAAATTAAATTATTACATGCTAATATTACATGTAAGATTATCATGCTTATACTTGACTAATACATATAACCTATTTATTATTATATCCATATGAAGTGTAGAAATACATTTAAATAACAACAAATAAAGGAGAATTTTATTTGCCCAAACAGCAACTTTTGCTTTAAGCATGTTTTTTAAAATTACATTAAAACAATTTAAAATTATAATAATATTAAAATATTAATACATATCTGTTTAAACAATAAAGAATAAAAAAAATATACATATTTAGAATTCATGTTAGTCAAATAATACATATCGTTCATGATATAGATAAGCATAAATAAGCATATAAATTTAAAGCAAAAAATGAATTTAGTAATGCATTAAAATGAATATGAACATATTTATAAACTTTGAATGAAATAAGCATATGGTTGCAAAAAAGCTAGGGCAATCCAATTGAAATTATAGACTTGTGAGTTAATGTAATAATATATATTTAAAAAAGCATCATTTTGAAGTTACGAAGAAATAAAACTTCATCATATATGACTTTTAGATTTTGCATAAAAATAGGCAAGTTACAAACATAACTAAGGCTTCATTTGGGATGATTTTCTTGTTGCTTCTTAAAGTAATTTTTTAGTATAAAAAATTAATTTTTTGTACTAAGAAGATGCTTTAAGAAGCAACAAAAAAATCGTCCCAAACGAAGTCTAAATCATAAGAGAAAAGTTCCTCACATAAGTTGAGAAAATCATAAAGAAATAGAAAGGAAATAATTATCTAAAGTATGCAACCAAAGAGTAGGAAGCCTCACAGATTTTATGTAGAATAATTACAAGATAAAATTTAATAGTTATTACGATATGAAATTAAAAGACCAAAATAAAATGATAGGCTACATTCTCAAGTGAAATTCAACTACAAAAAAAAAATTGTCATATCTAAGGATGCTCCTTTACAAGCCCGTGAATCTACATAAGACAATATTTTACCGTCAGATAAAGAAAAGAAATGGGCTTTGCTAGGATTTCAATATCAAATAAGCAAAAAACTCCTAAAGAAACCCATTTAAAAAAAAGAGTTCACTTCTTGCCTCTATTTTTTGGCCTTTAAGCTTCCCATCAATTCAAAGGCCATGCATATCATATACAAATTAAGTAGGTCTCATAGCCAACCAAATCTTTATACGATTTTTTTTTAAGAAAAAAATTCCAAGTTATGATAAATTATATTTAGGAATAACTCATGCTCTTCGCAACTACCTATTGTGCCTTCTTAATATAGATAAGATTAGTTAATAAGAAAAATGTTATTTATTTTCTAATTAAAATGAGTATTCAACAATCAACCAATCTCTGAAATAATAATCATAATAATAATAATAATAATAATAATAATAATATACATGATCTTACATGGTTTAAAATAGCCATGAGTTAATTTAGCACTGGCATTATAAATCTAAAGCAAAAGAAAAAAAATAATTATCTGGCAAAATTAATGGACTATACATTAGAAAATGTACCAAAGATTAATTAATAGAAATGTACGTCTAAAATGACAAAATGATATTCTTTCACAAACGTGTGAGTCATATATAAGATAATGTTTTTACAATCAAATTAAACACTAAGTGCACATAAATAAAAAAATGCAAAATTAAAATAAACATTATAATTTATAATACTATATTTATTTATTTATATGAATAAATAAATTTATTAGTAAAGATATTTGTAATAATGATCATATTAATAAAAAAATAGAATGATACGAAATGATATTTACCAAAAAATATATAATTTTTACAATTAGGTAAGAAAATAAAATCTTTGATCACAATAAAAAAATGATAATTTTTCATCAATAGCTTATCGTTATTAATTTTGGAACAACTTTTGATTTGATTTTTCAAGTAAAAATATTCATATATAGTAAATGAATTTTAATACTTGCAAATTTTACATTAATTTTGAACTAAAGAATTCAAGCTTAGTAGATATTATATGAATGAAATAGACAATAAAATCAGAGAGAAAATAAAAATTTAACATAATAAAGAAAAACCAATCATCATAAAAGTCAACAGGCCAAAGCCATTATGAAACATCAATAATAACAATGTCAGCAAATGAAGTAGAAAATTAAAGTTTTTAACTTAAAAATCTTATCATGAATTCAAAAATCAACAATAACTTGAAAATCACCGACATTCTATTGCAGGAAAAGATGTTGAAAGAATAGTAATAGGAAGAAGTCCATCATAAACAAATTTGTGCAAGCTGAAAATAGCCTTGAAGAATATAGCACAAATCAGTGGTCACATAACACATACAAAACTAATTCAAAATACAACTAAATCTATGGAGAATATTTCATTGATCAGTAAAACTTGAAAAGAGAATTTGAATTTTAACCTATAACAGTTGATCAATCAAGGCTCAACTGCCAGTGCAAGGAAAAACTTTAGAGTCCTTCGAAAGACTTGCTTTAAAACTCAATGAAAAGTTTTAGGATTGATTTGGAGTTTACCTTGTGTTTTAGAAAGGCCGCGAGCTTCTCGGAGTTGCTCAATCTAGGCCTCACAGTATTATGTAGATCTATTGCATATACTACTCCAAAAGTATCCGAAAGATAAACCACGGGGTTTGCTTCAAAGTAACAAGATTAGGCAGAGAAACATGGTCATGAAAATATTGAATCGCCAACTGTAAACAAAGAGAAGTTAAACAATTTCTACATGTTTATAATGTTAAGATGTAGAAAATTACTCAGGACATGTATTACCTTAATTTCTAGAGATGTAGTCAGGTGGCTTGAATGTATCCATGACTCATAAATATAGTTGTGATCTCAGGCATCATATAAAAACTATGTAAAATGTCAATTGATGATACTTAGATCTAGGGCATATTAGTATATTTGCAAATGCAAACATGTGAATAAAATCAATTCAAAGCTAGAGATGAAGTATTAGTTCATTTCAAAAGTACTTACTCAGAAATTAAATTCTTAAAAAGAAGAAGAGTCAATTCTCACAATCAAACATAGCTAAAAATAAAATCAATTTTTAGAAATCATAACATTTTGGAATTCTAAAACCTTTAGCTTTCAAACTTAGTATGAAAAATAGATATATACTTAATGATATGGCAATTAAATTATGTGTTTATCATCAAGCCTTATATCCATCACCTACCATAGAAAAATTGAAGATAAGCTTACATCTCATGGGTTAAGAACTTGGAATTAACATCACTCCATGTTCTAATAAAAAAAAAACTCATGATGCAAAACATCATATACTTAGAGCCAAACAACAAAAATCAAAATATGAAAATGAAATAATTGAATAAGAAGAAGATCATATGTAAAGCAAGTATTAGATGAACCTTGATAGTGATCATCGATGAATACTACAGAAGCAATGGCTAGAAGGGAGGATGAGAGAATATTAGGTAATATCAACAATACCACAACGGAGGCGAGGGTGGTGGAGGCCGATGTGATCAAATTTTCATATCATCAATTTAAACTTCTTGAATAAGCGAGAACTAAGTATCATGGGAGAAGAGACGACGTTTTGGTCACCTAAAATATTCAAAATATTACAAATACGCAAGCTGAAAATATCCATTATTCTCATAAAATAACAAGTTACTAAAACAACATCTCATTAACACTCCAGTTGAAATGAATACAAATATGAAATTAATTTTTTTTTTCAGCATGAAGTAAATTTTAAATCGATTAACCAGTCTGATTGGATCTAATACAAAACAACATATCCTTTCATAAGCCTAAAACAAGCAGAAGTAGGTTATACCTGAGAAGAACTGTAACCAAGTAGGGAAATCAAGCAAAACCTCGTTCATATATGGGAAAAATTAGACTTCAAGGTCCCTAATAAGAATTTTCCCTCATGTTAAACTCAAAAATCCATAAAAATAGAAATTGAACTAAATAGGCCAAACGCATATCCAAAAAATGTGATCTTTATTCAACAAATAGTAAAAAAAAAAAAAGTGGTACACAAGGAATCCCTAAAATAAGGAGCGATTTAAGAGATGACCTAAACTTAAACATCCAAGTCATGTAAATCTATGAAAATCTCACCTTTAATCAGAAAAGTCAAAAATAGTGAGCTCGAATCCACGACTTATCGGCAATCCGACAAATGCGTTACATCTGAATTCTAGACACAGTCAAATCCAAAGCTTTCTTCCGTGGTAGTGGATTCCAATCAGATAGGGTAAAGAGAAAAGTAAACCCTTATAAACTAAGATTCAATGTTTATTCTCATAACATATGAAATTGAAAGCTTTTAAGGTTCGCCAAAATTCGGTGATTCTTACGATAACATAAGAAAATGCAAATGTGACGTTATCAACTTAGAGACACTATGCTCTTCAGAGAAGATGTAAATCATCAACAATTTTTCAATATAATGGCGAAAGTATTCAAATTATAAAAATAGAACAACACTCCTGACCTCATGTTTCTTGAGGACAAGTACTGGATGGCCCTTGCTGGTGGTCATTCATGAAGACTGTGAAGGCAATGCCTGAAAAGGAAAAAGTTGAGAGAAAGGAATATTAGATAGCATCAATGAAGAAGAGACCTTTGTACAGTTGCATAGCGGAAGGAAAATCCTACAATGCAATACTTAAAAGTTATATTTAAACATTACCGAAGTCCTCTAATTCTTCAAAAAATTCCATTCTTTACCATGTCCGTCTCTATCTGTTCTCAGTTGAGGATTGAAGTTGCAAGGATGTCAGGCTGGTGGTGAGCTCGCGTTGAGGCGGGTTCGCATGCGAGAGTGAGAACAATTGTTGCTAACGGGTTCGCACGCCGAGGGAGAACGACTGTAGCAGGCGGGTTCGTAGCTAGAAGAAGCGGGGCCTATAGCGTTGGGGCTGCTTATACGTGTAGGGGAATAAGATGAATCCCCATCGATTTCTGCTCCCAGTCACATATTCTTTCCTGCTCTCCTCTTTGGACTTCTATTAAAAGAAGCGATAAGCCATAACACAAGTCGTTCGCGAGAAGATCTAGATCGAACTCCTGCCGTCGGCTCTCTTGGTTCGACCTCCAGAGAAGAACCAACCCCTGTCTTCGATCTTAAAAGGAGAAACATCCCAGATGATGCCTCCCTCACTCTCGCTCTTCTTTGGTTCGCTCGAGCAAGGATGAAACACACGAACCCTCTCTTCCTCTTGTTTCGGCTAGGAAGGAACAAACATAAGCCTATGGCCTTCTCTATCTCACTTGTCTGCTCGACTTCTACCAGCCACCGTGAGTAAGCCTCGCTCGAATTTATCTTGTTCGAACAGAATGAACTGCCCGAACCTAATAAATGCCCCATTCAAAGTACATGAATTCGTAATGAGGGATAACAAGATCCGAAGACGAAGAGGCGAAAATAAAGAGGTGAAGACAAAGAGGCGAAGATGATCAGATGGTGAGGGGAGGTGAATTCTCGACTACTTGCAACGGAAGCGACTCCTTTAGCTTCTTCGCCTTCAAATTAATTAATACATCCATATTTTATTAATACAACAACTTTATATGAATGAAGTTATGATTATTAATTAATTATAATTTTAATAATTAAATGAAAGATTGAGATTTAATTTAAATAATTAAAATTAATTAAAATGTAAGGCTAAGATTTGCTATGGGTGGAAACTCAAGCCCCTTTTATAATAGTAGTATAGATTTGCGCTGAAGAACATTTTGAAGTAAAGGGTAAATCTATTGAATATGATGGGATAAAAAATGCATATATCATCATTATGGTTTCTATATTTGTTTCATCTATCTGCAAGCTAAAGGAGTGGAGGGTTGCGTTAGGTAGTCGACAGCCAGCGTAAAACTTGTCGAATAATAATGACATGAATCCTTTAAGAAATTGTGTTAATGCTAGGGCGTCCCCTGGAAGCGATGCGTTGTATGGCCTGAATACAGCGACAAGTGTGCAAGGGCCGCTGCACCGCCGCCCAGGTGCAGTGTTAAATAGGCAAGGGTTCCCATATCAAGGACGGATGTGGGCAAAGAAGCTAGTCCATGAAACTAAAATTAGGATAGGAACTTGGAATATAGGTTCCCTTACAGGAAAATTAATGGAATTAATAGATGTTATGATTCATAGGAAGATAAATATTCTGTGCATTCAAGAAACTAAATGGGTTGGAGAGAAGGCTAAGGAGATTGATAGTTTAGGATTTAAACTTTGGTATTCGGGTAGGAGTCGTACTAGAAATGGTGTAGGCGTGATTTTAGATAAGAGTTTGAAGGATAATGTTATAAATATTAATAGAATTGGAGATAGAATTATAGCTTTAAAGATTATTGTTGATGCTAAGGTTGTTAACATTATAAGTGCTTATGCTCCTCAAGTGGGTTTGGATATGGATTCAAAATTAAAATTTTGGAATGACTTAGAAGAATTAATACAAAAGATACCTCTTGAAGAAAGAGTTTTTATTGGAGGAGATTTAAATGGACATGTTGGTAGAGAGGTAGATGATTTTAAAAGCATTCATGGTGGCCATGGTTTTGGAACGACAAATGAAAGTGGTAAGTCTATTTTAGATTTTTGTTTAGCTTATGATTTTTTAATTGCTAATACCTTATTTAAGAAAAGGAATGAGCATCTCATTACTTATAAAAATGGATATAATACAACTCAGATTGATTATTTTCTTATAAGAAAATTAGATCGTTTAGATTGCAAAGATTGTAAAGTTATTCCGAGTGAAAACTTATGTACCCAACATCGTTTATTAGTTTTGGACTTGAAGATAATGGGGAAGAAAATAAAAAATAAAGTAAAACGATTTCCTAGGATTAGATGGGGGCATTTAAAGAATATTAACAAAAATATTTTTGAGAGTAAGATTTTAGATCTTAAGATTTTGTCTGTGTATGAGGATGCTAATGTTATGTGGGAAAAAGTGGCTAGTTATATTAAGAATATTGCAAAAGATGTGCTTGGAGTTTCAAAAGGAAAACCTCCTAATAGTAAAAATAGTTGGTGGTGGAATCCAAATGTGCAAGAAAAGATTAAAAATAAGAAGATTTGTTATAAAAATTGGTTTAATTGTAAAAATTCTGATAATTGGAAAATATATAAAGAGGCACGTAAGGAATCTAAGAAAGCAATATGCGATGCAAAGAGTTTAGCTTTTAGTGATTTATATAATAGATTAGATACTAAGGAGGGAGAAAGATATATGTATAAGCTAGCCAAACAAAGAGATAGGAGTAGTAAGGATTTAGTTCAAGTGAAGTGTATTAAGGATGAAGATCAAAAAGTACTTTTTTTAGAAGATGATATTCAACAAAGGTGGATGAGATATTTTGCTAAACTTTTTAATGAAGAATGTGAAAATAAAATTGACTGTAGTGATCTTAGCACCCTAAATGAAAATAAAGATTTATGTTTTTATCGGCGTATTAGTAAAACCGAAGTTAGAGAGGCTTTGAAGAAAATGAAGGGTGGAAAAGCTGTTGGACCTGATGATATTCCAATAGAGGTGTGGAAATGCTTAGGAGATGAAGGAATTTCTTGGCTTACTAAACTTTTTAATACTGTTTTGAAGACTAAAAAGATGCCAGATGAGTGGAGAATGAGTGTGTTAATCCCTATTTTTAAGAATAAAGGTGATGCACAAGATTGTGCGAATTATAGAGGAATTAAGTTAATGTGTCATACTTTAAAACTATGGGAACGAGTTATGGAGCATAGGTTGCGGCGTGATACTAATGTTTCTCAAAATCAATTTGGATTCATGCCGGGTAGGTCTACTATGGAAGCCATACATTTATTAAGAGGTTTGATGGAGAAATATAGAGAGAATAAGGAGGATTTACATATGATATTTATTGATTTAGAAAAAGCATATGATAAAGTTCAAAGAGAAGTGCTATGGAGAGTTCTTGAAAAGAAAAGAGTTAATAACGCTTATATTCAAATCATTAAAGATATGTATGCATGAGCTATTACTTGTGTTCAAACACAAGGTGGTTTGACCAAGTATTTCCCTATTTCGGTTGGATTACATCAAGGATCAGCCTTAAGCCCATATCTTTTTGCTTTAGTCATGGATGTTCTCACTAGACATTTGCAAGAGGATGTACCTTGGTGTATGCTTTTTGCTGATGATATTCTTCTTGTTGATAAGACTAGAGAGGGAGTTGAAGGTAAACTAGAATTGTGGAGGTCAACTTTAGAGTCTAAAGGTTTTCGCTTGAGTAGATCTAAAATGGAATATATGGAGTGTAATTTTAGTAATAATAGACCTAGTGAGGGCATTGTGATTTTGGCCGATCAAGTCATTAATAAGAGTACACGTTTTAGATATCTTGGATCTATTGTTCAGAGTGATGGTGATATAGATGGGGATATTATCAGCAGAATCCAAGTTGGATGGTTGAAGTGGAGGAATGCATCAGGCTTATTGTGTGATAGAAAAGTACCTCTCAAACTTAAGGGAAAATTCTATAAGATGGTGGTGAGACCTGCAATGCTTTATGGTGCCGAATGTTGGCCATTAAAAGAGAAGCATAATTCTAAGTTAAGTGTTGCAGAGATGAGGATGCTCAGGTGGATGAGTGGCTTTACCCTTAGAGATAGGATACGAAATGAGCATATTCGTGAAAAGGTTGGAGTAGCTCCAGTGGAAGATAAGATTAGAGAGAGTCGCCTTAGATGGTTTGGTCACGTAAAACGGCGGCCTCCCGATGACCCGGTTAGGAAAGTAGAGGTCTTAAATTTGACTTATGTTAAGAAAGGTAGAGGTAGACCTAAAAAGACTTGGTTAGAAAATATTAAAAATGATCTTTCTTTATTAGATTTAAACGAGAATTTGACTTTTAACAGGACACAATGGAGAAAAAGGATTCATGTAGCCGACCCCACGTAGTGGGATAAAGGCTTGATGTTGTTGTTGTTGTTGTTATCTGCAAGCAATCAAATGTGCCTTTGATGCAATGTATCTCTGCTAGTGTTGTTAGCTCTTAGGTAGAATTTTTTTTTCTTCAGCACAATTAAGTTAAAAATGGCAGTAAGAATGGGCTGAATGAGGAGAACTAATCAGGCGTGATATGTATATGGTTAATTGAACATCAAATGTTCAAATCACTGCAAGTCTGTGTGATGTATTTATGTTGAACTATGCATTCTATGAACGTGTTGGTTTTTATGGACTGGAAGTTTTAGTAGATTGGCATTGAAGGACATTTGAAGAACTGAACTGTAAATCTAATGAATATTGATGGGATAAAAAAATCATTAACATATATAGATGCATATATCTATACGATTAAAACAATGAGGTCAGTTTATCTTGTACATGGAAAGCTCAGTATGAGCTGTTTCTACCTGATGTTGTGCAATGTGCAGTGAACAGCATGTATATATAATTGCACAAATACAAATCTAAATCTACTAATAAGTGCTTAAAAGCCTAATCAATGCAAAAAAATATTATACTTCTCTTAGAAATTACAGACTGTTGTGCTTGCTTTAGCCAACATAACTAAAACCAAAAACAATAATCATATTATCTTTCAGGATGAAACTTCTCAAATGAGAAGTGATAAGCACGCATCAATAATTGCACTAATACAAATCTAAACCTACCAATAAGTGCTTAAAAGCATAATCAATACAAAAAACATTATACTTTTCTTAGAAATTACAAACTGTTGTGCTTGCTTCAGCCAACATAACTAAAACCCAAATATTAAACAATTAACTGATATCGCCATGTTAACTTCAGGATCGAGTAATGGAGTTGGAGACGAAAAAATGGCTAATTGGCAATATCTCTTGTTTATATGATTAATTTTTTTATTGTAATAAAAACAAACCCTCAACCTTTTTCATCCAGGCTTGGGACCGGCATTGGCGGTTTTAAAAATTTTTGATATAATATTACCTCAAAATAATTTGCTGGATTTGTAATGAGGAACCGTTGTATAGAAAATTGATACTGAAAAAAAAACAATATATTTAAGATATGTCAATTGGTAAAAGTTATATTAAACTATGATTACTAAGAAAATTCAACTAAAACATCTCACAAAATAGGAACATAGATGCAAGATTGAATTAAAAATTAATAATATAAATAGAATGCAAACTAAAACTTACAATAACACGCTTAAAATGAGATAACTAAATATCTAAAAATATATTTTAAGCACTAAATTTCAAACAAAGATTGTTGAGATGTAATTAAAAACATACCAGAAATCAAATTGAACAATAACATATGTACTTTTAACGTAGATCGGAATTGAAATTTTCTTGAATGTATAAGATTACTAATCTCTGCAAAAAAATAAAATGTTATTTTATAATATTCAATGTATAGTTTGAATACAACGATTGAATGAAATAAAGCATTAATATACAACATATGAAAAAGCAATTGATGGAAGCATCATACCAAATCGTGATGCCTCAAAGATATATCCTCTGGCTTCAATCTTTCTCATAAATTTCTTCCTCTTCCATTGGAGACCTCTGAGACAAGAAAAAATTTTCAATTACTTGCACCACTACCATTAAAAAAAAAACCAACACAAATAGTAATCGCCAATAAATATACCTTCATGATTAAATTAAAAATCACTTGATTACTCGACACTAATTGATCTACCAATATATGAAAATGATTGATTCACATAGGCGTCATTGCTGAAATCATGTTTTTCCGCTTAAGCTAGGATAGACTAAATCTTCATATTTCCCATCCCACCGGTACACGCGTAATGACCAAATAAGATTTATAGTTGTTGCATAAATATAAGAACTTCATAAAAAAATTAAAGACTTCCTTATGACTAAATGAATAACTGCTTGTTTCTCCCTCAGATGGTAAATGTAACTCCATTTCTGGAATGAATGGCTTGAAAATGAGATCAATTTTTTCATTGCTTACTTCCCCAAGGGTAGGAGGGTTCCGCTGAAAATTTGATTGGAGTACCCAAGAATTATATAATTGTTATTTAATGTAATTGATAAATATATGAGAGTATCTTGGGAGAAATATCTTTGTCAATGGTAAAAGCTTGAATTCCCTTCAGTGGAATTAGTGAGGTAATAAGGAAAAGAGTTTTTGAGAAACCAGGTTAGCTATAAGAAAACTGAAATGCTTATGCAGCTTTTGCATTACCTCATCAACATCTTCGGATACCACAGACCTAAGGTCCTAAGCAGGTTCATTGTAAGCCTAAACTCTTTCTTTAGACACTCGGGCAAGGTTTGGGTCCTTCCTTCCCGGATCTACCAAACAGCTAATGTGTGTTAGCAATGAAGAAGATGATAATTTTGGCTTCTACATGTATAAATCTGTGTAGAAAAAGCTGTCAACTAAGCTAGTCGTCATCCACAAAAACATACTAAGATCTATGCAACAACTTCTAAGATATTTATCAAATAAGCTAGTCGTCATGAAAAGCTGTCAACTTGTAAGACTTCTAAGACATTGTTTTTTGAATACAACGATTGAATGAAATAAAACATTAATATACAACATATGAGAAAGCAATTGATGGAAGCATCATACCAGATCGAGCTACCTCAAAGATATCTGTGATAGGAATTCATTGCTCATAATGATAATTAGAATTAAAAAAATAATAATTCTACTTATATTATTATAAAGGTACAAGAGTTATTAAAATTATATTCAGATGTGTATGAATTGTTGAATACAAATAAGATGTATAAAAAGTAACTAATCATAAAAAAATGAAAGATAAATTAAGTTTAAATAATTTATATATTTAAATAATTGATGATCTATATTAGAATCAAATCCATGAAAGAAACTCATTTGCATAAGTTGTATAGAAAAATTAATAATAATATGTGAGTAAAAAAAATAATGATGTGATGATTTTGTCAAAACATTTATAACGAAAAACATAATAGAATAAAATACACAAAAATAATTTTTAAACATCAGAGTAAAATGTATTGATCCTTAAAGGAAAAATAAACAAGACATATCAAGGTTCAATAATATATATATATATATATCAAATATGATTAATTCTTCTGTTTTAAATTTCCTCAATTTTGATTCTTTTATGTTGAAGTTCACCAACTTCATCAGAGCCTTTCTTTACAGATTGAACTGTAATTGAACGAAATGTTCGGCTGCCATAAATTTTATCTTGAGCCTTTACTAAGAATGTCATCTCCTTGTCAAAAACATTTTTGATGATGTTATTATAATCTTCTATCTTTGATGCTTACAAAAAAAAATTAAGGTTAAGCATATATAAAATTGAATATAAATAAATTAATATATAAAAATATATATTTACCTTAATTTTTTCTAATTCTGTAACTGGCATACTAATTATCTGTTCGGCTTCATTATCAAACAGTGTAAAGATTGCAGTTGAACTATGATCTTCAACACACAATTTGATAAGATACCTGTATAATTCATCATGAAATATATTAACCAGACTTATATTATTTAATTAAATTAGGATAGCATCATAGGAATAATTTACCTCAAGCTATATTGGGCATTTTCATGGGTACATTTAGTGCATTGTACAATACCATCAACAATAGCAACTTTAGATTTACATGTATCGCATGAATTGTATCATATACTTCCTTCCTGATTTATTCCTTTTGCAAAAACTCTTGTATAATAGTACTTTATCTGAAAGCCATTAAAAAAATTAAAAAAAAAACATAATAAGAAATTATTAAATTTATTACCTCTCCTGATGAATGTTCAGATGTATTAATCTTTTGTAGATCTGTCATCAAATGTGTATCAAAAGTATAAGATGTATTTTGATGAACATTTTTTTTAGACCTGTAAAATTAAACATTAAATAATAAAATATAATACATAAAAATTTAATAAATAAAAATTAAACAACAAATAAAATATACCATTCCAGGATTTCTTTTGATACAGGTAATGTTGGATTAATTTCTATAGTCGTTGATGTTGTTGTTGAGAGTACGAAACCTGATATTATAATACACAATTGAAATCAAAATAATATTATTTATATATATATATATATATATATATATATATATATATATATATATATATATATATATATATATATATATATATATATTAAAGTAGATGTACCATTAAAATATTTCCCGATGACGCCTTTGGCAAAAATTATTATTTTTTCATTCCGTAATTCTTCAAGTTGTTTGCCTTCTACTGTTGCCAATGTTTCCCATAAAGTAAATGTACACACTTCTGACCTATTATAAAATAAAGAAATAGTATGAGTCAAATATAATTAAAAATAAATAAACAAATATTATGTACCTTAAGTCAATAACTTGTAAATCTCATTTGACAATTTTCTTTTTATCACTATATCTGTATATCATTCGTACTTCAGAAACTTTTACAACTAACAAAATGATATCTGCATGAAATTTAGGAAAATAAAATTAATTATAACAAAATAATTAAAAAATTAAATAATAATAAAAGTAAAAAAATTATTGACTTACCTGATGGCAAATTTGTATTTCCCTTGATATCTTCAATTACTGATAAATTGATTTCTGATGAATCTATATTATCAGTGACAAATAGTTGTATGTTTGATGTGTTGTTTAAAATAATCTCAAATTTGTCATTGACATTATAAAAATCTTTATTTATTTATTTTATTTGTCCATTTGAGAAAACATAAGTTTTTCCAGTTTGTAAAATATCCTGAAATCTATCAATTATTTCATTGAACATGATAGCGTATATTTTTGAACCCTGAAAATAAAATGAGAAAAAAATGTCATCAGTTATTCAAATAAAAAAAATACAAAAAAAAATAAGTTTATGTTCAAATTTATATTAGCATTTTTAATGAAAATAATTACCTCCTTATCCATTAAAGTAAGTTTCTGAATCTTTCATTGCCCAGATTTGAATGTACGAACTATGTCAATTTGAGTTAAGACAACAATAATACTCCAATAGCGTTGGGGAAGAGATAAATTTATGATAAGACTTGATGCCTCCATTAATTTTTATCTGATATTTAAAAAAATAAAAAATTCGTTAGTAAAAAATAATAAACATGTTAATACTAATTTAATTTGTTATATTTAAATAGTAATAATATAACAATTAATTTAAATGTATGTTCATACCTTCTGATTGTTTGAAAGATTTGAAGATCTCTTTATATACAATATTTTTTGTATAAGAATCTTGAGTTGAAGTATATTTATCTGGTATAATAAGCACTTTTGTTTGGCTCATTGATATACCTCTTGATAATGCTACATATAATTGTCCATAAGAGAAAACATTATGAGGAAGATAAATCCCAACATTAGGAATTGTTTGACCTTGTGACTTATTGATTGTCATTGCAAAACAGAAACGTATTGGGAATTGTTTTCTGAAATTTGAACGGAAGAGCTTCATCATCACTGGCACATAATGGAATCCGAGGTATCATAACAATTTTGCCTGAGAATTAACCCATTGAAATTTTTGCAATAAGAACATTATTTTTAAATGATTTACAAATCATCCGTGTTCCATTACATAAACCATTTGAAGGGTCTAAATTTCTTAATAGCATTATTGGACAATTCTTCTTCAGTGTAAGACGGTGTGGAGGAAGTCTATTCGGTGTCAATGAGTTAAGAAATTCAACTTGATAAAGATTACTACTATCATCAGTAACACTGTCAAAACTGAAGTAAGTTACATCATCCCCTGGAAAAATTTTAATAAGCTTCTGATTAAGCTTATCAACATACTCACTTTTTGTAGCTAGAATAGATCTTTCCATAATGTAATCTGAAGATGTAGATTTTTCATGTAGAGATGGGAATATGATATTTATCAGCAAATCTTCTGAAGTCTGATCATCTAAATAATCTATTATCATCTCATTTGGAATATACACCAAGCCATCTTCAGTTTCTTCTTCATCTCCATTTCCAATTCTAAGAATGAAATCACAAAATAATTGGTCTGTACTTGCTCGCATATTCTCTTTTAAACTGAAAACTTCCATATCTGACCATAAGTATGACTTAACCATGCTATAATTAATAGTTTCTAATCTAGTTGCAAGTCTTACCACTGGTAATACTTGACGGAAATCGCCTCCAAATACAATCACTTTACCACCAAAATAAATGGAATTATTCATAATATCTTTCAAAGTCCTATCCAAAGATTCAATAGCTGTTCGTTTAACCATAGGAGCCTCATCCCAAATTAAAATACTTGCTTTATTAAGAAGCTGAGCAAGTTCTTTTTTAATTGAACACAAACTTGTCTCTGTTGAATTTATGGGTATCTTGAACCTTGAATGTGCTGTAAGACCGCCGGGCAATATTGATGCAGCCACTCTTGATGTTGCTGTTGCAATCGCTATGTGTCCATTATTTCGTAAAGTTGCAAGCAGCGCACGATACAAATATGTTTTACCTGTCCCTCCAGGACCATCTATAAAAAACATGCCATTCTGTTTCTTATCGACACGATTCATAATTTCTTGGTACGCATTATTCTGATCTATATTAAGAGTGTGTACCATATCTACATCTTCAACCAGAGTAATAACATTCCTCTCTTCAAATATTTCCCTATTATGGAGTTCATCATTATAATCAATAAAGTTCTCTTCAACAGGTGACAATTTTGGCAAGTCAAAATCATCAATAGTCTTCCCCATTCTCTCAAGAAATGTATTTATATCTAATAATGTTTTTGAAATGCATTCATTAGAAGAAATTTCCTTATTGGTTTGATAGTCGTGAGACAAATCCATGTAGTAATCATTCCACAATTGGAGAACGTTAGTTGGCTCACAATAGATAAGAAGAATATAAAATAATTATCGAAGTGCATTTGGCATTTGATAATTAGACGCATCATCTAAACAATCTGATATATAATGATGTGTTTCTAGGAGACCATGCTTTTCTGCAGCTTCTTTAAAAGTAAAGCATTTTATTCCATGAACTTGTAATAAATCAGAGAATGATGTTGGTCCATACACATGATTTAACAAAATTCTGAGATAATATCTTTCACCGTCTGATGAATTTGTTGTGTTTATACGACCTATTTGGGCATATCTTTGTCTTCGCTTCCATATTTTTTTGTTTTTTCCCATACATATTTTTCAGGAATTTCTCTATAAAGGTACTTTGCCTCTGAATCAATTTTATTAAGATGAAAGAACTCGGTCAACATAGATTTTTTCCCAGCATTGCTTTTTAAGATATCAACCAAATTTTGATTGTCTTTATAATAAACTGATTGCTGATCTTCTAAATGTAGTTGTAAATTACACACTGATGGATACATCTCATTTAAGTCAAATTCAAATATCCTCCATAATGCTTCTGGTGCTGATACCCATCTACCATCTTGATATTGTTGAATCTCATCAAAAGGTTGTTCTCCATTTTTTGTGAAAATGATACTGAAATCTTATCATGCCCCTTGTAAATATATTTATAAATATATTTCACCGCTTTGATACCGGAACATATCTCAACATTTATATGACAATTATATCTAGATAATAAATATGGATTATAAGGAATAACCCAACGATTATCCAAATAATTATTTCTGACTTTTACTTGTTGACCATCATTTCTTCTCCGATAAATTGGATATGAGTCATCCCCAATTAAAGTTTGGCTTGAGAAAGATCTGGGATATTTATTCTTACATAATCTTTTTTTCATACAAGCATTATTCTTGTTTAAGTTTCCACATGGACCATGCATCATAAGCTTAACAACCAATTCATGTAACCTCTTATATTTTGAAAGATCTGGTAATTTTGCAAATACAATTCTATCAAACTGTACTGGAACTGTTAGTTTAAATGCAGTATTCAAGATAATTAAAAAATGCGCATGTGGAAGACCTCTTTTCTGAAATTCTATAACATATACATGAGCAGCTACACCTCCAAAAATAGATTTCTTGAATAACTGATCCTTTAAATCTTGTAATTTAGACCTAAATATACGTGTTGTTAGGTCAGGTCTATCCTGTGCCATTTGACCCGGCTTTAACTCATTCTGAATTTCTTTCCAATCAGGATTACACGTCATTGTTATGAACAAGTCTGGTTTTCCAAAGCGCTGACATAGAGTCATTGCATCTAAATATCTTCGCCTCATATCACGAGGTCCGCCAATGAATGATGGTGGAAGTATAACTTTTTGTCCAGTATTATTACTTAGTGTTTCTCCAACTGCTACACTATCAATAATCCCTTTATACAAATCAGATCGTATTGTATGTTAATTTTGTCTAAAGAAATCTAATCGACTTGTTTCAATCTTCACGTACATATCAACAACATATTGATGTAGTAATCGACCAGCATACAGAATAACTGATCTATCATTTTCTCGAATTTGAAGCTTATAACTATAATATTCCATGCATGACTCTTTTTTTTTAATGACTTCTTAATGCCTGCAAATTTTCAAAATAAAAAAAAATATTAATTATCATTTAAATAATTATTTATATATTACATATTAATATAGTACTCTTAATAACATACCATTTTCTTCTTGGTTAAATAATTCTTCCTTTATCAGGGACGACCTTATAATCTGAACTGGTATTTGTTCGTTTCTTCTTTCAAACTTGGAAGTTCGGTCTATATTTTGATGCCATCCAACCTCTCCATTTGGGAATAGAATAGGATATTGTAAGGGATCGTAACATCCAAAATAATGCTTGATCTTTCGGTATGTTCCTGAATGTGAAGTTAATATGATATCACATTCAATAAAATATGTACTCGTGCCTTCAATCCATATTGCAGCAACTTGCGACATAGTAGGAGCATTATAAACTCTTTGATCTACTCTTACATCAGATCTAATGTGTATTTGAAGGTTTTCCAATATACCTCTATTACTTAAAGATCTGAAGAATTGAGCGTATGGATTTCCAGAAAGTATGACCATTAATTTCTTTACTAATTCCTCTGAAAGATTTAAATCTTCCAGAATATTCAACCGATTATTTGTTTCAGCATCAGTATCATAAATATATAATTGGAAGTAGCATGGACCATTTGAACCTTTCGTAATTGGAGGTAGACTATGATAAATTTGTCCTTGAGCTCTAAATGTGTAAATCCCCTGTCTTGCATTTGCTAAAGTTTTATCTATATGAGCTCCGAAAGATGTGAATGCAAATATACTGTTATATGCTCTGATCTTACTTCTAAATTCATTCGAATCAGATGAACATGAAGTAAATAATTCATAAAGTTATTCATCAACATTTGTCGGAGCAAGCATGACTTCCCCATTGTAACAACAAAAGGTTGGTGGCTCGAATTGAAATATCTTTGCATTACAGTAATAGCATGAATGTGGTTGTTCGAGAAAATGTAATTCTGACATACTTGATTCATAATCTATAATTACATCGTTCATATTTGATACTTCTATATCTGTGTATTCAGAGATAAAATATATTAAATATTTCAAACTATGAAATATTTATAAGTTATTAACTATTGTTCGAAAAAAATGAACCTGTAGAATTTGACGATGATGGCAAACAAGCAATTTCTAAATTAGAAAATTGCTTTCTTCTTTTTTTAGCAATATTGTTAGCTTGAATTTTTTTTCGTTTTGCTTCAGTAGACATTTTAGCATATCGTTGTCTGTCATAATCTTTTTTTCTTTGATCTTCCATAAAAAATATATCTATAAAAATTGACAACAATATTAATAAATACCAATGATTGCAAATAAATAAATAAATAAAATGAACATGAGTTATCAAAATTCACTGGGAGGGAAAAATCATAATATGCAAATTTAGAAATTTAAAGAAAAATAAAAAAAATTAGTTCAATCGGTTATTGTAAGCTTCACAGTAAGAGGAGTTCATGTAGGTATGATAAAATATTCTCAGTGAAAAAAGTAATATAAAGCAAAACAAACATTAATAAAATTTAAAAGTAAAACATAAACAAGAATTAACATAAATAACTTTATTAGACATTTCTAATAAATGAAGCAAAAAAATATAATCTGAATAAACAAAAAAGTGCACAAGTGGGATGAAATAATTATGAGCATTCTAAAATATTAATTAAATAAAAATCATGCCATAAAAAATAACTACCAAATAATGAGAGTAAATTACCATAACCATTATAAAGAATTATAAATAATAGAAAATAAATAAATTTAAAATGAATGGCTAACCTTTAAATAGATGTCTTAATTCAAGCAATATTATTTGAAAGAAATCAGATTATTGGAATAAACGTTAGACTCAACAACGCTGAGGGCCCTCTGTCTTCTTCGAATACAAAAGCATGTAATATGTAGCAACGTAGAATGTATTAGTAAAAAAAATAAATTAAATTCATCTCATGATCGATTAAAATAAACCAACATTAAAGAAAAGAAAAAAATCATCCTCTAAATTTTAAGGCAATCCACTTTTAAAATATTTGTCGGGCTTACAACCCATATAGATATGTATAAATTAATGGCAAAGTTGAACTAAATAATTTGTTCTATCTAATTTTTTGTATATCCATTTTAATTGAATCAACATATTTGATTTATGTCTCCAATCAAAGAAACCAAGTTTGCATCAAACTGGCCTAAGAAAATCACCACAGCATCTAAAGAGAACTTCGTTAAATCTCATCTTCGTAGAGCTTAAAGAAGACCGCCACCTCTAGATTTAGAAGTTTGCGTCGTAATTAAACATATAATATAATTAGTCAATGGATTCTATGCCCGTGAAGTGCTTACTTACCAAACTGTATGGCAATATTTCTTCTACTGGGGATAAGATTTTGTGGTTAATGGGAAAGATTTCCACAAATGTGAATCATATCTAACTATTTGCTGATATTTAGGAAGAATCTGATGAGTCGTTGCTCTATTTTTTAATGGTTTAGATTCATGTACCGAGTGAGTTAACCATGGGGTAGATGGACTTCTTGTTCATACAATAACCTAAGTATGATATTCTAATTCTAAATTGTAAACCAAACCCACTTTTGTTTATTCATTATTTTAAAATAAAAAAAAATTACATATTTAATAAGGCTTTTTGCCGTTTGCTAGAATGATGAATGAATGAAGTTAGTTTAGCAAACTACATGTAAAAAAGGCTGAGGATTGGGCTGTGAAAACGTAATATGTGGCTATATGAAGGTTGGTTTAAATGATGGAGAGTGTTATTTCCTTGATAATTTATCCACATATGATTTAAAACATTGGTTTCCAACTACAAAGTTTGGATTATAGTATTGATAGATCTACTAAACTTTTGCTCCAAACATGTAAAAATGGTGGAATAATATTTTAATCTTGTAGTGAAATAGTATATTTTTGTTCATACATTTATTAGAATTTTTGGAAAATAACTTTATCATTAAATTCAAAGAATCTGGTGATTCAAGTAATTATGTGTTTCTCACCAATTTCACAATTACTTATGGACGTTTTTGAATGTAACCTATCTCAATCAAATTATCAGACTCAATTTTTATTATACGATATCATGAAAGTTTTGGACGGTTTTTGAAACGTACATAAAATCTAAATAAGACAATTCCAGCAGAGTTGGTTGAAAATAATTTAATGGATTTAATAGAGAAGTCTAACTGGAAACTATAAATTCAATTGTAACTAAACTGAAATAGCTATATGTTCAATTGAACATATCCATTGATTGATGGTAACACTTATGAAAAAATTGATAAAGCATAAACAACTTGGAAGATTCACTTGAAAATTCAACGATAATATTTACGAAAAAAATAAAGAATTGTAACAATGAAATATGTAGAAAACTTAGCCTTATACACCATATAATCTTTGCCACAGAATGATAATTTTACCATTACTGTGCTTGTTAGCAAGTACTACTATGTCATGTGTTTATTAAGAGAAAGCGAACAACGGTTTGTATTGTTAGTTGTAAATATGCTAATTTGCTAATGTGAACAAATCAAATGATATACATGAATTAGATTGTGCAATAGTTATATTAGGCTAAGGTCTATAATAGTTATAATCGTTAAATTAGGATAGTTAAAATTATGTGTTAAGAAGAAAGCACCTCATTCAATCTTCTATCATAACTTTAACCTATTGTTCCAATCCATTTTAGTCGTTTTGGTTGTTTTTTTTAATTGGAAACAGTGCAAAACTGGATTAAAAAAATACAATTTTATACTTAGATATACATATTTTTATAACTTCATATGTGTACCTTATATTTATTGTGTTATCAAGTGTTTCCAATTTAAGTTGCAAAACACTTATTTAAAATATTTATGAAACAGGGGACAATAAATGAATGTCAACCAAAGCTTCCAGAGTGCCAATCTGAAACTTTGCATGCGACTCCAAAATTTAAAAAAAAAAAAGGGTAGAAACAAAATTTCATCAGTTTTTTTTTGTTTGCACCACAGGCCGGAGTATCCTCCAAATTTTAGATCACTCATGGAAGAATATATAATCCTTCTGAAAGGTATACTTCACGTCATAATTTTAAGCAGTTTAATTCTCTTGTAAAATTTTTGCCAAGAAAATTCTAGTTTTTCATGCAGTTATAAAACTTATAAGTATTTAAAAAATTTTAATTTAATCAAATGAAATTCTATTTATAAGATTTTTAATTGCAGATGTGGTTCAAATCAGCATGGAGGAAGAGTACATGGTGGCAAAGAACTGTGGACTTCTTGGAGAAGGTGGGACTTGGAGGCGGAGGGAAAGAGAGCAGAACCGTGGCAATGGAAGAATACGGGGATTGAATTGTGTTATGAGTACTGTGCGTATGAATAGATCTGTTCAAGTGGGAGGTTTTTCTTTAACAGGCAAGGAAGGGGAATGGACTTCTATACTTCCAGTTTGAGCAATTGATCAATGATTGAGTTCTTTTGGAGCAGTATTTGATTTGTTTTGAGTTTTTTTATCTGAAACAGTAAAGAATGCTTTCATCTTCTTCTCTTTCTTTTTTTTGTGTGTTATTGGATTTGTATATTGGAGGATTTGATCAGTGAATCTGTAAAGAAGTGCAGATGCTAAGCTGAAATTTGATTTGAATTGATTTTCGATCAAATGAAATTATCATATATAGATTGTTTACTGCGTCCAATTGATGATTGTTTTCCTAAATGCATTTCATATTCTGAGCTTTGCCGTCTATGCCCAATGTTTTTGTTCGTCCGAGTTAAGTCTTTTATAACTTCTGTTAATATGTAATTTCTTTAATTGTTGAGGTGAAATTGCAAATATGTTGAATGCATATAATTGGTTGAAGTTATAGTCGATTATTTTAAAAGTAGATGTATGTAGGCAGCACCAATCGCCATAAATGGAAATTCAATCATACCGACCCTAAAACGAAACAAAGTAGGTGGAGTAGCTTGAATAAAAAGCTTCCATTCCGATTTGATATGAGAGTGAGACTAATGTAGTATACTAAAACATATAAAAAATTAAATGTTTTCTACATCTCCAAAAGTACCAATCAATTTTTTCTTTTTTTGGAAATTTTCAAATAACATAATTCAAAGAATAATACAACCAATGATATAATTCCTAACGGATATTTGATTGCAAACAAAGTAATCAACTGAAAAATAGATTTTCATATGATCATTTGACTTTAATGTATAAACATTTGATATATTACCAAAGATGAATCAACAAAAAAATTTGATACGTCCTGACAGCAGAATTGTTCATTGGTAAACAAGCATACACAACAAATTATTCTTCCTCCCAATTAATCTAAAATAGCATCATTCAAGTCTAAACAGTCATTTTAATTAAGAGTGCTCTCACACGAGCAGACACATAACTGCTAATATGGCCTTGCCAAGCTCAAATTCTAGACATTTGAGTACATTCCATGAGCATTTAAAAAAAAAAACTTACCAAAAAATATAAAAAATTAAATGATTTATACATCTCCAAAAGTACAAATCAATTTTTTCTTTTTTTGAAATTTTCAAATAACATAATTCAAAGAATAATACAACCAATGATATAATTCCTAACGGATATTTGATAGCAAACAAACTAATCAAATGAAAAATAGATTTTCATCTTATCATTTGACTTAAATGTATAAACATTTGATATATTACCAAAGATGAATCAACAGGAAAATTTGATACGTCCTGACAGCAGAATTGCTCATTTTATAAACAAGCATACACAACATATTATTCTTCCTCCCAATTAATCTAAAATAGCATCATTCAAGTCTAAACAATCATTTTAATCAAGAGTGCTCTCACATGAGCAGATACATAACTGCTAATATGGGCTTGCCAAGCTTCAATTCTAGACATTTGAATACATTCCATGAGCATTTAAAAAAAAACTGGAGTTGAGAGTAGTTATTTTGTTTTCTTGACTATTTTAGTTAATAGTGGAACTAACCTCTTGAGCAACATCTGGTTTATCCATATTAATGAGAATGTCATGTCCTTGTCTTTGCTTATTTCTATTTGTCTTCCCTTGAAACTTTGTAAAAAACCAAAGTGGATGTTTTCGAACTCCCTTGCCGTTTGAAACAACTTGATCCAAGTAATATGCGCGCAGTATGAGTGCTGCCCATTCTACAACCATGATGATCAAAACAGCTCGCATACCTTGCTTGTTATTATTAATGTCCTTCCAACCCACATGAGGTGCTCCAAGAGATTCCACACAAAGAGAATATTGTGCAAGTTCATAAAAACCATGGTATAGAGAAAAGCCTAGGAAAATTTTCATATTCTCATGGATTCTACAATATCACTGTTGTTAAATATCTAATATTTTTCATTCTCATTTTTCCATTTTTATAACCAAGATCATTCATCTAAGTGAACTATCATAGTTTTGAAATGAATGGCAACATAAAACCAAAGGTATCTGTAGAAAGTATATCTTTAAGCTTATTCGTAAATGCTAATATCATTCATCATTTACTTCCATGTGAATGCTTTTCCTTGAAATGGCTGATGTTCATCATCCAGTCAACTCATTTTGATATAACACCACTACTTTCAGAAGCTTCAACTCCTATCGTGATACATTCAAGTTTAATTCTCTTGCAAAGTTCTTTCCAAGAAAACTCTAGTTTTCCATGCAGTTTTGAAACTTTTGAAAATTGTCAAAGCACAATTCAAACAACCATTCATGACTCCACTATGTTGCTCAAACATGATAAAGCTTCTACAATTCACATGTTTGTGAGCAAATTACATGAAATCTTCCAGATTTTTAAACTCTTTAAAAAATAGTGCAACAATAATTGTGTTAGGCTTCACCATTAAAAAGTTAATCATCAGCCGGTTTGCAATGTAACATATCTATTGTCATATTAAGCAACAAAACATAATAATATCAACCAAAGAATGATCCAATAGGTAGCCATATACCAGTAACTAATGATTTGATATTGGACAACTGCCATTAATTTCAAAGGATCTTAAACTGTAAATGCAATCTCTCCAATAAAATAATTAACACCACCGAGCATCATGAACTCTAACAGATAAAATTGCTGGTACAAATCCATGGTATATATTTCTTTTATAAGAAAATTATTAGGATGCCAAGTTGTGTATTTTTAAACATGTTGATTTAAGATATCTTCTAATTGGTTGGTTTTGGTTTTCCTTAGTTTGAGATCGACTCATTAGTATTCCTTTTTTGCTCACAAAGAAAAAATAGGAAGACAGAGACCCCTAGCTTTCCCTAAAAATTTAGGTTGCCTCAGGTAATTTTGGGTTTGACTTTTCCATGTTTTACCTTATATTGGCTGAATTTCATTGTCTAAATGATTTTACTTGTGATCAGGTCAGAGCTTGTGATATTTTGATGGATATTGAAGAAGTTAAATTCACATCATACAGAGAGCATGCACTTGAAAATGTAATAATGGTTCAAAGAGCTTACATGAATTTCGATGGAGCGTTCGAGCGGGTAGATGGTTTTTGTGAGAGACAAAGACGGATGAGCTTTCGTTGGGCGAGCGGGAGATGAGCAAGAACCACCGCTGTGCGTTAAAGAGGTAGAAAGCAAAAGAAGTGAGAAGGGAATTTCATTGTCTAAATGATTTTACTTGTGATCAGGTCAGAGCTTGTGATATTTTGATGGATATTGAAGAAGTTAAATTCACATAATACAGAGAGCATGCACTTGAAAATGTAATAATGGTTCGAAGAGCTTACATGAAATTCTATGGAGCGTTCGAGTGGGTTGATGGTTTTTGCTTGAGACAAAGACAGATGAGTTTTCGTTCGGCGAGCGGGAGATGAGCGAGAACCACTACTGTGCGTTAAAGAGGTAGAAAGCAAAAGAAGTGAGGAGGAGTGATGCTTACGGCTTTAAATGTTGATCCGTTCGGCAATGAACCTTCGTGCGGCAAGATCGGCACTAAAACGCTTGGGTTCCGCTGAACGGCCGGTTGGAGTAGTAATCGGTCGGTGTTTAATGCGTATGCGTTGGGGAAAACGGCGTGGTGCGGTAATGGAAGTGAAACGCCCGAGTTTGATAGCCATCTGGTGGAGATGAAGTCGCTCGGCTGTGGTTGCCATCGAAACGGCTAGGGTTTCTGCATTCGTTCCGCAATGGAAGCCGAAGCGTGATATTTGGAATCGCTTTGACGGGTGTGATGAGAAATGATCGGTAAGATTGAATAAATGTCAAATTAAATGTCAAATTAAATGTCAAATTTAATTGCGAGCGATCCATATTATTTATTTGGGAGTTAGAGAATTTATATTCTTGACATAAATCCAATGACGATTCGGATTACTTATATTAACGAGCATAAAAAATTAAGAATATGAATAGTGCTAAATGAATGATCCAGATTACTTTAGAACTGATAAATGAACGATCAGGATTTACTAAAAGTGGAATCCCAAGCCACTTTTATATAGTAGTATAGATATATATATATATATATATATATATATATATATATATATATATATATATATATATATATATTAAACGCTCACATATTTGAACTTTCTAACCATCAGCAAGACTCACATAAATCGCTTTATATGAATGCTTTGAGCATACCACTCTCTAAGATATACTTAAGCATATGAGTATCTTATCTCATTCTGATTTATTCTCCCAAAAGTATAAGTAAAACAAGGTGCAAACATGCCTTCCCATAGCTCTTTACTTGATTAGAAACTTGTATTAATCTTAAAGGGACAAAAATACAAACACCTTTCATGCATCTTTTTTTTTAAAGAATAACATATTCATCATAGCCTCTTTTTTTTTAACAACCTAAACACAAAACTTTGAATCACAAGATATGAATCATAAACAATGTGTAAGTTTCATATACCAAGTGTTCACTTTCCAACAATGAAAGCCAATACACAAATTTACACAACTGAATACACAAATTTTGCCAACATCTCATGAAATTGTCCATTGAAGAACTCAAGAACAATCAAAGTATATAAACTTGATCACAAAGAAGGAAAGAATACTTTCAATAAATAATTCCACCAAATGAACTTATCATTCATCATTACCATCATTTTATTGCTATAGTTACTCAAAGAAGGAAGAAGGAACGAGTGAATGAATCTTGGAAGAAGAAAAAGGAGAAGAAGAAGAAGAAGAAGAATCGGGTGGACGAATCACCTTGCAAAAGGAGGAAGAGCTAGTGGCTTCAGATAGGGGAGGCGGAGGTGGTCCGATTGGCGGCTAGGGTAGGAGGTCAACGGAGGGGCTTCGGCTTCCTCCTGGTTCACTCGAGCAAGAGAGACGAGTGAGAGGAGGAAGTTCCGCATCCTAGGCTTCTGCGAACGAGAGCGAGAGAGAGGAGGAGAGTTTCGCCCCTAAGTTTTCGAACAGAGAAGTCGAGAGAGAGCCCGACACTGGAGGCGTGCGAAAATTGCTCTCGTCCCAATAGAGGGAGGAAGCCTTCGGCTTTTTGCTTTGGAGGAGTGCGAATCAGCTGACTGCCAGAGACCGAGGCTTCTTCCGCATCTTCAATCAAGAGACCTCTTGCGGACCTTTGTTCGAACCGGAGGAAGAAGGAAAGCCACAAGAGGACTTCGGCATCGATCCACTCCATCGTCAGAGCCATAAGCCATTTGCCAAATGAGGAAATCAAATCCCGTGATTTTGATTTCGTTCTGCCGCTAAATCTCTACTGTAACTGCATAAAAAATGAATGGAGAGATACAAGGAAGCACAGGTCAAGGCTTTAAATCTTTGTCGTCGGATCAATTTCCTGATATAAAGAGGAATTCAAATTAGATAGAAAGTTAATTAGAATTTATATTAAATCAATTAGGCTGTTTGGATTTAAATTCGAACCCAAATCGGGCCCAATTTGACTTGAGCCGGGTCTATTTGGGTTCAATTGAGTTCGGTACAATTTATTTAGTGAGATCGAACCCAAATCAACGCTGATTTAGATCAAATTACATTCGAAGAGGTTCACGGGCGGCAATCAAACTTTGTCGAGTCCAATTCAACTAAACTCAAGTCACCTCGAGTGCAAATTGGGCTTGACGAGGCTCAACTAAGTTAATTGAACATGCTAGAAGAATGCGAGAAAAAATGAGGTCAACAACCACAACACAAGTCCTATTTAATTCCATAACAAATCCCAGAGAGTACCTTTAAGGAATATTCCACCTTCCTCCCAACTTGGGCGTGCATCTGGTGCAAATAAAAGTAGCATTTTGGTTTGATCACAGGTCTATCAACCCAACCACTAACTCATGATGATTTCTCCCAATCCACTCCACCAAATAAACATATTACAGTGGCATTGGATTTACAAGATTAAGAACTTCATTCCCAAGTTTGATTCTGCTAATTACAGCCTAAGTTGGGTGCCTTATCAAATTATTCAAATTGATAATATGAAGAAAGTTTCACCTACGTGACCCTCAAGAGCTCAAAGATTTAGATGCCTCGCCTTAATGAAGGTGAGAGGACATAAGCCCAATCTTAATTTAACTTTCAAATTCCAGTTTTTGAATCGCTGGAGGAATGTTTCTTCATGTTAAGGAAGATTGCTAATGTGAATCCTTTTGTGGGGAACCTGTTTTGTTCTGTGGTTTTTCATTGCTGGAGAAGCAGAAACAAGCTCGTTCATAATGGGTCGGAAGACACGCTATCTACTATTGCTACCAACTCAATTATAAAGGCCGTTGCTTCGTTTGATACTTGTCTAATCCAGGATCACTGGGATGCTAATCAGCTGTACAAGCTGTCTAAATCTTCTTGGCATCCTCCTCCTCCTGGGTGGATTAAGGTGAACATAGATGTTGGGGTGCAAACTAATAACAAGGCTGGCATTGGGGGAGTTTTCAGAGACAGCAAAGGACGGTTTTTGGCAGCTTTTGGTCTTGGCTGTATTCAATGGGACAGTGCACAAACATAATATTTAGCCATACTTGCTTTGAGGAATTATATTCAAGATTGGATGCTTGATACTAATGGCATAATAATTGAAGGTGATAACTCTAATGTGATCAAAATTTTTCAAGATGCCATGAAGAAGCCATTTATGTCTAAAGAGTTTCTTAAGCCTACGGATTTAGACTTTCTTTCAAATTTTAAGCAAATTATTTTTTAGCTGATTTATGTGCTAAAAGAGATTGAAATAAGTTAGCTGATTTATGTGCTAACATTGCTTTGACTTCTTCTTTCTTTTGGGAAGATGTCTCTAGTAATAAGATTCCTCCTTCCTTTTTAACTTTGTTAAAGGAGGAATCTACTTGTTGTTAGTGATGCTTCAATAAAGTTGCTATTTGCATTTCTTAAAAAAAAAAGAATAAGCTCAAGCTATACGAATAGTCCTAAAATGTTATTTGTGGTGATCGAAACTTTCCAGCAATGGTCAAAGGTGACTAGACTTATGGATAACTTTTGTACATATATAGCATAGGAGTGGTTTGGCCCTTTGCCTCTTGCTCTTCCTTATATTACCAAAAGGAGCAAGTGGTGACCATGAAGAAATCATGGTTTTGGATGGCATTAACCCTACCCAAAGAGAATATTTATCCCTTGTCATGACACCTAAATATTTTAGGGATAAATTAGGTAGATATGCAAGTAGTATTTAGGCTGTACTTAGACAAAAAATTTGAACAAAACCCATTGATTGAATGTAACAATACTCATCCCTTCCAAACCTTAGTTCCAACCATGATGACCCTAGGCTAGAAGCCTTGAATTGGGTAAGAATTGTTTCATTGGAGAGCATAGATTGGTATATTAGGCATTGAATGGAACTAGATTGGCCAAGTGATTCATCCATTAAGTGAGCTTAAACTCATCTTATCCTACTTAGCTCAAATAAGCTTTACTCATTTAATTGATTAGATTAATGTACCTAAAGTGGTTAAAATGCATTAGGTTGAACAAGGATTATGTTCGCAATGTCCTAATTTCAAATATGTTTCAAGGGTTTGATTTTTTTGGCCAATTAGTTAGGCTAATCCATTTGGGGAAGTAGATGTCTCTATTTGGGTTCCAAAGTGATATATTGGGCCATTTAAATAAATTGACCTTATTAAAGTGGTCAAATTTGGTTGAAGCCAAGTACACCTTTTCCCTAACTTCCTCGTCTAGAATCACTTTCAATTGATTGAATTGATTTGGTTAATTGGTTAGCTTAAATAGAGGTCTAATCACCCATAACCCTAATGGAACGATTATTATAATATCTCACATTGTGACTGATTAAATAAGAAGGGAAATTGAATACTAATTGATTATGTTTAGCAAAACTATATAGAATAATGACTGTCTTAGGATGGATATAAGAAAATATTTATTAGGTACATATATTCCAGAGTTCCTCCTAGTGGTACTTCTATATCCAACTAGTATCTTATAGTCATCCTATGATCATCTCTCATCTAATTTAGTTAAGGCTAAGATTAGAATTCCTAAATGGAATGACCTAAGGAAACTTCTTGTGAGGGGTATTAGATATTAGAATAACCTATGGGAAAGAATCTCAAAGGATTCTTATGAGTAAGTTAGGAATTTAGTCACAAGGTTAATGTGTCAGCATATTCTTTGAGAAAGAATTTGAAAGAAATATTTCAATTTTTTAGTCTAATAGAGAGCTTACTTCATCACTAAAGTATTGATATTATTGATGCCAATAAGACAGAAAAGCCTTTAAACAAACATTTTGCACTAGAAAACCTTCCCCTTCATCTTGTTTAGAGCAGGGGTACCCCCTTTAAGTAGTCTTCTCTAGAACACTTGGCCAAATACAAAGAAGATAAATAAATACAAGTGAGAACACTTTTACACGTAGATCTCAGATTGCATGAAAGAATATAAACACATCTACCAAAGTATCAAAGTGAAATTATAATGATGAAGCAAAATTTTAATTTCTATCTTAATTGTGTATTGTAGTTTTCAATGTATTTTATAAGGAGAATGCACTTAGTGATTAGTTTTGAGGTATAATATTAGGATTTCTCTTAAAAGTTAGTCTGGATTAAATGAATTCATATAATATGTATACTAGAGTATTAGAAATTCAAAATATGTTATAGAAATAGTGATGATTCAAGCACTCATATTTATCCCTAGTCAAATCATTCATAAATGCTTAATTAGCACACTTGATTAGCCTTATGAGGGTTGGGCTATATGATAATTATTTTTTCCAAATGATACTTAATGGAGGCCCAAGAAACTTTGTGGATGCCCACTAATGAGTTAGCTAAGACATGTAAATGGTATATGCATGCCCCCAAATAATTAATTTTCAAGGCTAGAATATTTGTATTGTATAGCGCACATAATAGTTTATATATTGACCCATTAACTTTGCAGAGTCCCATAAAGTTTTGAAGATACATATAAACCACGTTATATTCATAATTTTTAATTTACAAAAAAAATTAAGGCTTGTTTTGGAATTTTAATTTATTTAATTTATAATAGAATTTTATATAATTTTTTAGAAAATAGTTAGGCTTTCAAAAACTATTTCAAACAATATATGTGATAGAAATAGTTAAATCAGCCATTTGAAAACACGTATTGCTCTCTTGCTTGCTAACCAACAAAGAAAATGCTATTAGTATTGAATGATTTATGAGTAAGAACACATTATGCAACCAAGGAAAGTGCAAAGTTTCATTTGTAAGAGTAATCAACCTTTTGAAGAATGGAATAAAAAAGGATAAATAGAATGTGGTGGCATTTAGAGGTGTAAATGAGTCGTGTCAATGTCGAGTCAACCCTAATTTGAGCTTGAGTTTGAGCTCAAGCTTTATTTTACAAGTTTGAGTCAGTTCACGATGATCATGTTATGATTTGTGCACATCAGTTCGTTCAAGTGACTTTTGATACAAGTTATTTTTAATGATTACAAAAGTTTATTGTTTGTTTTATTTTTCTCCTAACAAATATTAGAGTTTTTTTTGTGTGTACTAACATATTTTTCAGGAAATTCACATTCCAGACTGTTAAAGACTTCAAGTTCATTTGTTAATGTTTATTGTAAGTGAAGTCTGTATTTTTTATTTTTCTTGAGTTTGAGAGAGTGTGATTATAAGTTGGATAACTGTGCACACACACACTGGGGGAGTGAAAGCTTAATTTTTAAAATTAATCATACTATACGATATGTGATTGTACGGGATGATCTGTGTTATTTGTCCTCCACAACGAACCTGCCTGCTGAAAATTTTTTTAAGTACTGTTCGTACAGTACGAAATATACTTTGTATAGAAGGTTTTGAGGTACAAACGGCTCGGTTTGAGGTTCATACTAAATCGTACGGGATGAAATGTTCAGTTTTTTGAACTATTCGTACAGTACAAAATATACTTCGTACATAAAGTTTTGAGGTACGAACAGCTCGGTTTGAGGTTCATAATGGATAGTACGAGACGAACCATTCAATTTTTGAACTGTTCATACAGTACGAAATATACTTCATACAAAAGGTTTTGAGGTACGAACGGCTCGATTTGAGGTTCGTATTGGCTCGTACGGGATGAATCGTTCAATTTTTTAAATTGTTCGTACAGTATGAATATACTTCGTACAAAAGGTTATGAGGTACGAACGGCTCGGTTTCAGGTTCGTACAGGATCGTACGGGACGAACCGTTCAATTTTTTAAACTATTCGTACAGTATGATATGCAATCGTACGGGACGATCGTATTGCGTAAAAATTGAAATTTTCAGTTTTTGGACGGTTTTTCTTATCCTTAGTACTTAAAGTCCTAAAAACTGACTTGTAAAAGACTCTAATGCGAAATTTCTTCTTGAGAGTGAAAGGGAGAGTGATTGGGAGAGTGTTTAGGAGTGAGTTTTGTGAGATCTTTGAAGAAAAAATTATGAGAGGATTCACAAGGTTATCCAAGTGTAAGGATCTCATTATTTGTACTTAAAGTTTCTTCCCAATCTCCTTGGAGGCTCTTACAAGAAGATTATTCAAGAAGACTCCGGTTCTCTGCCATCACCAGGAGGGTGAAAAATGACGACGGTTCTCTACCGACACCTGGAGAGTGTGAAAGGATGAGTGGGTTCTTTGCCTATACCAGGAGGGTGTGAAAGGACGAGTGGGTATTCTGCCTACATCAGGAGGGTGTGAAAGGATGAGTGAGTTCTCTACCTACACAAAGAGGGTGTGAAAGGACGAGATGGTTCTCTGCCTTCACCAGGAGGGTGAAAAAGGACGTCGGTTCTCTGCTGCACCGAGATTTGGTGGAAGAGAGTTTGTAAAGGCTTCTCCGCCTTGTTGTGGGGACTAAAGAAGAGTCACTTTGAGTTAGTGCAATACCTAGAGAAGGAGTCTCTAGAGAGTGGATGTAGGTCATGTTTGACCGAACCACTATAAATCTAGTGTTCTCTGTTCCTTTCTTTTTATTTTATACTTTTCACTATTCAAAGCTAATACATTTTACTATTCGACATACACTCTTTTCAAAAAACTCTACCTTTCAAAATCACCCACTTCATTTAAGCAAGACAATGCAAAGCTCACTTTTCCAACCCCCTCCTCTTTCCAAAAATATGAAGAGATATCACATGTGTATAGCATGAAGGACAACCTTGCATAAGATTTCTCATCAAATGTTTTCCACCACGATTCCTTATATGTCTACTCCACAACTCCAAATTTTCCCCAAATGTAATTTAAAAGAAATAAGCAATATCATATTTGGATCTATTGCAAAACTCACATTTGTAGCATATGAATATTCTCCAATGCCTCTCTAAAGTACTTTGCAAAAGACTCACGAATGCTTTCCATTGAAATAAGTTTGGAGAACAAAAGGCATGCAAATCCACATTTGCTTCATTGAAAATAGTTTGGAAAGTAAAAGAATGAAAATCAGCACACACACACACACACACACACACACACAATTTCTTATTGGAATAGCACTTCAGAACTATACAATCTTATTTCGGGAAGTGACCCATCGAGACATTAACCTGTGTAAAATGCCTTTAAAAACATACATGCTCGGCTCACAGGAGGTCAAAAAAGCATAAACCTTCAGAGAGATGATAATAACCCCTCTTTATGATTTTGAAACTTCAACGAAAGAAACCCCATATATTGGAATCAAAACAAAAGCATTCAAACATGAGAGAACTTATACAGATAGTCACAGGAAATGGTTGATATGTAGGTATAGATAAGTCGTTTATACATTAAGCAACCATTTCACATGGAAACAACAATTCCCACAAATCTTCATCACTTTTCTAATTGCCAAGAGGGAAGAAAATTAAATAAAAAACAAGAAAAAACTAATTTTATCTCTGATTTACCAAAATCATTTCTTAACAGACATAGACTCAAACACTTTTCATATATCAAACGTGTAAATGAAAGAAAACTCCATCAGATGATAACATTGACAAAACAAACTTTACCACTTCTTGTTTTGAAGAGAAAATATATACATTGCTGCAGCTTTTCAAATGGGGAAGAGAAAATCAAGGAAGAAGAAGATCAAGAATGGATGTGGAAGAAATAAAAGAAAAGAAAATGGAAAAGTAAGATGAGGAAGAGGATGTAGAAAATATACGCAAGATTGAGGAGATTGCCTTCGTCAGCTAGGGCAGAGGAGTCGAAGGGACTAGGGCAGGCGACGGCTAGAACGGTCGGCCCTTGACTTCTTGCGGTACAAGGGGCGAGAGGGAGGGATTTCTGAACTAGGAGCATGGGCTGGGAACTTTGGTTCTTGCTAGAGAATGGGAGGGAGAGTTCGTTCCTTGGAGTTGTCCCGACAGAGAGCCAAAGACAGGCCTGGGTGGTTATGTGCGAATGGAGAGGGAGACCGAGAGTTCGGCCTTGGTGCTGCACGAAAACAGAGAGGGAGACTAGGGAGATTGGCGAATGAGAGCGTGGGGGTTTTTCGCAAAAACAGAGAGGCCGAGTGGGGGAGAGGTTCGCGAACTGGGAGCGAAGATGGGACCTGGGCGGTTTTTTGTCCGAATGGGAAGGAACCAGAGGGAGGAGTCGCTAACTGCCCCTTCTTAATTGCATGAAACGACGCCAAAACCTCCCTCTTCATGTTGCACGATCTGTTATCATCTGAGCCTTCATTTAATTTGAATTAAAGACCGAGATTAACTCGTTAAACAAAAAATAATATTGGGGAGTTGATTTGAAATGAAATTGATAATTTAAACAATTATTTTGAGTTAGATTTTAAAATTAGGATAGTTTTAACTGATTAACTTTATCCCATTTATGCCGATTTGATTTCAATTTGTTTGAGATGAGTCGATGTGGGCTAATCGGGCTTATCAGCATTAAATTGAACTCGATTCGAGTCGATTTATCTAAATATAGAGTTGGTTCGTGTCGACCTACTTCGAGATGAGCTAATTTAATTTAAATCATGTTAAAATTGAATAATTTTGATTAGATTGATCCTAATTTAAACAATTTAGATTCAATTAATGTCAAATTTAATGAATTTAACTTTTGATTGATTTCAAAATAGCTTGATTTGATATCCAATTAACTCCAATTAGCCCGAGATGGGTTATGTAAGGTCGATTGAACCTGTCGAGTTGAAATTGAGCTCAATTAATTTCAATGATGTTCGATTACACTATCATGATTAAAATCAAATTGGATTTGGGTTTAGTTTGGAGTTGAAATAAATTTAGATTGAATTGATTTTGATTCAGGTCGAGTTATCAAGTTGAGTCGATGCCACGTCACTGGGTATCCACCTAAGGGAAATCTTATAGGCAACGTCTACACTAGGCTACGAAGACCTAGGTGCTAGAGGTGAGCTCGGGGAAATTGACCTCGAATAATGAGGTCAACAAATAGAAAGTTAATTAGAATTTATATTAAATCAATTAGGCTATTTCGATTTAAATTCAAACCCAAATCGGGCCCAATTTGACTTGAGCCGGGTCTATTTGGGTTCAATTGAGTTCGGTACAATTTATTTAGTGAGATCAAACCCAAATCGATGCTGATTTAGATCAAATTACATTTGAAGAGGTTCACGGGCGGCAATCAAACTTTGTCGAGTCCAATTCAACTAAACTCAAGTCACCTCAAGTGCAAATTGGGCTTGACGAGGCTCAACTAAGTTAATTGAACATGCTAGAAGAATGCGAGCAAAAATGAGGTCAACAACCACAACAAAAGTCCTATTTAATTCCATAACAAATCCCAGAGAGTATCTTTAAGGAATATTCCACCTTCCTTCCAACTTGGGTGTGCATCTGGTGCAAATAAAAGTAGCATTTTGGTTTGATCACAGGTCTATCAACCCAACCACTAACTCATGATGATTTCTCCCAATCCACTCCACCAAATAAACATATTACAGTGGCATTGGATTTACAAGATTAAGAACTTCATTCCCAAGTTTGATTCTGCTAATTACAGCCTAAGTTGGGTGCCTTATCAAATTGTTCAAAAAGATAATATGAAGAAAGTTTCACCTACGTGACCCTCTAGAGCTCAAAGATTTAGATGCCTCACCTTAATGAAGGTGAGAGGACTTAAGCCCAATCTTAATTTAGCCTGAGAAGCTCTAGTTTGCTAGGTTGAATAAGCTCAAGCTATATAAATAGTCCTAAAATGGTGTTCGAAACTTTCCAGATTTGGTCGAAGGTGACTTGACTTATGGATAGCTTTTGTACATATATAACATAGGAGTGGTTTGGCCCTCTGCCTCTTGCTCTTCCTTATATTACCAAAAGGAGCAAGAGGTGACCATGAATAAATCATGGTTTTGGATGGCATTAACCCTACCCAAAGAGAATATTTATCCCTTATCTTGACACCTAAATATTTTAGGGATAAATTACGTAGATATGCAAGTAGTATTTAGGCTGTACTTAGGGGAAAAATTTGAACAAAACCCATTGATTGAATGTAACAATACTCATCCCTTCCAAACCTTAGTTCCAACCATGATGACCCTAGGCTAGAAGCCTTGAATTGGGTAAGAATTATTTCATTGGAGAGCATAGATTGGTATATTAGGCATTGAATGGAACTAGATTGGCCAAGTGATTCATCCATTAAGTGAGCTTAAACTCATCTTATCCCTACTTAGCTCAAATAAGCTTTACTCATTTAATTGATTAAGTTAATGTACCTAAAGTGGTTAAAATGCATTAGGTTGAACTAGGATTATGTTCGTAATATCCTAATTTAAAATACGTTTCAAGGGTTTGATTTTTTTGGCCAATTAGTTAGGCTAATCCATTTGGGGAAGTGGATGTCTCTATTTGGGTTCCAAAGTGACATATTGGGCCATTTAAATAAATTGACCTTATTAAAGTGGTCAAATTTGGTTGAAGCCAAGTATACTTTTTTCCCTAACTTCCTCTTCTAGAATTACTTTCAATTGATTGAATTGATTTAGTCAATTGGTTAGCTTAAAAAGAGGTCTAATCACCCATAACCCTAATGGTACGATTGTTATAATATCTCACATTGTGAATGATTAAATAAGAAGGGAAACTGAGTACTAATTGATTATGTTTAGCAAAACTATATAGAATAATGATTGTCTTAGGATGGATATAAGAAAAAACTTATTAGGTACATATATTCCAAAGTTCCTCCTAGTGGTACTTCTAGATCCAACTAGTATCTTATAGTCATCCTAAGATCATCTCTCATCTAATTTAGTTAAGGCTAAGATTAAAATTCCTAAATGGAATGACCTAAAGAAAGTTCCCATGAGGGGTATTAGATATTAGAATAACCTATGGGAAAGAATCTCAAAGGTTTCTTATGAGTAAGTTAGGAATTTAGTCACAAGGTTAATGTGTCAGTATATTCTCTGAGAAAGAATTTGAAAGGAATATTTCAATTTTTTAGTCTAATAGAGAGCTTATCCCATCACTAAAGTATTGATATTATTGATGCCAATAAGATAGAAAAGCCTTTAAACAAACATTTTGCACTAGAAAACCTTCTCCTTCATCTTGTTTAGAGCAGGGGCACCCCCTCTAAGTATTCTTCTCTAGAACACTTGGCCAAATACAAAGAAGATAAATAAATACAAGTGAGAACATTTTTACACGTAGATCTCCAATTTCATGAAAGAATATAAACACATCTACCAAAGTATCAAAGTGAAATTATGATGATGAAGCAAAATTTTAATTTCTATCTTAATTGTGTATTGTAGTTTTCATTGTATTTTATAAGGAAAATGCACTTAATGATTAGTTTTGAGGTATAATATTAGGATTTCTCTTAAAAGTTAGTATGGATTAAATGAATTGATATAATATGTATACTAGAGTATTAGAAATTCAAAATATGTTATAGAAATAGTGATGACTCAAGCACTCATGTTTATTCCTAGTCAAATCATTCATAAATGCTTAATTAGCACACTTGATTAGCCTTATGAGGGGTGGGTTATATGATAATTATTTTTTCCAAAAGATACTTAATGGAGGACCAACAAACTTTGTGGATGCCCACTAATGAGTTAGCTAAGACTTGTAAATGGTATATGCATGCCCCCAAATAATTAATTTTCTAGGCTAGAATCTTTGTATTATATAGCGCACACAGCAGTTTGTGGTGACCCGTTAACTTTGCGGAGTCTCATAAAGTTTTGAAGATACATATAAACCAGGTTATATTCATAATTTTTACTTTACCAAAAAAAATAATTAAGGCTTGTTTTGAAATTTTAATTTGTTTAATTTATAATAGAATTGTATATAATTTTTAGAAAATAATTATGCTTTAAAAAATTATTTCAAACAATATATGTGATAGAAATAGTTAAATCAGCCATTTGAAACAAGTATTGCTCTCTTGCTTGCTAACTAATTAAGATAATGCTATTAGTATTGAATGATTTATGAGTAAGAACACATTATGCAACCAAGGAAAGTGCAAAGTTTTATTTGTAAGAGTAATCAACCTTTTGAAGAATGGAATAACAAAGGATAAATAGAATGTGGTGGCATTTAGTGGTGTAAATGAGTTGTGTCAATGTTGAGTCAGCCCTAATTTGAGCTTGAGCTTGATTAATTAATCGAGTTCGAGCTCGAGCTTTATTTTACAAGTTCGAGTCAGCTCACGAGGCTCATTTATTATGAAAGAGAGAAAATAAATATGATTCAAGCAATTATTATAATAAAATAATAAAAAAAAGAACTAAAAAGAATAATAATAAAGAATCACTTATAAAAAAATGACATATATTTTTTAATCATTTATAATAATTTTGTACTTAAAATGTTGAAATCTAATATATTTTTAGTGCAATTTATATTAATATTTTGAAAGCAAGCAAGTTAATGAGCTAATGAGTCTAGTAAGGGATTACTCAAGCTTGACACGTTATCTCATCGATCTCGGCTCATGATTTATTGAGCCAAGGCAGACTCAGCTTGACTCACTAGCTCACTTACACCCCTAGTAGCATACCATCAACAAAATGATTATGCTAGGGATGTAATTCATATAGAGGTTTTGGTGTAATACTGATGCAGCATAATAAAGGGAGGTGAAGGTGAAATGGCCTAAGATGAGAGGCCAATTTAAGATTAAAAATTAATATGTGTATTTAAATGTTTATGGTTGGTGTACAATCTTAAATATGTTTAATTAGCCATAATTAATCTTAATTAAGTGCTCAAAAATTTTTAGGCATTTATGATGGCTATAAATGGCTCTCAGTACTAAGGAGTCTCTTTGTTAAGTGATGGAAACTTTGTTAAAGGTCATTCCAGATCTCCTAAGAATCCAAGGACCATGTGGCACCTATAAGGCCATGCCACATTAAAAAAAAAATAGATAGCAGGTTAGTAGGTCTCCTCACTAGTTTACTGGTCACTATTAACTTAGGCTTCATTTGGGACAGCTTTCTTACTGCTCTATAAAGCAGCTTTCTAGTATAAAAAATTTTTAAACTTGAAACTTTTTAACTAGAAAGTTGCTTTTGAAAGCAGTAAGAAAACTATCCCAAACAAAGCCTTAGCAGGGGCTCACTATAAATTGGGCTCAAATTCTAAGTAATACAATTTTTGAAGAATTTTTATTTTAAACCTAGATTTAGCCTAAGGACAACTTGAATGAAATTCAGTAAGCTATACCAAAATATCTAAACTGAAGGATCTAGTATGCCTAATCATCATCTAACAGAACAAAAATAATTTTTAGCTAATAGCTTAGTGAAGATGTCTACAGGCTAGTGGTATGTGTTGATAAACTCTAAAACAATATAACCCGGAGCTAGATGATCCTAAATAAAGCGGTGACAAATCTCAGTATGTTTCAGTCTTGAGTGTTAAAGTGGTTCTTTGTTAGGTTAATTAAACTATTATTGTCACAACAAATTTGGATGTGGTCTAAATTAAGTATATAACCCTCTAGTTATTATTGTCTAATATAAGTTGCTATGAGAAGTGCTAAGAACTAGCAATTAACTTAGATGCTCTTTTGATCAACTCTTCAACCTACAAATCATCATCAAAACACCACACAAGTTTGAATGAAAGCTTATAATTAGCAAACCATGATCCTATGTTTGGTTTTCCTATGATATATGCACTTTTTTTTTACAACTAATAGGTGGGACTCCTTAGGATTGACCTAAAATTTAGCACATAACTTTGCATCAAACATGATGTTCAATTTAAGAATCATATCAATCATCTGTACAAATTAAAATCCACTAACATTTTACTTGCATCTCTACTAGCTTTGTAGCTGGGTTTATGGGGTACCAGTTGACTTTAATCCTTTTAGATTAAACCTAGTTATTAAATTATGGGCATTCTTCATTTACAAAATAAAAATTTTATCATTCTTTTGCTTCACTTATAACCTAAGAAAGAAAGAGAGCTCTATGATCAAGCTCATCTCAATCTCACTACTTATAGTAGTGACAAAATCATAACACAATTAGTCCTTTATAGCTCCAAACAAAATGTCATCGATGTTTTTGTGTCACTATCATATCAACTCCAATCCTTTTGATGAATTAAGTAGTGTTTACCTTCCATTTTCTAAAATCGAAACTAATAAAAATGCACTTAATTTTCCTGCCAAGTTTTAGGAGCTTGTTTCAATCCATATAGTGTCTTCTTTAGCTTAAATACATGATCTAGATAAGTATGATCTCTAAACCCATTGAGCTACTTTACATATATATCATCCTCTATGACACCATTTAAAAATGTACTGTTCATATCCATTTGATACAAAGTGAAAATTTTATAACAAGAAACTACAAGCAAAAGTGTATTAGATTCTAACCTAGCTATATGGGGCATATGATTCTTTAAAATCTATCCCTTCAATCTAGTTATAATCTTAAGCTACTAGTTTAGCCTTATTTCTTATTATAGTGCTCAAGTCATATCCCTTATTCTTATAGATTTAAAACCCTGCTCGAATAATATTTTCACGAGGTTTGAAAACGGTTCAAATATGGATAGAACAATATTTGATCAAATTTTGAACATGGTAAATGGACACAATATAGTGTAAGTCAAGAGATAATAAATATCAATTACACAAAAGAGTACAATTTAATAGATATAATAAACTACAATTTAGGAGATATAACAAAATTTCATAATACAACAAAGTGCAATTTCATATATAACATAACATCCATAATAACATATCTAAATTGAGATGTTGATAAAAACAATTTAGGTGGAATTGTATGTAATCACTTTTAACCATCAGAGTATATTGTGTTGAACCTCATGAGCCTAGTGTACACTAGAGTTTTGATGATTACAAATTTTATTGGTTATACTAATCAAAAGTTGAGTTATATGTGCATGAGAATGGTTTTATACTAACATTGTAGGTAGCACACACGTAATAGAATCATAACGAGGACCTGATAAAGCTGAAGAATTGAATACAAAGAAAGTCTATCAAAGTTAAGAAATAAAAAGTGTGCCAACTTGCATTTTTCTATTTTTTTTTTCTTGAGTCTTTTTGTATTATAGGCAAATAGTAGGTTGAATGATCAAGTACATACATATAAGGGTTAGTACAAAATTAAATAAAGTTAATTAACATAATTCTTTAAGATAAATCATACATGATCTAAATCATATTATATGATCCAAATCATACTACACAATTTGAATGATATTTTTATAATTATTGACAATCAAGTGACATTAATTAATAAAAATTTATGAAACTAATTATAAAATACAATCTATATCATACTACAGCGACAGAACCAGCTTACTTTTTAGGGTGGGCAAAAATTTTAATTAAACAATAATTATAATAATTATTACAATAAATAATAATTATAAAAATAATTAAAAAAATACATAATATGAAGTAAAATCTAATGAGATACAAGAGAAGATTACTTTTTCACCAAAAAATATTATATCAATAGGTTACTGTGACAAATAATTTTACTTAGAATTTAGAAGAGCACCTCAGAAATACTTAATGAGGGGGTGGGCTGAACTGTGTGCAAACTATGAGGCCAAAGTATGCATCATATGCCTACACACCACGTTAGCAAGAGAGAAGAGAAGAGAGCTTAGGGAGTGGTGGCTCAGTGTGTTTTTGCAAAGTTAGCGTGGAGTATCTGCATTGCTGTACATGTGATTGAGAGTGGAAAGAGATACAAATGAGAGGCAAGATTGGGGACTTCAAAGAGTAATTTGGACATATATTAGGGAAAAAGAATTTTTTTTTTTTTGGGGGGGGGGGGGGGGGAGGGAGTGTGGAATCTCAAAAATACCCCCCCTTCTAAGAAAAAATAGTTTTGAGGGTGGGGAAAATGCCCACCCTCAATTGTATATAGTACAGCCTCTATCGTACTAGACGATAAGCAATTTCAAATTTAAAATCACTATAATTATGATACTTTAAAAATAAGTAAATTTAAAATTTGAATACTTCCTATAGTATGAAACTTAATTTGTGTATTATTATTTACCTATTTTGAAACACAAAATCAATGAGTCGAATTAGATAATATATCACACTGTATGATCTCAATCGTATAGTACGAATAAACATAGAGCTTATTTGGTCAAACTTAATTCATACAGGATGATCCAATGCTATGAGTCACCAACATTGTGAAGATTGCACTATACGATCGTAATCGGACAATCCAAACAAACAAAGAGCTTGTTGGGACAAACCTCATTCAGACATAATGATCTAGTTCCTTGAGTTGTCATCATTGAATATATCATATTATACGATTCATTCATCATATTGTTCGATAAACCAGTGAAATTAACTAAATCAAGATTTTTTAGGGTTTATTTAAAGGCCTAATGTAAATACTCAAACTTTAGAATAGAGAATGTGTCTCTAAGTGCTAGGTGTCTTTGTTGTGTCTCTGTGGTATCTTTGTCATTGAGAATGAAAAGTCTATGAAAGTCACATAGAGAGAGAGAGAGAGAGAGGTTTTTCACTAATTCTTTGGAAGATATTTTAAGAGTATCATATTATAATTTAAGGGAGAGGGCGAGAGAAATCGGAGAGAACATAAGGGATCTCTTTGAGGGGTATCCAAGTAATCGGTGTGTGAGAGTGGTGCACAAAGTCGTTCATCTCAGCCTATGTCTTTTTTCCTCAGGTTGTAGAGTGTGGGGGCTCTTGAGTGAAAGAGCTCTAGAGAGTCTTGGTGTGGAAGACTCTTTGTCAAGCCAAGAGGTTAGAGGTGCAGGCATCTCTACCATGTTGGGTGTAGGAGGGAGGCTTCTCGGAGGAGAAGCATTGTAAACGGGTATTATCCATGTCCTTGTGAAGGAGAGAGGCTTCCCCGCCTTATTGAAAGCAGAATAAGTGGTTAGTGGAATTCCCGAGGAGAGGACTCCATAGAGTGTATGTAGGTCAGGTTGATCGAACTATTATAAAAATCTGATTTATTATTTTTTCTTTTATGCTTTACTTTATCTCTTGCATATTTTAATTTGTTGCTTAGAACTACTCTTTGTTGCAAAGTGAACTTTATTTCACAAAAAAAATGAAAATTCTAGTGCTAAGTCTTAATTTTGGTATTAAAATATTTTTGTTAAGTTTTCTTATTCTCAAAGATGTTTTGAAGTAAAATTTTTAAAATAAAATTTTTTTAATATATTTAATTAGTTTACTTGAAAAGTTTTAAAATCATTCAATTCAACCCCCACACATCCCCTTTCCTTTTGGCTGTGCCTAGTCACTTTCATATTACAATTGTGGTAATTTAATATCTAACATTACCATTAAAATTTTCAATTTAGAGTCACATTGGAGTCGAAGGGATAATACTCATTATAAAACGGAACAACTTACACATGTGGAAGAAAATGCACATTCTCTTGATAATTCTCATTAACTAAGACATCATAAAGAGTTGGCCAGGTTGGGATGATAAAGGCCAATATTTGCATTGATTTTTAGTAACACATTTCTCGAACACTAATTAGTTTAAAATTCAATAATGATATATATTGTGTCATTGCTCATAATATTGAACTCAATGAATTCTTTGGACATAAATAACGAGAAATTATTCTGTGCGGAGTCCGAACGTAAAAAATAGTTCGGAGATTGCATATACTATGCGTATTTACTATATATTTATAAGTACGTAATATTTAATGAGTATTATTAATTTGCTGCTTATTTATTATGTATTTATAAATACCTAATAAATAGACATAATATATACATAACATATTCATAATATACTGTACGCATGACATACGCAGCATCCAAACTATGCTCAACGATTCGGACACCGCACAGAATAACGGCAGTATTTTGATCCTAAATAAACGGCTGGTTTCGAACATCGCTGCGTCTAGAGTGAGAGAAAGCTGCTCACTTCTTTTTCTTCTTGCTTTGCGTCAATTCTTGGTTTCTGGAATCTTTTTCTTCTTGTAGTGTTCGTATAATTGGGAATATAACTTTTGATGCCAAAGAAGAACAGTTGATATGAATTTGTGAGGTGATTGGTTCTCTTGTCTTCTTTAGGTCAGCATGTACAGCCCTAGTCACGCCTTTCGAATTCTTTGTAGTAGAGGTGTTAGGTTTAATCTGGATTGCCGACTCTGGTTTGGGACTTTTGCTTGAGGTTCAAGATTTGAAATCTGCGTTCTTGACTATTTTATAGCTTCCCTGCCCAAACTCGTTTTCGATGTTGAAACAGGTAGGTTATCTGCTTGGGAAGTGGGGACTTCAATCTATCCAATTTTTAGTGGCATTTAGCTCACTTGTTTTCTTACTGATAAGATTGATTTCCTCTGTGAACTGATCTTCAATTTATTGTTCTTCACCAACCGTGAAACTCATCTTTCATCAGCCATTGCTGCCTATAACCCTTTTGTTTCTATAGGCAAAGCTTCATGACATGTTTTTGGCATCCCGTTTATTCTAATTCAAGATATCAAATGCAAATTTTTCCTCCCACACTTTGTAATGACAGGCTTTATTGGTAGATTTGAGTTTTTACATTTGACGTGTGTACCAAGATTTAAAATCTTTGATCTTGATTATTTTATGACAGTCGTGCTTTCCTTAATCTGTATTATCAAATCCTAAGGTTATTTGAATTGGCGGAACAGTCAGATCATCTATGCGGGAACTTTAATCTGTTAAATTTACTCGCGTGTTGTTCATTTGCTTTCATGCTATTTGATTGATCTCCCCTGTGAGCTAATTCTCCTATTTTTTGTTCTTTAGCAACCATGGAACTCGTTTTTGGTCTGCTATTATTTCCTAAGCCTTTGATATATTCAAAACTTTTTTCTATTTTTGGCATCATTTTTAGTCTAATTAAATTAAGAAATCCTAATTGTTTTCTGTTTCTCTTGCTAATAATGCCTTCTTGGTATATTTATGGGCTATAAAGTTTCTATGTTGGCTTCTCTATGGGGGCATCTTTCATTTCATAAAAATTCTCCCCTTTTTTTTTTGTTGCAGATGTCAGTGTTATGTATCAAATATTTTTTGTTTGGTTAAGTGTTATCATAGTATGACGTCAATATTATCCATATTAAAAACATAGTAACATGATTCTTCATATGTCATGATGTTAGTTGTGTGCTGATTTGACCAAAATTCAAGTGTCATTAAAAGCAGGACATTATTGTCATTTTTGGAATGTTATTTGAAGATGTCAGTGAACCAAACAGTTGGCATGTTTAAATAACCAAACAAGAATTACAATGTCAATGAATCAAACAACCCCTAACGGTCATGTGTTTTTTCCTGTACAGAGATGAAGAATAAGTTTTGAGTGCTTGTCGGAATCTCCAAGGCTTATAAGATAATGATTGTCAGCTAAGAGTTGAATTTATGGAGAACCAAGGAGTTGATCATAACATGGAACAGGACAAGGTTAATCTCATGTTTATTTAAAAACATATGAATTATCTATGATTTTAAAGCTTTGTAGGTTTGTTTCATGGCTTCACAATTTTTTATTGTTTGTTAAAACGCTGGTCTAACTTTTGCCCTCTTGGAATAGCAGGTTTTGCACACTGAAAAATATTCTTTTCTTGCTTTTCTGGGAACTATTTATTTTATGATCAAGTCACATGAAAATTGGTATCATTAAAGTTTGATGGGGTATTTCTTGGAGTCTCATTAATGACAATGGAAGCTTATATGCATGGCCATGATTAAGTATATCTACACATGGAGAGATGGGTAGATATTAAGATGAAGAATGGTCGAGGGGAAGGAATAATCTGGTAGGACATGGATGCGATAATACTCATAAATAAGCAAACACCGATTAATGTAAATTAATTCATTGGAGATGGCATTGATAGGGCTGCAAATGAACCGAGCGTTCAATGAGCTACTTGTGGCTCGGCTCGATAAGAGCTTGTTTATGTTCGTTTGATAAGGTAAATGAACAAGCTTGAATAGCTTTGATAAATATTCAATAGCTAAATAATCAAGCTTGAACAACCTGGCGTTTCGCTCGTTTATGTTCACGAAAAGTATTGTTTAGAGCTCGTGAATATGCTCGTTAAGAAGCTCGATTATGTCTTATTTAATTAAAAATAAATATTATATCTTATTTGACTAATAAGATAATTAAATCTCACGTTATTTAACTAATTTTAAAAATATATATTAAAAATTACAAAAAAAACTCCCGCCGGACCTACCGCCCCTCTATCTCGCCTTTTATTCATTCTCCCACCTACTCTCTCTCTCTCCGAAATTCCTGCCTGCCTCTCTCTCTTTCTCCTCCGTAGAATCAGCAAACCCAAAAAAAAAAAAACTATAGGGGTTTAGTCCCACACCGCCTGGACTATACTGATTATGCTCTATAAAATGAAAAACATGTGATGGCCAATTGCTGAACAGCGGGAAGCTGCCGACTTCTATATGCTAGTTGGCTTTATTTATGATTTTATTTTATATGTTCGAGCTGAATATTTCAACAAGCTGCTCAATAGGGCTTGGACAAGCCGAACCACAAGCTTGTCAACGAGCGGCTCGATGAGGCTTGTTAACGAGTGGCTCGATAAGCCTAAATAAACAAGCTCTAAATTGAACACAAGCCAAGCTTGAGCAAGGGTTTTTAGACGAGCTCGAGCTTGAACAAAGCCCACAAAAAAGCTTGATTTTTATCGAGCCGAGCTTGAATAGGATGCTGCCAAACGAACTCGAGCTTGAACATGCTAAAGCTCGGCTCGGTTCATTTGCAGTCCTAGGCATTGGATTACATCTCATGCCTCCTTATTCTAGTCGTGAAACTCCAATGGACAATGAAGGTGGCTATGGATCTCCTTGGATGATGATGATATGCTTTGTTTGACTTGGGAAGCATGATGAAATTAAATCTTGAATTTGGCTTGCATGGAGGTGGGAAGGTTGGTAGGCTATGGTTATAGAATATAGTGTGAGGAGTGGTGGTCGGTTACTAGGAGGAGAGAGGAGTGGTGGTTAATTACCAGGAGGAGGGATGAGGAGTTTTCATGTAGAGTAGGGAAGGAAGGAGAAAGCTTGGTTGAATGTTAGATGAGGGGTTTAGGAGGAGGAATAGAAGGACATTGGTATTAAGATGGGAAGATGAAGAGAGAAGAAAAGTAAGGAGGAAGGAGTGGAGGAATACTATCTCGACTTTTTAATTTTTACTAATTAATTATTCATCTTTGATTTATTATGTCAGAAGTGAATGTATGATACAATCAAGAGGAAGGTGAATTGATTTTTTTTAAAAAATATTAGAATAAAACTTTTTTTTTTCAAATATTTATTTTATTGAATCAAAGCTAGAGAGCATAATTTTATTTTTTCAAATAAGATGATCCCATACACCAAAGAGATTTAAGATCTTCCATTTCTACTTAATTTGAATCTATGAAATGGTTGTCACAACGAGGTAAAAAACTTATATTTTCCCAAATGGATTTTTTGAATCAATTACCACAAGCTATCAATATTCAAAGTATATGTAATTTATATTTTCGAGATATTGCAGTAAGTGAAAGAGTAAAGATAAATAAAAGTATAAAAAGGGAAAAGATGATGCAAACTAATACATCATGGTTAGGCCTTACCAAGTTTTTTTCTTATAATTTTTCACCATTCTCTCCTTTGCTACCATCATGAGTAATGGAGAAACCCACAACACTTCTACTCAAAGCAAGTTTCTCTCTATTCTTAACACATTCCAGTAGGTAATACATTCCCTTTAAGGCGTGGAACAAGTCACTCCTAGCATAACTTGCTTGGTAGTTCTATTTCTTGTAAGATCAATTTTCTTCAGCTCACTTCAGGTGCGTATTCCCTCCATAATTTTAAATTCAATTTTTAAAATCAATATTTTGAATTTCAAATTTTTAAATTTTCAAAGCATACAGAACTCACAAATACAAAGATTACAACACTTTAGGCTTATAGACATGTACTTCAGGTGGCTAATGTTCTCATTTGGGCACCTGTAATTGGCTCATGTCTACTCTATCTTACTTGCTACTTTGGGCTCTTATAGTTTGTCGATTCCTATCTCCATGTGCACCATGTGTGTTACATCAATTTAGTTCCTATTATGCTAAACAAAATTGTTGTGTAACAGGTTTGGGGTGGGCCAGCATATAAGTCAGTCACAGGTTGTTCCTGTTCTTTTATTGATTTTTGAAACTGCATCTTTATCAATAACTTGTTTTATCTCCAGGATATCCAATGCTTACTACTCTTTTGAAGAAAACTCGCAGATAGCCAGAAATCATTAGCCGGTCACGATGCAGCTCTGCATCAACCGTTAGGGCTCCCATTTGCAGCTATAGCTCCCTCTGCTATGGCGGACGTATTAAGCGGATCCCAAAAAAGCAGTCTACAGCCTGAATTGAGAAATGTTATGCCAACTGTTTCTGGTTCCAATGTCCAGGCATCAGATGGATAACGTTATGCTGGAGATGAAGGTCACTTGTTTTCATGACTGTTCAAATGTTATTCCTTAAACATTCATATGTACACTATAGTGTATATTTGAACAAAATTCTTCAGGCCTTGGCTAAAAGAAATGAGGCTACCGCTAAGCAACTGCTGCAGGGGAGTCCTCAGCTGCGAAAGGCACTTGTTCAGGTAAATTTTCCTTAAGGTGAACGATTTTTTAATGATCTTTTGCTGCTACATGTTATAACTTTGGTAGATATTCTTGAGAGATCATAAGAAATTTGTTACGCCGACTCAGGCACTGGCTCAGAGAGAACCGTCCCGCTGGCCGGTTCAGCAATATAGGAGGCGGAACCAATCCGCCTCCTCTCCGGCCGTTCCACCCAAAGGGGTGGGTCCCACCCACTTAAACAAGATTCAAATCAATGAGGAGGGGGCGGCTAGGGCTTTGGGAGGGAAATTTAATTAGGAAACATTTTGTATTAAAGGGCATGAGAGGATTAGGGGAGTTTATATTTTGTTTGATTGAAATTAGGATTTTCTTGGATGCTTGGGCTCTAGACGATCTTGTCTAGAGATTTGGGAGAGACGATCCTCCTCTCGAATTGAGGATCTTTTGTATCTTGCTTTCGCATTTGCTTTGCTTTATTTCCAAGACGCAATCTATCGTTCCTAGTTTGATTTGCTCCAAATTATTGTGTTTTCCCGCTGTTTTTATCAATTTTGCTTAGGTTTGCTTGCGAACTCAAGTAGATCCGGTAGGATTACTTGCGAACTCAAGTATTTCATATCAAATTGGTATCAAAGCCACCCAAGGTACTCATTGGAGGGAAACATATTGCTATATCAGGGGAGGTTCGTGATGCCCCGATCCTCGATCCACATCCCGAGCTTGCTCCAGGAGTTTCATGGAAGCGCTATAGGGGGCCATTCAGGCGTGCAGAAGACATACAAAAGGCTAGCCTCAGAGTTATACTGGAAGGGGATGCATAAAGATGTAGAGGAGATGGTAGCCAGATGCGATATCTGTCAGAGGAACAAATACATGGCTATATCACCAGGACGACTACTACAGCCATTAGCTCTACCGGGACGAGTATGGGAGGAGATATTCATGGATTTCATAGATGGGCTGCCCCGTTCAGAAGGCTTCACGGTGATTTTAGTTGTGGTGGACAGGCTGAGTAAGTACGCTCATTTCATCTCCCTCCGACACCCTTACACAGCAGTGACAGTGGCTTCAGCTTTCATCAGGGAGGTGGTCAGATTGCATGGAGTACCAGAGGCGATAGTATCAGATAGAGATAAGGTGTTCCTCAGCCATTTTTGGAAGGAATTGTTCAGGTTACAGGAAACAGTTCTCAAGAGGAGCATAGCTTACCACCCACAGACGGATGGCCAAACGGAAGTAGTCAACAGGAGCTTGGAGACTTATCTGAGGTGCTTTGTGTCGGAAACACCCAAGCTATGGGCTAAGTGGCTATCATGGGCTGAATACTGGTATAACACCTCTTTTCACTCTGCCTCTCAGATGACCCCATTCAAGGTATTGTACGGAAGGGATCCTCCCCACTTGGTGCACTTTGGGAGTAGCAATACTCCAGTTTCGACAGTCGAGGTATATTTGGAGGAGAGGGATAGAGTGCTAGAGAAGTTGAAGAGACATCTACTGAAAGCACAACGATTATGAAAAAACAAGCGGATGGACATAGGAAGGACATCCAGTTTGAAGTAGGGGAGAATGTGTTCTTGAAGCTCCGACCATATAGACAGAAGACAGTCGCCAACAGGAGAAATGAGAAGTTGGCTCCAAGGTACTTTGGGCCTTATGAAGTGCTAGAGAAGATCGGAGCAGTAGCATATCGGCTGAAACTACCACCCACAGCGACTATACATCCGGTTTTTCATATATCACAGCTGAGAAAGGCCATTAGGGACTACACCGCCAGCTCCGAGCTTCCCATGACACTTACTGAGGATTTAGAGATGGTTCTGAAACCCTTAGAGCTGAAGGGGGTTCGCCTGAAAGAAGATTGTATGAAGGAAGTGTTGATCCAGTGGAAGAACCTTCCTGACTACGAGGCCACGTGGGAGCCATACGAGAGGACGAGACAGCAGTTTTCATACTTCCACCTTGAGGACAAGGTGATTCTTTGGGAGGGCGGTATTGTTACGCCGGCTCAGGCACCGGCTCAGAGAGAACCGGCCTGCTTGCCGGTTCAGCAATATAGGAGGCGGAACTAGTCCGCCTCCTCTCCAGCCGTTCCACCCAAAGGGGTGGGACACCCACTTAAACAAGATTCAAATCAATGAGGAGGGGGCAGCTAGGGCTTTGGGAGGGAAATTTAATTAGGAAACATTTTGTATTAAAGGGCATGAGAGGATTAGGGGAGTTTATGTTTTGTTTGATTGAAATTAGGGTTTCCTTGGAGGCTTGGGCTCTAGACGATCTTGTCTAGATATTTGGGAGAGACGATCCTCCTCTCGAATTGAGGATCTCTTGCATCTCGCTTTCGCATTTGCTTTGCTTTATTTCCAAGACGCAATCTATCGTTCCTAGTTTGATTTGCTCCAAATTATTGTGTTTTCCCGCTGTTTTTATCAATTTTGCTTAGGTTTGCTTGCGAACTCAAGTAGATCCGGTAGGATTACTTGCGAACTCAAGTATTTCCTATCAAAATTATACCTATTACAATTATCATATTGATCTTGCACGGTTTAAGAATAGATTAATATGTGCATGTTTTCTTCATGAATTCGTTGCAAACTTATGTTTGTGAGGGGGATAAATGCCATTTTTCTGTTTTCATTATGGTTTCTGTTTTAGGTTTTTATACTGAGATGATCCAGTCAAACGTTACAGCCACTAGAATTAAATGGATGACAACAATGTAAAATCTTACTTAATGAGGTCATATATCAACAATATGGAATTTCTACGGATAAATAACTCTATCTATTTTATCTAACCCTGCCTTTCTTGCTGAGATGATCCTTTATTTTTGTTAACTAATTATGTGTTTTAAGATGACAATTGGAAGAGCTCGAACTGGTAACATGTTGATTGGAAATAAATTAGAGAATCTTAATAGGCCTGGTTCAAGCGCTCACCCTGCCAAATTAAAAAAAATGACAATTGGAAATATTCAGCTGTGCAAAAGTTAAAAAAATAATGGAGATTATGGAAAAACTAACACATGTTTTCTAAATATTCTATTTTATTCAAAACCACGATTAATTTTTTTAAACAAGGGTAACTTCTAATTTATTTTGATTTTATCACAACAAATTCGTATTGTGTGTTTTATTTTCAATTATCATGTTAAATTCTTTTGATGGATGAATTTTATGTGGTTTGTTTTTTTAACTAAAAGAATTACTTAGTATTATTGCATAAATCAATCTATAAATTTATTTAGTATGATAATTTTAATTTGCTTATAGGTAGATAATCATTAATTTTGAAGGGCTCATTTGAGATTAGTTTTATTTTTATTTTATTTTATTTTATTTATATTTTGATGTATTTTAGGTGATGCACAAGAGTGCGAATTATAGAGGAATTAAGTTAATGTGTCATACGTTAAAACTATGAGGGAGAGTTATTGAGCATAGGTTACATTGTGATACTAATATTTCTCAAAATTAATTTGGATTCATGCCGGCTAGGTCTATTATGGAAGCTATACATTTATTGAGAGAGGTTTGATAGAGAGAAGTATAGAGAGAATTAGGAGGATGTACATATAATATTTATTGATTTAGAGAAAGCAAATGACAAAGTTCCAAGAGAAGTCACTGGAGAGTTCTAGAGAAGAAATGAGTTAATAATGCTCATATTCAAGTCATTAAGGATATGTATGTAGGAGTCATTACTTGTGTTCAAACACAAGGTGATTTGACCAAGTATTTTCCTATTTCAGTTGGATTACATCAATGATCAACTTTAAGCCCATATCTTTTTACGTTAGTCATGGATGTTCTTACTAGACATTTGCTAGAGGATGTATCATGGTGTATGTTTTTTGCTGATGATATTCTTCTTGTGGATAAGACTAGAGAGGGATTTGAAGGAAAACTTGAATTATGGAGATCAACCTTGGAGTCTAAAAGCTTTCGGTTGAGCAGATCTAAAATTGAATATATGGAATATAATTTTAGTAGTAATAGGTCTAGTGGAGGGATTGTGATTTTGCCGATCAGTCATTAATAAGAGTGCAAATTTTAGATATCTCGTGTCTATTGTTCAAAGTAATGGTGAAATAGATAGGGATATTATTAGTAGAATTTAAGTTGGATGGTCGCAGTAGAGGAATGCATTGGGCCTTTTGTGTGATGGAAAAGTATCCCTCAAACTTAAGGGAAAATTTTATAAAATGATGGTGAGACAAGCAATGTTTTATGGCGTAGAATGTTGCTCATTAAAAGATAAGCATAAAATTAAGTTAAGTGTTGCAAAGATAAGGATTCTCAAGTGGATGAGCGGCTTCACTTTTAGAGATAAAATGCGAAACGAGTATATACGTGAAAAGTTTGGAGCAGCTCTAGTGGAAAATAAGGTTAGAGAGAGTCGTCTTAGATGTTTTGGACACATAAAACATCGACCTTCAAATGACCCGGTTAGTAGAGTAGATGTATTATATTTGACCTATGTTAAGAAAAGTAGAGGTAGACTTAAAAAGACTTGGTTAAAAAATATTAGAAATGACATTTTTTTATTAGATTTAAATGAGAATTTGACTCTTAATAAGACAATGGAGAGAAAAGATTTATGTAGCCAACCCCATGTAGTGGGAAAATTTTTTTTGTTATTGTTGTATATTTTGATGTATTTTATTTCTTAAAATATATTATTTTTATTTTTATTGAATATCAAATAAATTAATTTAAGGGGTGTTGGCGGTTATCACTGACAGGGAAACAATAGTGTTGCGCGAGGAGATGACAACAATGTTGGTTTGTGGGCTCCGAAAATTCGGCCTCGGCCTCCGCCCGACTTTTGCTTTCTGCTCGGGAGGAGTTTTAATGATTTAAGTTCCGAGGTAAATTTTGGAAGGCAGATGAGATAGTAGATAAGACACTACCCAGAGATTTCGCCCTCATTTAGCGAGGACTTTATGATCTGAGTTCTGGTTTCCTATAGGCGCAAGCCCCTATAGTTAATTACCCCTCCCGGTAACGAGAGAGAACTTTCGATTAAGGCTAGTCGTCAATCAGATATGTAGAAATACATGGATCTGGCATATAGTAGCAGCAATAGGTTGGGAATGTTAAAAGGGCTGGAAGGGTTTAATATTTAAAATAGAAATTTCACCATCTTGCACTTAAAGCGGATGGTGGGGGAATGGATGATGGACTCGATCAAGATCCCATGGTTCCGTCGTCCCGGGCCATCGTGGTCCCTGGTCTACTTAGTCAGAGGAGGTAGTCGACCCAACCTGACAGAAGGATCCTTGTCGGCAGCCATGGGTTGCTTCGTCCAAGGGTACCTTGTAGACCTGGGGGGAGTGTTTGTCTAAGGGGACAAATTTGAATCCACCTTAGCTAACAGAGGGCTTTGTGCCCTATCGATCATATCCTATTGATTCATGTCTCAAGGATTTGATGCCATTGGGGAGCATACGGGCTCTGGCCATAACCATAATATAATGGTGCCATTTGGCAGCGACCACCTGGTTCAGAGGGCCCCGAATCATAACCGTTTATCCTGCAGTGCCATTTGGCGGCGAAACTGCCGGTTAGAGGACTCGTACCACGTCCTTGCTGGCAGGAGATTATTTGAGAATTGATCCTAGTGATATTTTCGACTAGGCATTAGCTCTATGTGAGCTGAAGTAGTTTTCATATTTATCCACCTCGGCAAACTGTTGCGGAGGGTGGATGGATTTGCTTTAAGTGTTTGATGGATTTATTCCAATTTTAAATATTTTGGAGTTTGGGACTGATTTTGAGAATTTTTGTGGAGTTTTGGAGTTTTGGGTATTTAGGTAATATTTGAAATGATCTGTGTGGACCCCTCCGGTTGAGATTTGCATTCAACACGGCCATCATCGGGGTGTATGGGGACATTTATATTTTATTGATTTGAACCTTGTCGACTCTGTCTAGTGATTGACAGAGGATCGGGTTTCGTAGGTTTTATGCCTTTGTTAGTGAATTTTCATAATTATAGGCCTTGAAGGCCTAATATGAACGCATTAAAATAAATATATAGGTTGCCACAACTGTATATTTGTTTGATGGTTCGAACCCTGTCGACTCCTACTGACCTTTATAGAAGGATCGGGTTCGAACTTGAATTCACTCGTTGACCCGCGCAGTATCCCTAGACGTTACGTGTGTACCAATAACACGCTCGCCGGGGCCCATGCGGGTGTTTGGGGGCATTTTATAAATATTTATTGAACCTTGTCAACTCCTATCTACTTGCTTTAGGAGGATCGGGTTCAAATTTATTGACCCGCGCAGCATCCCTAGGCGTCACGTGTGTACCAATAACATGCTCGCCGGGGCCCATGCGGGTTGTATGATTGCATGTGTCCCTTTTTGTGTACCTATGTGTATACAGATTAAAGTGCACGTGTTGGGGACATTTTTGTAATATTTATAAATGCCTTCTGTCCGCTTGCATAGATATTGCGGATCCGGTGGCATGGCGTCGTACGATCTCCACAACTGTCGCTGGTAGGCATGTAGATGTTTTCATTCATAGATTGGAGTTGACTTCAGGATACTGCATTTACTGAAGTTTTTCTGCATCTACCCACGAGTGACATGTTTTACATATATCTGTACTCGTAGAGAGATTGTATGAATTGCAGATCTTCCAAGTTTGTTTACAGATGTTGTGTGTATTTGTTTCCACAGGGAGTTCACTGTACTTATGATTACTGTTGCTATCCATAAATATTATATCATTTACCATTGCTCGTAAGGGATATTCATGTTCACTACAATCTCCTAAATGTGCTTACAGGAGAATCATTGTACTTGCATAATGTCCACTTTTCACCAATCTCAGGTGGTATGACGATTGCACTTGCTTGTAGGGACGGGTCTGCAACCCTAAGACAATTTTCATTGGTTTGTAAGGGACTAATATACTTGCTTGATACTGCACTATTGTAGACTGTCAGAGTGTCGTAGTGTTCATCTCATGCTGCATATTGATCGCTATGACTTGCCAATGTTTCTTGCATTTGTTCGACATTGGATTGTTACTGCTTGTGGGAATGTCTCTTAATAGTGTTTGCATTCCAATTATCATGACGGCTCTTTGACATTCGTTGGAGATTTCATGCCATAGTTCATAGGTAGAAACTTTGTGTACAAGAAGAGTTTCCTACGACGGTTCGTAGGAGTTTGCGTTCGTCATAGAAACATTATTGTGTCCGTTGCGTGATACATGCATACATTCATTAACAGTGTTTTGTTTGTAGACGAGTTGGTGTGCTTGACTGCATGAGGGTTGTAAGAATTCATCATATCCACCATGTGTTGTCTCTTCTTACTCATATATGTTTGATGAATTCGCTTGCAAGTTCATTCTCTTGCTCAATTCATTCAAGTCCGGCTGAACTTCCTTGTTGTTGCTCATTTGGATTCAAATCATGTTTAGTTCGAGTTCATGTTCAAGTTCTCCTGTATTGCCCTTTCAAGTTCGGATCAAATTTATGTCCACTGTGCTTGATTCGAATCAAGTCCGAATTCACAAGTCCTTTATTTGATGTTCATTGGAAGGACCTCGGTCTTTAATTTGCATTGATGTGATTGCATGTCCACCAAATCTAGATCCAATTCCTTGTAGTCCAAATCGAATTCCCTATATCACTTTCAAGTTTGAGCTCCTTGTTATTCAAGTCTCTTGTGATCAGATTTGAATTCACTTGTCTCTGATCTTTCTCTTTGATGCACCTTCTTGGACTTGGATTTTTGTTGGTGGTAGGGATGTAGGAGATTTCCTTAACCCACCAGGATTCGTTCATTAAGCATCTAGATCTTGATTCCTTATTCATCAGACCAAAGTTTGATTCAACTCAGATGCCCCATTAAAAGTTTGAGTTCTTTTGTGTTTCTCTTGAGTTCATATCCAAACATGGCTCGTTCTGTCACATTCAAGTTCAAGCTTCTTGTTGTTCAAATCGAGCATTTGCATGAGTTCAATTGCATGTTCAAATCAAGTTTGAGTGCGGTCTCAAATCTTGTTCATTTGATGTTCAAATCAGTGTCATTTGTTACAAATCCTTTGCAAGTTCAGTTCCATATGGTTCATTCAACTCCCTCGTATCCATTCATACAAGTTCAAATTGAGTTCAAATCAAAGTCCCGTTCTAGTTCGAGTCCCTTATTTGCTTGTTGACTTGAGTTCAAATCCTTATTGTTTGGTTCAAGTTAAAGTCCGGATTTGAGTCTCTCGCTATCCAACATCATCTTATTTTGAACTTAATTTGATTTCTTCTCAAGTTCACTTAAGTTCGAATTCAAGTCCGGGTCTTCTATTGTTCAAATATTGTTCAAGTCAGGTCTTCTGTTCACCCGAAATTTCGGCAGCCTCCCGGCGTCTCCCCCGTTTAGGGGAAACTACGAGAAAACTGGGTCTTTCCCACCACGCTAAGAAAAGCGTGTATGGTAGGTGCCCTCTTTCGAGGACACCGCGACCGTGTAAAATCTTCAATCCCCCACCACGCTACGAAAAGCGTGTATGGGTCTTCGACAGCACCTGTTTGAAAAATGCAATTATTTCCCCGCGAGCGGGTACTTATGAATATCCCCTTCTCGCCATAGGCGCCGCACCGGGTTCCCTTCCCACCACGCTACGAAAAGCGTGTATAGGCGGTTTGCCGGTGCGCCGCGAGTCCCGAAAAAGAGATTTTAGGTGATCACCCACTTCGTCGTAGGCGCCGCACCGGGTTCCCTTCCCACCACGCTACGAAAAGCGTGTATAGGCGGTTTGCCGGTGCGTCGCAAACGACGGAATGAGCTCTCGAAGTGATTACCCGATTCGTTGCAAGCCTCGCGACGCACTTCCTCCCACCACGCTAAGAAAAGCGTGTATAGGTGGTCGTTTTGTCGCGCTGCGAGCCTCGAGGCGGGCTCTCGGAGTTTTAGGGTTGGAGGGTTATACCTGACGACCGGCGGTGGTTCGTGGCACGAGGATCGGGGCAAGGGAGAGCTTGCTTGCTTTTCTCTTTTTCTAATTAATTATAATTAAATAAATAATTAATTATAAGTAATTATGCTTAATAATAATTAATTAGAATTAAGAATAATTAATTATAATTATATTTAATTAATTATGATTAATGTAAAATTAATTAGTAATTAATTATAATTAAAAATTAATCATAATTAAATTTAATCAATTATGATTAACTCGTTAATAATAATTAATTAATTCTAATTAAAATACAATTAATTATAACTAAATTAAATTAATTATAACTAATTTATAGTTAATAGTAATTAATCAAAATTAAAAATAATTGATTATAATTAAACTTAATTAATTATAATTAATTAAACTAGGAGCTCTATTAGAGGGTTTGAATAGGATTTAATCAAGATTAAGCAAGATTAGGATAGGATTAGGGGTTATCATATCCCACAGCCAATTAAACTTCTTTCCCCCTTTAATAAATCCTATAGCTCAGCGGATTTGCGGGATGTAGCCGAAGAAACACGCCAAAAGGAGAAAGTTACCTTCACTGTGACTGAATTCCCGTCGCTATATACGATCAAAATGGCGTAACTTCCAATTCTTCTCAGACTGCGAGCTCCCTTCGTTGCTTCCGCCCCAAAATGTCGTAACTTCCGATCCGCTGGAAGGGAAAGTCGTGGAAGGAGCGAAGTCGGGCAACCACGAAGGCTCCGAAGTCGAACAGCAGCAAGGGAGCCGAGGAAGCAATCGGAAGGGAGAAAGTTAGCTTCGTAGCGAGCGACTCTCGTCGCTGCTTCCGATCACAATGCTGTGACTTCCGGTCGGACAGGAAGGAAACGTCGTCGAAGGCACGAAGTCGAATAGCAACGACGGAGTGGAGAGAGCGAAAGAGCTGAGCGTGGAAGGAGTCGCGGGGTTCGGTCCTGGGTTCGTCGTCGGCTTGAGGAAGATTAGGAGCAGCGACGGGATAGGATCGATTGGCTTTGGAAGCTTGCGGTAGGAACTGAGTGTGGGAGCGTGACGAAGAAGGGGGGCTTCTGCCTCGTTTTAAAGACGCGAACGTGGATGCGATCGAGGCGAAGTCTTCGCATGCGGGAGAAGTGACTGAGCGGCGCCGTTGCAGGTAATGAGTACTGTAGCGGGATTTCTGCCGAAGATACGGGATGGGCTTCAGCAGGCTTTGAGGCAAGGTAATTATTTAAACGAATTTTTTATTTCTTTTTGGCTTATCTGAGTAGAGGTCAACAAATGCCCCCCAACAAATGTGGTTTGCATCTAGAGCGAATCACGTTTGTTGTGTGCTGATTGACCCTGTGGATCTCTAAATATTTGTTCTAGATGTCACACTAGGGTTTCCATTTAGTGGATCTCCAAAATTTGCTTGTATGTCACACTAAGATCATCATTCTGTGGATCTTCAAAAGTTCCTCTCTATGTCTTTGTAGCTCTTTAGATACACTTGTAGTCATCAATACGATTGGCATGTTGGCTCTTGTTAAGTAGAGATCCATAGGATAGTGACATAACACTTCAAATTCACATCCCTGGGTTGTTACTTTATAGATAAATAGCATCTCCACTTTCTGTTCTTCTCCTGCCACCACTTGCCACATTAGTTTCTAGCAATTTAGTAATTGCTCAACATTTCTAAATTCATCAGTTGGTGGGACTTTGCAATCTCTTGTACTGATTATATCTTGCCCAAATTATACTTCTTGCTGATGGCACATCCAATCCATTGAGGATCTTCCATTCTCCTCTCCTTTAACTGTATTTCGGCAAGAAATTTTAAATATTTATTTGGGGATCTCGGCATGCGGCGCGATGTCGACCCAAATAAATATTTAAAATGCCCCCAGTCTTTAGGGACATTTGTAGAAGTCATTCAGGATACTTCTTTTGTAGTTTTAGTTTCCCTGAGATTTTAGTTCATTCTGTCATGTGCTTTGTGCTGCGGACATTAACGGAGAATTACCTGATTTGTCTCTACTGACTTGTCAGGTGATTTGTGCCTTCGGCCCTATGCTTCTTGCTTTGGCGGGCTTGATGAAGGAGTAGATACCGGTGACCTAGATGTATTAGGTCGTTGGCGAGAAGTCATCGGTCCAGAGCTTTGTGCATAACGGACTTGTTGATGACGGAATCCTCTTAGTTCAGCTTTAAGCTTTTCATGAACTTTGGGATAATTTCTTCGGTCCTTTGCTTTATGCTTTGGTGGACTTGTTGAAGAAAAGTTCTTTCAATCCTCGCTTGATGCTTTACGGATTTGTTGAAAGATTTACAGGTTTTGGATTTGATTGATAGTACCAAATGTAGGTAGTATCTTAATCCTTAACCACTTGAGGAGACTTTAATCTGAGTCACTTGAGTTCATCTGATGGGGAGAGCTGGGATTTGACAGCTCTTCGTCCTCTGGTTGCTGAGATGGGGGTTCCTCTACTACGGCCTTTCTTATGGCGTGTTGAGTAGATGGAGCTGCCAGCGATCCGGCCATATTTGAGCTTGTTGGATCCGACCTTTTACACCCATTCAGGCTTCAGACTTGAGCTAGGGGAGATGCGCTTCCCAATGCTGATTTTGCTGAAGTTGATAGATTTTGAGTCTTCCTTTGTGGTTGAAGATTTAGAGCCTACGCGAATTTGGTAGTTGCTCGAGATTTCTCATTCCCATTGGAACCTTGATTCTCCAATCAATTAGGAGAATTTGGTAGACTACGATCACTTGAACTTATCGAGTCAAATTTGCCTTCGTACTTCCTACAGTCCTTACTAACGGGTTGACGAAGTGGGGGTTCCGCTACTACGGCCTTTCTTATGGCTTGTTGAGTAGACGGAGCTGCCAGCGATCCAGCCATATTTGGGCGTGTTGGATCCGACCTCTTACACCCACTCGAACCTTAAGCTTCAGGCTGCTGAAAGGCTTCAGGTTATTCTGGCTTAATTTGTTAGAGTGTGTAGTTGCAAAAGTTTCTTTCTGACTTTTGAAATCTTGGTTTGTTAGAGAAGATGGTGTCTCAATCTTTTGAAGCTCACCTGCATATACTTTGAAAAGAATTCGTTGTATTCTTCAGTATAAAGGAATATTTGCGTTGGTGATTTTAAATATTTATTCGGCGATCTCGGCATGCAGCGTGATGTCGACCCGAATAAATATTTAAAATGCCCCCTGTCTCGCAGGGACATTTCATGATGGAATAAATTTGAAATTTTGTGATTTTAAATATTTATTTGGGGATCTCGATGCGTAGCACGATGTCGACCCGAATAAATATTTAAAATGCCCCCTGTTCTGCAGGGTGATTTTGAAATGCATTCTTGCGACACAAGAGAATTTCAAAAATATAAAATGTAAAGTGTATATGTTAATAAACATGCATGAAATACACAGTACGTTAAGCATAATATTTCTTCGGGCAATCTTATGCATGGTACTTCTTTAGATGTCGACCGTTGATCGGCGGCATAGGCCTCTGACCGTGCAGATCGATAAGTTGGTAGGCTCCTCCTTGGTACACCTTCTTGATGACGAATGGGCCTTCCCAGTTGGATACGAATTTGCCACCAATTTTTCGGTGATGGATGATTGGCCTTCTCAGCACCAGGACCAATTCTCCTTCTTAAAAGGATCGAGGGCGCACCATCCGATCAAATGATTTCGCCATCCTTCCTCGGTAGATTTCTAAGTTCTGCTGGGCTTGCAATCTAACTTCGTCGAGTGCATCGAGCTCCTCTATTCTTAGGCGGGCATTCTGCTCTTGAGTAAGCTCATTCTGGATAGCGACCCGAAGGGACGGTAGTTCAACTTCTAGTGGCAAGATGGCTTCAGCCCCGAACACTAGTGAATAGGGAGTAGCTTTGGTTGGTGTTTTGTAGGTCGTACGATACGCCCACAATGCTTCTGCCATCTTTGTATGCCATTCTCTTTTATTCTTGGTGAGGATCTTCTTCAACAACTTCACTAACGTCTTGTTGAAGGCCTCTGCCAAGCCATTTGCTCTTGGGTTATATATAGACGAGTACCGCCAGTCAATCTTGTGACGATCAACAAACTTGTAGATTTTCGTGCTTTTGAATGCTGTGCCATTGTCTGAGATCACTCGGCGTGGTACACCGAATCTATAGACGACATTGTGGGTGAAGAAGTTAATCACGTGCTCGGACGTGACTTCCCTGAATGGTGCCGCTTCTGCCCATTTTGAAAAATAGTCTGTTGCTGCCAGAATGAAGCGATGTCCGGCAGATGACGGCGGATCTATCGACCCGATTATGTCTGTGCCCCAGCATTCAAACGGCCAGGATGCAATTGTTGGATGCAGCGGATTTGGCGGTTGATGAATAACATCACCGTGGATCTGACACTCGTGGCACCTCTTAGCGTGGTCGATACAATTTCTCACCATCGTAGGCCAGTAATAACCCATTCTTTTAATTTTAGCGGCCATCTTGGGACCTAACTGGTGCGCTCCACAAAGTCCTTCGTGAACTTCTGTCACCACTTTATCAGCTTCCTTAGTCCCTAGGCACCTTAGCCACATTTGATCAAAAGCCCGCCGATATAGCGTATTATTGACAAACGCGTATCGCAATGCTCTTTTTCTAATTTGTGCAGCCAGAGATTTATCTGTTGGAAGTTTGCTTTCTTTGAAGTAGTCGACGAATGGTTGCCTCCAATTGTCTTCGACTTCAACATCTAGGCAATCCAACCACGACTCTGAGAATCTACCAGTTCTTCGTCTTTTTACTGCTGGACGCTCCCCTGGTTGATTTTTAATAGTGATTTGTTGGGGAGGTTGAGGATCAACCGGGGTTGCATCCTGTTGGCTTGAACCTGGTATTCCCTCTGCTTGCTGGAATTGTAGGATTGCTGGCTCTAAGACCCAGCGATTTTCAACCGTAATGAATATAGGTGGCCTCTTATCTTCATATGCAAGCTCCTTGGCCAGTTGAGCTAGACAATCTGCTTTTGCATTCTGTCCTCGAGGAACTTGAGTTATCTTGACATTCGATATTTGTTTTAGAAGCTCGAGAGCTCGTCGGTGATAGTGAGCCAATTCAAGTTTGCAGATTTTGTAAATGCCCAGAACTTGATTTATCATAAGTTGAGAATCGCCGAAGATTTGGAGATCTGTGATTTGGACATCAATTGCAATATCCAGTCCTGCTATTAGAGCTTCGTATTCAGCTTCATTATTGGTCCGAGATTCAGTTAGACTGAACGAGAATCTCATGATACCTCCCTCGGGTTCTATAAAGACGAGACTGATGCCAGCTTGGGCCTTGCAAGATTTGGAGGTTTGGGAGACTTGATAGACGATGCCCCATCAAAATACATCTCCCAAAATGATAGATTTTCTTCTTCATTAACCTGCATAATTTGTTCATCGGGCAAATCATCGTTCAACGGAGAATCTACAGGGATTGGATGTGCGGTGAGAAAATCTGCCAAAGCTTGTCCCTTTACTACTTTCTGTGGCATGTACACTATATCAAATTGCAGTAATAGCACTGCCCACCTTGCCAAATGACCTGTCAATGATGGTCTTGTCATCAAGAACTTCAGCGGATCGATCTTTGATATCAAGGTGATTTTGTGGGAGAGCATATAGTGGCGGAGCTTCTGGACTGCGAAGATCAACGCCAGACAATGTTTCTCAATTGGAGAATATCATACTTCTATTCCGATTAATCTTCGATTGATATAGTAGAGTGCATTTTCTTTTCCTTCCTCATTGTGTTGGGCCAATAATGCTCCGAGGGACTCTTCTAGTGCTGCCGTATACAGTATAAGAGGCTTCCCCGAAATTGGCACTGCGAGAATGGGTGGATTTAACAAGTATCTCTTGATACTGTCAAATGCTTCCTGACATTCTTCACCCCACTTGAAGCGAACGTCCTTCTTCATTAATTTTGAAAATGGTTGGCACCTACCCGACAGATTCGATATGAACCGTCGAATGAAAGCCAGCAGTCATTGCAAGGAGCGGAGTTGACGGAGGCTTCTAGGCGGTGGCATTTCTATAATCGCCTTGATTTTATTGGGATCAACTTCTATGCCTCGGTGACGAATGACATAGCCAAGAAATTTACCGGAGGAGACCCCGAAAGCACACTTAAGGGGATTCATCTTTAGATCGAACTTCCTGATTCTTTCAAATACAATCCTCATGTCGTTTAAATGATCTTTTCGGTCCATGCTCTTAACGACCAGGTCATCTACATAGCATTCGACCTTCTGATGTATTAATTCATCAAAAATGTGGCTCATCGCCCGTTGGTATGTAGCACCAGCGTTCTTCAAGCCAAAGGGCATGACCGTGTAGCAGAAAATGCCAATGGGTGTTCTGAATGATGTATGCCTTTCATCCTCAGGAGCCATCTTGATCTGGTTGTAACCTGACGATCCATCCATAAACAAGAACATGTCATAATTTGACGCGTTGTCTACTAGAAGTTCGGATACAGGAAGTGGAAAGTCATCTTTTGGGCACGCCTTGTTGAGGTCCCTGAAATCAATACAGATACGAATCTGTCCATTCTTCTTCTTGACAGGGACAATATTGGCGATCCAGTCAGCGTATTTCTCTTCACGGATGAAGCCCGCTTCTATGAGCTTTTTGGTTTCAGCAATCACTTGTTCTTCAATCTCCAATCTCATTCTCCTTGGAGCTTGTTTGACGGGTGCGACATCCGGTTTGATTGCCAACCTGTGAACTGCTACGTCAGGGGATAAGCCGGGCATCTCAGCATATGTCCAGGCAAAGCAATCCCTGAATTCACAGAGGAGTTCTTTTATCTCTTCCACTTGATCTTCCGGCAGAAGGGAACTAATGAAGGTTGGGCGAGGGTCATCCTCGGTTCCCAAGTTGACTTCTTTTAGTTCGTCCATAGTGGTTTCCTGTCCACCATCTTCAAGCTCTTCTGGTGCAGGCTTGGCCTCTAGAGGCTGATCATCGTAATCATCAACTTCATAGACCTCTTCATCAGACTCGTCATTGGGTTCAACTTCCCTGCAAGTGATGGCTCGGCAAGTCTCCTTCCGGATGCATTTTCGCCTGACGAATCCAATACCTTTATATGCATTCATTTCTTTCCGCCGCATTGGACGTGGATTCCTTCCATACCAGAGACTTAGGCACATACGAAGTTGTCGTTTGGGGGTGGGAACATTGATCCACTTTCGCAACATTCTTTGAATGCCTTTGGTATTAAACCTAGGTAATCTCGTAGGTAGTAATTCTTCAGAATCGATGAAGACATGGTCCCAATCACGATTCACTTCTTCATCCTTTCCTACGGAATAGAATATATTCCCTGACTCAATCCCCTTTCTGATCGAAGGCAGATAAAGGGTCACAAGTTCTTCAACTTTATGCACATCTCGTGTAATTATTTCTTTGAAATACTGTAGGGGAACGCGAGTGACTACAAGCACGCTGTCTGAGATTGACAGGCTATCTATTCTTCTAGAGACTACATCTTGCACAGTGTTCATATATATAGAATCGTAGTCATAATCATCATTTGAATATGCGACCTCCCTACTCCATTCGTCCATCGAATGGCATACCTTCTGAGATTTTGTAGGGGTGACATCATCTTCATCTGTGTCGCTCCCAAGGTGAGGTACATGTTTTCTTTCTTTAGAAGTGGAAGTTTCTTTGGGAAGAGTCGGCGACGTCTTCTTTCTCCCCACCTGCTTCCTCTCACCTTTCTGTTCAGGTTGCTTTGCACTCTTTGGATTAGATGCTTGAGCCTTTAGAGAGCTTGATAACTTTTACTTTTTTGGCATGAAGTACTGCGCATCTTCATAGACTGTTGCTTCATGGACTGTAAAGGGTTGGATATCACCAGAAATTCTGAATTCTTCTCCATCCCTGAGATACTTCATGCACTGATGTAATGTTGACGGGACAACGCCATATTCATGCAACCAGGGGCGACCCAGGAGCGCCTTGAATGAAGTATCCGCATCAATCACATGGAACTTGGCTTCTGTGTGAAATTCTCCAAACACAAGAGGTAGCATAAACGATCCAAGGGTTTTCTGCCCTTTTTCGTTAAAACCATGTACCATAAGCTTATCTGGCCCGAGGTGTTCCACGTTGAGGCACAACGACCTTAGTGCTTTTAAGCTCATAAGGTTGATGGAGGACCCAGGGTCAATCAGAATTCGACTGATTACCAAATCGTCACTCTCTGCAGTAACATACAGAGGTCGATTGTGGTCTGCAGTCCCGAGCATCATGTCATCCTCGGTGAAAGTGATGAATGGTTCGTTTCGAGCTTGCAGGACTTCAGTCAGGTTGCGCTCAGCGAAGTATGCCTCATATCTTTCGGGGTCTTTGAGAGCCTGAATCAAAGTCTCCCGAAGATTCTTAGACATCACCAGAGCATCGTATATGCTGCGCTGGGCAGGGATCTTCCTCAGATGGGACAAGATATTATAATCTATTCCCCTGACTGGAGTATGTTTCTTCTTGGGATCCTCGGAGATAATGTCTTCATTGACGACTATCTCTTTTCCCTTATCTTTGTTGGAGATCTGCTTCTTTGGCGGAGGTGGCAGTATCTTGCCACTTCTCAACTGCACTTGAGCGATCTCTTCTGGCTCAGACTCATTCAATGGAATTTCTTCTTCAGAGTCAGCCATTATTGTGTCTAGAGATTCATTCGTTGATCCAGAGTCACTTCCCAGATTTACATGTCCTATCTGCGACGCTATGTCGGGATCTGATTCATCTGTCTTTGGAAAATACAGATCCTCCTCTGAGCTGTAGTCCATTGACGATGTTGCCAGACAGGTTTCAACGATTATCTCTCTGACATATTTTTCTTTTGTCGGAGTTATTGGCGTTGCTGAAATGACTCGACAAACTTCTGTGGGAAGAGGATCCTCATCAGCTTCCTCTGCTTCGTCAATCTTGAGCTCTGGCATAAAGTCAACAAGCTTAATAGGACGCCTCGCGGTCTGGTAATATTCATCCAGACTATCTATAACCCTTTGGGTTGCTGTTTTCTTCTCCTTGGGCTTCTTCAGTTTTGTCTTCTTCTTGGAGGACTTTTTCTTTCCAGACTTTGAAGGGCCAGCTTGATTGGAAAATTGTTTAGAAGTAGGAGCTTGTGCCACAGGTAATGCCTTCAGATTTAACACTGGTATCGTAGGAGATTTCTATTTTACACCCGGAACTCCTTCAAGCTGTTTCAGCATTTTCACAGTTTTCTTAGAGACCGCAGTCTCCCACTGTTCTTCCTGAGCTGGCTTCTTTTCATTTTTTCTTTCTTCAACCGGGGGTACGGAGGAAGTCGTTACTACCCGAGTTGATTCTTTTCTGGGATGAGTCAGCACATTATCGGACAATGTGAGCTCTCCCCTTTGATATTTTCTCTCAAGCCAATCCTTGAAGACATATCAATCTTCAATTGGATGACTCATCACCCGATGATATGGGCAATAGTTTGGGTCGCCGCTATGTTTTGACTCCTCGGGTCTCTTGCACTCTGGCAGTTCTAAACCCGCTTTCAATGCCTGTCGAAACAGCTTGGCGATACTTTCCCTCTTGAATGAATATTCCTTATTCATTTTGTCTTTGAGGGAGGGGAACGTTCGATCACCAGTCCCCGTTGTTTGCCTCGGGCGTTCTCCACCGCCCTGATAAGTTCGTGGTTTATCATTCCCCCCAAGTATCAGCTTCGGCTGGGGGTTAGGGTTGTAGACTTGCTTAGGCTTTTCTTGATATTGCATTGGCTGCTTGCCTTTGTCTACGTTGTATGTCATCTGCTTCTCCTTATTGGCTCTGGAGAAAAATATGGAGTCAGCTTCACCTCTCCTAGCACCTGAGGCTTTAGTTTTCTTGGGCTTATCAGAATAATTCTCTGATTTTGACAAGTTCAATTTCTCGAACTTGGCCACTCTATCCAACAAATCCTGAAATGTGGTGATTGTAGCCATGCACAGGAATGGTTGCATTTTGTCATCAATGTTTCCCATTAACAACTGTATGGCATGCTCTTCTTCTAGCTGCTGCTCACATTTCATGCTCAAGTTACGCCAGCGAGTGATATATTTGGTCACTGATTCTTCCTTCTTTCTCTTATTCAGAGCAAGGTCAGCGATCGTTATTTTCTCGGTCGCACTGGCGAACCTCTTCACAAACATATTTTCTAATTCTGCAAAAGTCTTTACAGAGTCATTTGGTAGTTCAGCGTACCATTCGAAAGCAGCTGCTGTCAAACTGCTAACGAATTGTCGGAAGAGTAGAGCATCATTCCCTCCAGTATTCCCGCATGTGGCTTTGAACTGCGCTAGGTGCTGTCTAGGATTTTTGTTGCCATCAAAAGTATTGAATTTTGGCACAGAATATCCCTTCGGATATGGCACCTGATCGTACTCTGCTGGGTACGGGCGACCTTTTCCTACCAATTTTTCTGCCTGATCAAAAGCTATAATAGCCTTGATCTTCTCTGTAATGATCCCTTCAAGCTGCGCAGCAGTCACAGGCTCGGAGGTGCTTGCGATGTTCTGCGGAGTGGGTTGGCGAGTGGTATTTTGAGCCTCATGACCACCTTCAGGAGTGTCCCGTACTCCTAAGACTTGCGGTACTTGGAAGTTTGGAGGATCAGGGGGAGGATTGGGCATAGAACCAACTGCAGCATTTCTCTGCATAATCTGCATCATTGCCATCATTTGGGTCATCATCTCTGTCATTTTCTCATGCAATTGAGAGATTTCCCTATCCTTTGCCCTCATTTGACGTTTCATTTGTCTCTGCATTTCTGGGAGCGTGACGTTCTCGTCAGCAAAGGGATTCTCCTCAGCCTCTTCTCGCTCTTCTTGGGAATGGACACCTCTGCCAGTGGTGGACCCGGCTTCATGGCGGCGCCGATATACTTGTCTAGGCGGTGGTTGCCAGCGGTCATCATCGTCTTCACCTTCGTCGTAGTAGGCTTCAACATCGACGTTGATATGCCTCACCATGTAGACCACCTCCATGTCTAAGGTGTTATTTACCTCTTCTAAATTTTCTTCAATGTATTCTTCCAGATTTTCTTCTAGATTTTCTTCCAGATTTTCTTCCATGTATTCTTCAATATTTTCTTCTCCCATATCTTCTTCTCCTTCTTCTAGTACTCAGATCTCCGAGCGGCGGCGCCACTGGATCTCCGGTTCTTGGTTAGGCAGGAAGATCTCTTCAACCCGTGGGCTACGGTCGAAGTTAGATTCATTATTGGGAGGGGTCATAGAACGACGGGATCCCCTGAAAGACTCTCCAAGGTGTCTACCGTCGGAATTGGCATCATCATGGGTCTTCTTTTGGACCCATTTTTGATGTTGTTTATTGACAGGGGCGGATCTCCGGGAAGCAGTACCGGATGTCACGCCCAGCTCAGTCTTTCTTTCGTTCTTTTCTTCTCTGCGAGGCCTTGGCCTCCAGATTTTCTTTCCTTTCCGCCGGGACCTTTCGGCGGCGGATCCCTGAACTCGAGGTTCAGGTGTCACGCCCCGATGTTCACCGTGCGGGGTATATTTTCTTTCCTTTCTCTCCACAGTAAGAGACAGACGCTCTCTTGGCGGAGTTCTTCTTGTTTCGACCATCAGTGGCCGCTGGTACCTTCTCTTTTTTAGTCTTCTCTCCTTCACGGTCTTCAGGACTCTGTAGACTCGAGCTGAGAGAGTTTCAGGCTCCTTCTTCTTTTGAGGAGGTGGGACTTCAGGCTGTCGGTCCCAGAATGACTTCTTCAGCTCCCCAGTTGAGCTGTTCCTCTTAACCCACTTCAAATTTGTGAACCCATTCCGGGTAGGAATGTTCGCTTCTAGCTCTTGGGCCGACAGGTTTGAGGGATGAGTTGAGAATTGTTGCTGAGCCCGGAGCTCAGCATTCAGTTTCCTCCTCTGTCTCCTGGTCAGTTTTCCTCCAGATGAGGAAGCCTCAGAAGTGTTCTTCACGGGTGCAGGTAACCCGGTTGGCAGATGTGTGGTGTTCGTCGTCACCACGGAGATCCTTCCTCCGGCTACAACCCTTTTGGTGGCCGGGATTTCTGGCTGCGACAGCCGTTCAAACACAGAGATCCTTCCACTAGGATTTTCAGCAGCAGCAAGTCGTTGTGCCGGCAAGTGCACACGACGAGTGGTAGCTCCAACAGAGTGTGGCCTCCTAGCAGGCCCTTCAGTATTTTTGCCATTCGTTGGAATGGCGGTGGCCCTTTCAACAACAGCAGGGAAGTCAACGCTACCAAACTGGATGGTAGCTCCAGCATTCCCTGTCTCGATGATAGCATTCGCCAGTTGGATCCTGGCTCCTTGTCCCAGCTGGACAGTCATTGGTGTGTTCTGTAGATCCATCTGCATAAATGAAAGGTAAGGGTTAGTGATCAAAATTTGATACATCACCCCACACTTTCAAAAATACAGAGACTTGCACAGAATAGAAAACAAAGATAGATAACATTAGCGAGCAAATTCAAACAATACAAATTTAAAATATTGCTAAATACGTTATCTTAATAAATTTGTTTGAATGATCATTCTTAGAATATTCAGAAATTTTGATTCTTTAAATGATCATTTTGAAAGACTCAAAATTTTGAATCTAGGTTGAGAATAGCTGCTACTATAGCACTGAGGTGACTAGCCAAAGATGGAAAGAGAAACCAATCCCCAGCGGAGTCGCCAGAAATCTGTGGGCTCCGAAAATTCGGCCTCGGCCTCCGCCCGACTTTTGCTTTCTGCTCGGGAGGAGTTTTAATGATTTAAGTTCCGAGGTAAATTTTGGAAGGCAGATGAGATAGTAGATAAGACACTACCCAGAGATTTCGCCCTCATTTAGCGAGGACTTTATGATCTGAGTTCTGGTTTCCTATAGGCGCAAGCCCCTATAGTTAATTACCCCTCCCGGTAACGAGAGAGAACTTTCAATTAAGGCTAGTCGTCAATCAGATATGTAGAAATACATGGATCTGGCATATAGTAGCAGCAATAGGTTGGGAATGTTAAAAGAGCTGGAAGGGTTTAATATTTAAAATAGAAATTTCACCATCTTGCACTTAAAGCGGATGGTGGGGGAATGGATGATGGACCCGATCAAGATCCCATGGTTCCGTCGTCCCGGGCCATCGTGGTCCCTGGTCTACTTAGTCAGAGGAGGTAGTCGACCCAACCTGACAGAAGGATCCTTGTCGGCAGCCATGGGTTGCTTCGTCCAAGGGTACCTTGTAGACCTGGGGGGAGTGTTTGTCTAAGGGGACAAATTTGAATCCACCTTAGCTAACAGAGGGCTTTGTGCCCTATCGATCATATCCTATTGATTCATGTCTCAAGGATTTGATGCCATTGGGGAGCATACGGGCTCTGGCTATAACCATAATATAATGGTGCCATTTGGCGGCGACCACCTGGTTCAGAGGGCCCCGAATCATAACCGTTTATCCTGCAGTGCCATTTGGCGGCGAAACTGTCGGTTAGAGGACTCGTACCACGTCCTTGCTGGCAGGAGATTATTTGAGAATGGATCCTAGTGATATTTTCGACTAGGCATTAGCTCTATGTGAGCTGAAGTAGTTTTCATATTTATCCACCTCGGCAAACTGTTGCGGAGGGTAGATGGATTTGCTTTAAGTGTTTGATGGATTTATTCCAATTTTAAATATTTTGGAGTTTGGGACTGATTTTGAGAATTTTTGTGGAGTTTTGGAGTTTTGGGTATTTAGGTAATATTTGAAATGATCTGTGTGGACCCCTCCGGTTGAGATTTGCATTCAACACGGCCATCATCGGGGTGTATGGGGTCATTTATATTTTATTGATTTGAACCTTGTCGACTCTGTCTAGTGATTGACAGAGTATCGGGTTTCGTAGGTTTTATGCCTTTGTTAGTGAATTTTCATAATTATAGGCCTTGAAGGTCTAATATGAATGCATTAAAACAAATATATAGGTTGCCACAACTATATATTTGTTTGATGGTTCGAACCCTGTCGACTCCTACTGACCTTTATAGAAGGATCGGGTTCGAACCTGAATTCACTCGTTGACCCGCGCAGCATCCCTAGATGTTACGTGTGTACCAATAACACGCTCGCCGGGGCCCATGCGGGTGTTTGGGGGCATTTTATAAATATTTATTGAACCTTGTCAACTCCTATCTACTTGCTTTAGGAGGATCGGGTTCAAATTTATTGACCCGCGCAGCATCCCTAGGCGTCACGTGTGTACCAATAACATGCTCGTCGGGGCCCATGCGGGTTGTATGATTGCACGTGTCCCTTTTTGTGTACCTATGTGTATACAGATTAAAGTGCACGTGTTGGGGACATTTTTGTAATATTTATAAATGCCTTCTGTCCGCTTGCATAGATATTGCGGATCCGGTGGCATGGCGTCGTACGATCTCCACAACTGTCGCTGGTAGGCATGTAGATGTTTTCATTCATAGATTGGAGTTGACTTCAGGATACTGCATTTACTGAAGTTTTTCTGCATCTACCCACGAGTGACATGTTTTACATATATCTGTACTCGTAGAGAGATTGTATGAATTGCAGATCTTCCAAGTTTGTTTACAGATGTTGTGTGTATTTGTTTCCACAGGGAGTTCACTGTACTTATGATTACTGTTGCTATCCATAAATATTATATCATTTACCATTGCTCGTAAGGGATATTCATGTTCACTACAATCTCCTAAATGTGCTTACAGGAGAATCATTGTACTTGCATAATGTCCACTTTTCACCAATCTTAGGTGGTATGACGATTGCACTTGCTTGTAGGGACGGGTCTGCAACCCTAAGACAATTTTCATTGGTTTGTAAGGGACTAATATACTTGCTTGATACTGCACTATTGTAGACTGTCAGAGTGTCGTAGTGTTCATCTCATGCTGCATATTGATCGCTATGACTTGCCAATGTTTCTTGCATTTGTTCGACATTGGATTGTTACTGCTTGTGGGAATGTCTCTTAATAGTGTTTGCATTCCAATTATCATGACGGCTCTTTGACATTCGCTGGAGATTTCATGCCATAGTTCATAGGTAGAAACTTTGTGTACAAGAAGAGTTTCCTACGACGGTTCGTAGGAGTTTGCGTTCGTCATAGAAACATTATTGTGTCCGTTGCGTGATACATGCATACATTCATTAACAGTGTTTTGTTTGTAGACGAGTTGGTGTGCTTGACTGCATGAGGGTTGTAAGAATTCATCATATCCACCATGTGTTGTCTCTTCTTACTCATATATGTTTGATGAATTCGCTTGCAAGTTCAATCTCTTGCTCAATTCATTCAAGTCCGGCTGAACTTCCTTGTTGTTGCTCATTTGGATTCAAATCATGTTTAGTTCGAGTTCATGTTCAAGTTCTCCTGTATTGCCCTTTCAAGTTCGGATCAAATTTATGTCCACTGTGCTTGATTCGAATCAAGTCCGAATTCACAAGTCCTTTATTTGATGTTCATTGGAAGGACCTCGGTCTTTAATTTGCATTGATGTGATTGCATGTCCACCAAATCTAGATCCAATTCCTTGTAGTCCAAATCGAATTCCCTATATCACTTTCAAGTTTGAGCTCCTTGTTATTCAAGTCTCTTGTGATCAGATTTGAATTCACTTGTCTCTGATCTTTCTCTTTGATGCACCTTCTTGGACTTGGATTTTTGTTGGTGGTAGGGATGTAGGAGATTTCCTTAACCCACCAGGATTCGTTCATTAAGCATCTAGATCTTGATTCCTTATTCATCAGACCAAAGTTTGATTCAACTCAGATGCCCCATTAAAAGTTTGAGTTCTTTTGTGTTTCTCTTGAGTTCATATCCAAACATGGCTCGTTCTGTCACATTCAAGTTCAAGCTTCTTGTTGTTCAAATCGAGCATTTGCATGAGTTCAATTGCATGTTCAAATCAAGTTCGAGTGCGGTCTCAAATCTTGTTCATTTGATGTTCAAATCAGTGTCATTTGTTACAAATCCTTTGCAAGTTCAGTTCCATATGGTTCATTCAACTCCCTCGTATCCATTCATACGAGTTCAAATTGAGTTCAAATCAAAGTCCCGTTCTAGTTCGAGTCCCTTATTTGCTTGTTGACTTGAGTTCAAATCCTTATTGTTTGGTTCAAGTTAAAGTCCGGATTTGAGTCTCTCGCTATCCAACATCATCTTATTTTGAACTTAATTTGATTTCTTCTCAAGTTCACTTAAGTTCGAATTCAAGTCCGGGTCTTCTATTGTTCAAATATTGTTCAAGTCAGGTCTTCTGTTCACCCGAAATTTCGGCAGCCTCCCGGCGTCTCCCCCGTTTAGGGGAAACTATGAGAAAACTGGGCCTTTCCCACCACGCTAAGAAAAGCGTGTATGGTAGGTGCCCTCTTTCGAGGACACCGCGGCCGTGTAAAATCTTCAATCCCCCACCACGCTACGAAAAGCGTGTATGGGTCTTCGACAGCACCTGTTTGAAAAATGCAATTATTTCCCCGCGAGCGGGTACTTATGAATATCCCCTTCTCGCCATAGGCGCCGCACCGGGTTCCCTTCCCACCACGCTACGAAAAGCGTGTATAGGCGGTTTGCCGGTGCGCCGCGAGTGCCGAAAAAGAGATTTTAGGTGATCACCCACTTCGTCGTAGGCGCCGCACCGGGTTCCCTTCCCACCACGCTACGAAAAGCGTGTATAGGCGGTTTGCCGGTGCGTCGCAAACGACGGAATGAGCTCTCGAAGTGATTACCCGATTCGTTGCAAGCCTCGCGACGCACTTCCTCCCACCACGCTAAGAAAAGCGTGTATAGGTGGTCGTTTTGTCGCGCTGCGAGCCTCGAGGCGGGCTCTCGGAGTTTTAGGGTTGGAGGGTTATACCTGACGACCGGCGGTGGTTCGTGGCACGAGGATCGGGGCAAGGGAGAGCTTGCTTGCTTTTCTCTTTTTCTAATTAATTATAATTGTACTCATAGCAGGATTTCTGCCGAAGATACGGGATGGGCTTCAGCAGGCTTTGAGGCAAGGTAATTATTTAAACGAATTTTTTATTTCTTTTTGGCTTATCTGAGTAGAGGTCAACATGGTTATTGATGGAGCAGTAAGGGTTGCCGCAAATGGTAGTCGTTGTGATAGCTATCGGTGCTTATACTTATTTTTTTGAAAAAGAACTCAAATTTATTTTGAGTATTTTTAAAAGAAAAATAGTTATTTAAAAAAAATAAAAATAATTAAAAATAGATTAAAATGTGTTTTTTTTTTTTTGAAAAATAAAAGTGATATCAAACAGATCCTAAATTAATATTTTTTAGATAAGATATTACTTATAAATAACTAATTATATTTATTTTTGTCATTTAACAAATTTGTTTTTCTATAATTATTTTTGTTAAGCAAATTCATAAATTACATCAAATAAACAAAATCTTAATAAGTAGTAGCAAACAGTCATCGACTTGGCACAACAACAGAATATAATAGAAAATAGAAAACATCATAGACAAAATTCCAAAGAGGCCGTTGGTGTCTGAAATTGTTTTCTTTTGCAATGCAGGCACTGACTATGCTTGGAATGGTGACGCCACAAATGGTTTGCCTCATTCATTATAATCTTGAAGTTTGAACAGCTCAAACAGAATAATTCAAGCATAAATTACTGATTTTTCCGTTTTGGATCCCTGTTTTTGCTTAATGAGCGTCCAGATGCAAATGGCAAGTTCCCAGAAATCACATTTTGCAGTTCAGGATGACAATTTGGACTTGAATGCTGTGACGCCTTCGCGTCTTGGTCAATTCCCGTTACATAAAGAGCCAATTGCTGAAGCATTTTTCCAACTGCCTGAAGCTCAGACAAAAAATGCATCGCCAACTTCTGTCGTCTTACAACACTCATTTCCTCAACATGTTCCTCTTCCTGCTCCTCCGCCCTCTCTGCCACAAAATGAAATTCCATCACAAGGAACAATATCTGTTGTTGGCGTCCCCCTGCAACTAACTCTTCAGCGTTTACATTCACTACCTACCATTGTTTCCTTACCAATAGCGCAGCCTTCTCTAACTCATCATTTTCAACCAGTTGAGCAACCTCAATGGAACACACCAATTACAAGTCTGCAGCAGTCACTTTCACCTCATCCTTCAACGTCCCAGGTTAGAGTTGTAGACTGATCTATTAATATACTTTCTTTATATGGTTATCGTGAAAATATCACAATGACGAGAAGTCAACTACTTCTTATTAAAATAATGTGCATGTGCAATGATTGAATAACAGTACATATGAAACTATTTTGTCACTTGTTGAAGCAGGAAGAAATATTAAATGCTGCTTTTATACTTCTCTTGGCTTAAACTTCTGATTTTTAGGCACCATTCTTTGAAATTTTTTTCCCCCCTTGAAATTTTAGGCACCATTCAAATAGACGGCTCATAGGTCATGGTTATAAGCCTTTCACTAACCTGAATAAGCAGATCTCTGATGTTGCTTTTTGTCTTCTTTTAGGCACCTTAAACTATTCCTTTTTCTATTGGGGTATTCATCTTTCTTGGACAAAATAAAGAACATACATTTTGCTTATCCATTTTTTATTTGTAGCGATGTTAGCACTTCAAAGGTGGTGGTGGTGGGCCTAATAATGATATTAGTTTTACTTAAGTTTTGCTAAGAACACAAACATTCATGTTCTAGTGGTGCAGATGTGATCATTCTAATACTACAAAAGACGAGGTCAAAAACAAATTTATCTTAGATGTTATAGATTAAGCTTAATATCTTTGATGTAGGACCGACCACAAGTTGCTATAATATTTGAAATAAACTTTGGTATAAAAGATTTCGCACACATCATAAGAATTCAAGGATTCAATCTTGTTTTAATTCTTTAAAATTTTAGCCTGATCAACTTTCTTTCTATTCTGCAGTTTTCATCAGAGGAGTCGTTTCTTCTGCAGCAGCTGATGAGGTTGACACCAGAGCAGCTTAGTTCACTACCTCTGGACGAGCAGCAGCAAGTGCTCGAGATCCAAAGGATTCTCCATTCGAAACCGACTTAAATAGCTGCTGTAGGCCCCACACTGACATGGGGGACCTCCATTCACGTATTTTATATGAATGGTCCCATGATTCTTTGTTTGATTAACCACTCTCCAACTATTTTTTCAGCCACCATACATTCTTTTATGTACGGGAGAGAAATAGAGCAATAATGAGTTGGTCATTGGTAGCTGAATGCAAGGGTCTATTATGTTCCCTTGCTTCCATGCATCATTATTCATTAAAGGATGACCAGCATACAAGAGAAAATGAACATGAGATTCTTGTCTATGTTTTAGATGTGACCTATCATTCTTTCAAATATATTTTTTCCCAATGGTTTTAGTAATCATGGGTAATACAGTTACAAAGTGCCTTGTCCAGTTTTTTTTTTTTTTTTTTGAACTTTATGATTATTTCTTTTTCTATGGCATTAGGAGTAGCTTGTTTACCTGACGGTGATCAGAACTCTGTTCATGGTCTTAATTTACTTTTTGGTACGGTGAAAAATCTAAAAGGCATCTTGGAAAGAAAGTCCTTTGATTTGACTCTTTATTGATTCGTCTTCTCTTACTCATCATACGTCTACACAGTACCTCTATTGTCATTCCACTCATGCAAAATATGAAAGCAGAAAAGGTAGAATATGATAAAGATATAAAGGAGGAATCTTTCAATCTACTGCTACACCCTGGCTTCATTTAGCATGACTGACTCCTCTCTATTGTTTGTGTAATTGTATACTGCTGCTGATTTTTGCACACACTGGTTTTTGCTTTATGAACTTGATTTCCCTATTGATGCCTAATTCTCTGGTTAGTGAGGAAATTCAACCTGTATTTATTCTTTTCTTGTTTTCCTCTGAATTATGTTTTGTTGTGGCTGGGGCGACTGTTTTTGATGATCTGAATTCTTTTTTAAATCATTGCAATTGAGAAGTTCAACAGCAATTTAGCAGTTTTATAAAGCTTAAAAGATACAGCAGAAGATTATCAGAACAAACATACTCTAGTTATTAGAAATATCATGCTGTCAGAATCTGAACATAGGGAGAAATTTCTGCAAGTTTACATGAAGGTGAAGTTTGTTCGCCTAAAATATACTGTTGTTCTACAAAGTTCTTGATATTCTGGGCATGTTACAGTATCCTATCAATATTTCTAGAAGTGAGCTTCTTTAAAGAAAGCTGGCTGGTAATAGCTGTAAACACTTGAATGATCAAACACAGATGATTCAGTTAAGAAATAGAACCTCAATAACTTAGCAAAAAAATAGCACACTTGGATCTTAACTCAGTCTTCCTTGTCAGAAGGCTGATAGTCTCGCTGATCTGTGCTCTTTGAGGAGGCGTTCACATCTTGAGCTTCTGATTGAGTTTCTCTTCTGTAGCGAACTTCATCCCCTTGTTTTGCCAATTTCTGGATAACCATAAGAAAAGCTACCAAAAATACAATCAGGTACACAGTTTTCATACCCACAAGAGAGTTGATGAAGCCTATAAAAGAAGGGCCACTGATACCCTTTTTAATTGTTCTCCCCTCTCTGAATCCTTCAAGAAACAGACTAAGCTGAGACCGTTGATCCTCAAAATCATCAAGGCTCTCAGAACCTTCAACCTAAACATCGGTATACCAAGCCAAATACAAATGCTAGTTTCAGTCACCATAAAGAAGGCGACAGGTATGACAAATGCAGAAATACAAATTGGTTCCTTTTAATTGCAACTATCAACCTGGTTTTTAAGCTAAAATCTACCAACAATGCACACCTTAAATGACACAAGAATGAGACACGATGGATATAGATGATTACTAATAAATTTAAAGAGATTTATGTAGTTGAAGGAGGTATTCAATTCCAAAGCTCGGTCAAAAAAGAAAAACAAGAAAAAAGGTAACTGAAATATGTGATTGAAATGGCACTAGTACGTAGGGCCGCACAAGAAGAGTCTCCAACATATGTCCCTTTTTTTTGTTACTACGTTGATGTGTTCGCTGTGGCTTTTGTTGTGTGCGTTTAGGGGACCATGACTACTACTGATGACTTAAGATTGACTCATTTGAATGCAGGGAGCTATTTAGCAACCCAATTTTCCATATTCCTCCTTCCAATGCCAAAATTCAAGAGGGGGCGATGGGGAGGAATTCCTTTTTACTCCAAATGATTCTCCTACACAAAATTTTGAAGGTATGACAGTAAAACCAAAGATATGAACCACAATCTTCAGGGGGTTTAATAAAACAATTGTCTTCTTAAGAAAACCACTTTAAGAAGACCTTTATTTTATATTAATAAACAAACTATGAACCTCTCCCCCACCGCATAATTCTAGACTGAATAAAATCATCCTCTGTTATCTGTTTTGAATTCTTTTAAATAAGTTGGTTTGCTACCATCTACTCAGTCACTTTAACATAGACATGCTTGCTTGCAAATAAAGTATAACTCTTACCTGAACCAGGAAATATAAGCGCATGGATGGCACAAGGAAAACAAAATAAACATGGAAACACAAGCTAACTACACTCAACGGGAATGAAAATTCGCATAACTTTGTTTTCATACAGTGATGATTACTCTTTCCTGCTTGGAAGAATACAAATTAGAGGGCCTTTTCTGATAAACCAAGTTTTGAGTTAAAAAACAAGATAAATTAATTACTACAGAGGTTTATGAAGAAAGTTTTAAGTTTTGTAAAGAGAATATCGAATAAAGCAAAATTTATAATTTTTGATGATTTATATAATAGATTTGGAAGTAAAGAAATAAAAGGAGATACATGGAATATGAAGGTAAAATATGAGAGAATCAAGAATTTTGATCAAAGTTAGATGTATTAAAACTGAATATAGTAGGATCTTAGTAAAAAATGAAGACATCAACGAAATATGAAAATATTGCTCTGAAAAAAGAGAACTTCAAGAAACAAATTATATTGGAAGAGCACAACAAACAATAAAATGAAATATATCATAAATTAGTTCATAAAAGTAAGGGAGAAGTAGCTTTGAAAAAGATGTATAAAATGAGCCTTTCAGGTTCATATGAGATGCCTATTGAAATTTGAAAATTTCGGGGGTATTATAGTGGTTTAATTAACATATCTTGTCAATGGAATGTTGAAGATTAAAAGCATGTTGAATGATTAGAAAAGCATTTTGGCATCAATATTTATGAACAAATACGAAGTTTGAAATTGTACTATCAACAATGGAATCAAATTTCTATGATGAAGCTACGGGAAGGCATAATGTAATATAACAACACCAAAGCAAGATCAACCCTTTATGCCGCTACGTGGGGTCGGCTATATAAATTCTTTTTCTCCATTATGTCCGGTTAAGAGTCAAATTCTCATTTTGAGCTAATAAAGAAAGGTCATTTTTAATATTTTCTAACCAAGTCTTTTTAGGTCTACCTCTACCTTTCTTAACATAGGTTAAATCTAATACATCTACTCTCCTAGCTGGGTCACCGGAAGGCATAATGTAATATAAACATAAAAAAGTTAACATCAATTTCAAAGTACTGATTTAGTTCATAACAGGAAGATCTACTATGTAGGTAATTTTTGTGTTAAGATAAATCATGAAAAGAAAGGATCTTCATATGATTTTCGTTGATCTTGAAAAGATATAATTGAGAATCATAGTAATTGATTTGGATTGTTTTAAGGTAGGAAGATTTATGTCAAAGATATATTGATGTTATTAAACATATATATGGAGTCCTAACTAGTATTAGTTTATGCAATGACCCATGAGTTTCTAATCACTGTAGTTTTAGATCATGGATCAATGTTAAGTCTATATATTTTGTATTATTTATGAAATGCTTATAAAATCTATTCAAAATGAGGTGTCTTAGGGTATGTTTTTTTTGTAAATAATATAGTTCTAATTATCCACTAAAATAAATGAGAAATTAGAACATGAAGAGAATATTTAGAAGAATACCTTATAATTAGTAGAACAAAAACTAAGTATACAATACATAAATTTGATGGATATGATCTTAACAATTAGCATTCAAAATTATTAGAAGATATAATGATACTTAGGCATGATTGGTTTAAATAATCCTAAATCTATTATATAGAAGAATGAAAATATAGATAATAATATAACTTTTTGACTTAATGTTGGATGGTTAAAATAGTGAAGTGCTTGGAAAAATTGGGATGATGAGAGGATATCATGGAGGCTTAAAGATAAAACTATAATTTGACCAACAATATTATATAGATTTGAATGTTATTTTATAAGAAAGTCATTGATATCTAAGTTGAGTTGCAAGAAATAAGAGTGTTAAAATAGATATATAGTAAAATAAAAAAAAGTATAAATTAAGGAATGAATATATTAAAGAAAAAGTTGGAGTGACATATTGAAAATAAGATGATTGAAAATACTTAGATGACTTGGACAAATATAACAAAGGATAGCAAATGCATCCGTTAAACAAGTAGATAAAATTGATATTAGAAAATTAGGAAGGAAAATAAGTAACCCTAAGATTAGATGGATAGAAATTATTCAAAATGATTTACAAAGAATAGATTGAACAAGTCTAATAGCATTCAATAGGGATTAAAGGAAAATAAGGATTCTTAATGCTGACCCAAATATTTGCGATAAGGCTAATGATGATGATGATGATACTGTTAGACCGGTCCATTGACGGTCCACGCGGGACCGGCCCAGGCGCGAACGAGGCGGACATTCTCCGCCTCCTGCTACAGCCGCACGAGCCGCAAGTCCACGGGAGCCATTTTTGGAAGGATTTTTGAGGGATTTGAGAGAGAAATTTGAATGTAGGGACTGTTTAGGGATTTCCTTTTGATTTGTATGCATTAAATAGTTTGTTTTCCTAGGGTTAGGGCATCTTGAATTTGGATGAAATTTGAGATCTCTTAGATTTAGGTTTTCCTTTGGGCTCTAGCGGCGCCTAGAGATTTGGGAGAGATCGATCCTCCACTCGAATAGAGGATCAATCGTATCTTGCTATTTTCTGTTCCCTTTCATCAAATAATACAAATTATCTAATGTTTTCGTGTTTTTGTGTGGACTTTTGTGTAGATTTCTCACTGTTTTCTAAAGATTGATAGGAATTACTTGAGATCTTCAAGTGTTTCCTATCAAATTGGTATCAGAGCATTATCTTGGGACCATCGGCGGCTAAAATCCAAAAATTTCAGCGGAGAAATTTCACCCGGAAGAAGATTGTCTAGTAAATCTTGGGAAGAGTTATGGCCGGAAAGAAGGTTGAAGTTTTGGAAGGAGAAATTGAGCAACTAAAATTAGATTTGGAGGAAAAATTTTTTGATCTTCAAAATCAGATTTCCTCCAATAACGAACGGTTGGAAGGGAAGTTTGCCGTGATGAAAGAGATGTTGAAGAAATTACTAGAAGTGAAGACTAATCCGACGACATCAGAAGCAAGGGAAAACATCGGAGGCAGCGGAAGACGTGGAAACCCTAACATGTTTAGGGGAAGGGAGAATCCGGAAGTGGAGATCCTTGAGGGAGATGACGGAATGCCTCATCTAGAACCACTTTCTAGGGAGGAGATGAGTATGGGATACGAGAGGAGGGGTGTTGCTTTGTGGGGAAAAGGGAGGATTTCTACCGTCGATGTGCTGATTTTGAAAGAAGAAGAGGGGAATGTGATGAAGGGTATGAGTATGATCGCCGGAGAGAAGATCGTGACAACTGGGGAGCACCTCCTCTTCGGGGAACGGGAGGTTATGGAGGATTCAGGGGAAACGGGAGTGACCCGAAGGTGAGAAAGCTAAAGATGCCCATCTTTGAGAGAGAGGACGGCCATGGTTGGATCTACAAAGTGGAGCGCTACTTTGCTGTCAACGGGTTGACAGAGGAAAAGAAGCTGACGGCGGCAGGACTGTGTTTAGAAGGGAAGGCATTGACATGGTACCAATGGCGAGACATGAGGCGACCAATAAGGACCTGGAGGGAGTTTAAAGACTGCCTGTTGGAACGTTTTCAAATCAGCAGAGGAGGGAACTTCTACGAGCAATTCTTCGCTTTGACACAGGAAGGGACAGTGATTGAGTACCGTGAGCAATTTGAGTACCTTGCCAGTCGATTGGATCGACTCCCAGAGACTGTACTGGAGGGGAACTTTATGAAGGGATTGAAACCAAAGATCCGCGCAGTAGTTAGAGTGATGAGACCTCGGGACTTGGGAGAGTCTATGGAATTAGCTCAGTTGGTGGAGGATCAAAGGCACCTGGAAAAAGGAGCAAGAGGCAGCAGTTCAGGAGGATCGTACAGGATGACCACCACCCTTTTGACACCCAAGGAGCCAACACCGAGTACTCTTAGGGAGACTTCGAAGGAGAAGATTGCCGGCGAAAGACCTGGGGACAACTTCAAGAAGCTCACAGAAACAAAATTACAGGAGAAGAGGGCGAAGGGGATGTGTTTCAGATGTGACAAGAGGTATACGCCGAGGCACAGGTGTAAGGACCGAACTCTTCAGGTTCTAATTGTTTGTGATGAAGAAGGAATGGAGGAGGGTGTCGTCTTTCCACCTTGCAGACAAGGTGGATTTTTGGGAGAGGAGTATTGTTAGACCGGTCCAGCCTGTCCACGCGGGACCGGCCCAGGCGCGAACGAGGCGGACATTCTCCACCTCCTGCTACAGCCGCGCGAGCCCCAGGTCCACGGGAGCCATTTTTGGAAGGATTCTTGAGGGATTTGAGAGGGAAATTTGAATGTAGGGACTGTTTAGGGATTTTCTTTTGTTTTGTATGCATTAAATAGTTTGTTTTCCTAGGGTTAGGGCATCTTGAATTTGGCTGAAATTTGAGATCTCTTAGATTTAGGTTTTCCTTTGGGCTCTAGTGGCGTCTATAGATTTGGGAGAGATCGACCCTCCTCTCGAATAGAGGATCAATTGTATCTTGCTATTTACGTTTCCCTTTCATCAAATAATACAAATTATCTACTGTTTTCGTATTTTTGTATGGACTTTTGTGGAGATTTCTCGCTATTTTCTAAAGATTGATAGGAATTACTTGAGATCTTCAAGTGTTTCCTATTAGATACCTGGGCAATTAGGAGTAACAAAAAAAAACAAATAATAATAATTAGGGGCTTTAAATCCACATATGGATGAAATTTTTAACTAAGAAAGTTATGTCAAATTTAATTAAACAAGAAAGATGGTATATGATAAAGTTAGGGGCATTCTTTAATGTATGCGCAAAGAGTTAACTTATATGACCATGGTGTGGCTGTGGGTGGGGAAAAGGAGAGGAAAGAAAGGTTGTATGTGGTTTATCATATTGCAGTTTTAAACAAAATAAATGCATTTCTAAAAACAATCATTATTTATTGACAATAATTTTAAAAAAGTTAAACTAGTATGAAAATATGAAAGAATCATTCTTTTGTGGAAATAATCAGGGTAAAAGTACGTTGCCAAAATAGTGATAAAGAAAACAACAAACACTGTTAGGGCATAGACTTCACTTACAAGTAGATATTCATCATTTCTATCCCAAACAAGTACCTTCGGCAGCTTTGTGTTCTTATTAACATCGAATGTATCAACGAAGTCTTCCCACTGCTTAACCCCAACATAAGCAAATACCAAATCACGATTAGCCGTCGCAGCAGACCTCAAGATCTTAATTAATTTCAGAGATTTTTCATTCAGTTCATCATCCACAATTGTTAGAACAACTTTCCTCTCATCATTGTTCAACAGCTTAAGTGTTTCAGATTTGATGGGAACAACAAGTGGCAATTGATTTTGACGAATAAAATCCTCCAAAAACTCTCCTGTAAGCTTAAAACAGGAAACTTATATTATCATTATGTTTGATTGAGAAAAGTAAATCAAACAAACTGAAAGAAATAATTGAGTGCAAGTGAAACATAGTTCCTATTTAGAGAGATTGAGAAAATGATTAAACATTATAATCCTTACATTTGGAAGGAAGAATAAGCTTAGTTTCCCAACCAAAAAGGAAACTAATACGTGAACCATTCCAGAAAAAGTACTGCATTCGTTTCATTGGCGTCAAATGAACCTTAAAGACATCTAGCCCATTTAACTCAACTGATGGCATTTATGGCATGCGTGAAGCACTCATAGTTCTTGCAGCACGCGGGCTTCAATAAAAGATGTTGACAAATTGAATGCATACGTTATATCCTCATCTATTTGTTTTAGATTACTTATTTATTAGATCAAGGAAGTTCATCGTCTGACAAGATGCATATATGCGTGTACATTCCATGTCTCTTAGACTTAATATGCTAACATCCAGCATTAAATATTTTAATTCAAGTAAAAAAAGTCAATCCTGAAACAATAGCAAATATAATAATTAATTTAATCCCACTTCAGAATCCATCCCACCTTCAAAAGGTCCATAGAACACGCTTTGTTCGTTATAACTGGGATGAATGGCAACCAAAGCAGGGGTTTTGTCAAAATCGTAGGCTACCATAACTTCCTCTGAGACATCATCAGCTACAGCAAACCAAGCCTTTTGCTTGTATCTTTTTCCATACTCAGCAATTAAGGATTCATCCAATCCAAAGCCAATAAATATAGGGAAATGTTTGCCAGCTTCATCAACAAAGTTATACACAGCAGAATCTGACTTGAGAACAGAAACATCAGGTGCAACATACTTTTTCAGAAATCTTATAAGTAGCTCAGGTTTCCGTGGACCAGTGTATTCAATGGGAATACCGTGCACAAAGAGCTTTAGTGTTGGAAAGCCACTGCACCAAGACAATAAGAATAACTTCTCTTTAGTGTACAAAATATTGAAAACACTTCTGAAATTCTATACTCCCTTTTATGAGAAAAAGATGATTTTCCAATCAACGTCACGCAATAACATTCAACTGAATGCAAGCTTTACAGTGGAAATTAATTGGAATATTGAGAACTTTGTAGATCTCATAGTGGTCATGAATGACAATTCATCCACTGCAATAGCTGCATGGTTGGAAACTAATGAAATGGGCAAGCACATACTCAATTTCATGCTTGGAAGCAAGCTTCCTATACTTGTCAGCATCAATTTTAGCAATCACAATCGGTTGATTCAGATTGGCAAGAACTGGAGCAACCGCATCTAGCTGAAAAATACGGTCAAAGAATGCCATCAAGAGCTGAGATCAGAAACTCAGGAACAAGGCACCAGTCAACCACCAAGAAATGCTAAATATGCATATGCTTCAAAAAGAAAAATACTAATCAAGCTCAGGCACAAACTATAATTTACATAATGAATACACGGAACAGAAAAAAGGGCATGCAGCTAAATTTTTTTGGAAAATATGGTTAAACCAACATAACCATTTCATAGAATCTTTCAATCAAAGTAGATGAATTGCAAAAACCTGCATAATACCATAAAACCATGCCAACTTTTTCCACCTTCAAAATTTAAGTTTGCTTATTTCACTGAATTTTGGGAAATAAAAGAGATAAGAAGAAATCAGTCACTTTTTTTTTCTTTCCTGAAATTCCGATCTTTACCATTCAAATCCAGTTCTGTCAAAAGATGCATCAACCACGCAACAGTGACCTTTTTCCATCACAAGGTTATGAACTATTGAAATCCGCAGTCCTACTTTAATAAGAGATAATGAACAAGACGGGATACAGTGAATTTCCCGCTTCAATATAAGAGGAGAATAAAGGTGAAAAAAAAAAGAAATGCTAACCACGGGGGAGAGTCTCTTGCAGTGGCCGCACCAGGGGGCGTAGAAATCGACGAGAATGTGGTCGAAGGATGACAGAGCTGAGTCAAAGTTGGAATCGTTGAGCTCGATCACGGTGCCATCGGCTGTGAACTGATGGGCCGCCGCCGGCCGGAAGTCAAAGTACCAAGCCCTAGCACAAAACAAGATAACAAGAGACTTAACAGCGACTGCCATGCGCTCCTTCGTCGCCATACCGATCGCAGCTGTAAGACTAATGACTCAAACCGCCGGCTCCGATGATCGTCGATCGGATTCAGAAACTCGTCGACCGTGGCAGTTGTATCTGGGGGAACTTGAAGAGGCCGATCTTCTAATTATCCAAATTTACAATTTTTAAATCAAGATCTTGTCGTTAATTGATCTAGTGAAGTTTTTATTTTCCTTAGACAAAATAAATGTTGCTTTTAAATTTTTTTGGATAAATATAAACTTATTGAACGTCTGAGATAAATTGTTTTAAATTTTGATATAATTTTTATTATGGGGATTTGCATGCGTAGAAAGTTTATTAAAAGAAAGTTTTAAGTGTTATACATATAAATATCTATTTTTATTATGATGAATTAGCTTTGTTGTGTATTATAAGTTAGATCGGTAGAGAGAGATTTTAATTACCTTACTTTTGAAAGACATCTTACACAATTAGAGAAATATAATAATTGTTATGGTTTGAATTTCCAATGTCATGGGTTCATTTTGGACCCAAAATTTTTAAAATTTATAATTCTTTAAATTTATTAATATTTTCTGTAATTTTTTTGTGGCGTGCTTATGTATGTGTGAGGGTTAGCCATATCCAATTTTATATCCATTGAAATACTAGTGACTCTTAGGAAAAATAAATAAGAATTTGTCTATAGAACCTAAAAAATTCTAGGAAATTCTACACACACACAATAGGAGTGAAACTCTGAGACAATAACCTTGGTGACATTATGAACATTAGCTTTTAATTTCACTAAATATTGACTTCATTTGGTAAGCAAATCAACCAAAATAAAAATTACACCTTTAGGGGGCCTGAAACTTCAAAAAAATATGATAAATTCAAATTAAATCCAAAAAATCAAACAATGGCTCAAATTATTTATAACTAAATATACAATCCAAGAAAATTAAAATCCCCATCACTAGACTTCAAATTTGACCTTAATTTAATAATTTGGAAAATTTAATAATTAATTAAAATAAATAATTAAAAAATTAATAAAAATACCAAATAGATTCCAAACTCTTGAAAATAATCCTACATGGGGATATTAAGGGGTTTAGAGTGAGTTTGGTGCAAAAATAACAAAAAACCTTAATTAAGCAATTAACTAATTTAATTAGATCTCCAAACTTCAAAAATTCATAACTAATTGTAGAAAACTCCAAATTGATCAAACTCAAAGGTATTGGAATCATCCCTGGGTCTAATATTTATGAAAAAATATCAAACTTCGAGAATTCACTAAAAATAAAAATTCAACATTTTGGTCAACCTTAATTCAAAAACACACCTAAACTTTAAAAAATTATAACTAATTATAGAAATTTCAAATCCAGCAAACTTAGTGGCATTTTACTCATCTTAGAGTCTAGCATTTATAAAATATAAGAAGACTCCAGAACTTACAGTAAATCAAAAAGTCATAAAATGAACCCTTCATTTAATACATTAAAATATTCTAAAAATATTAAAATTCAATAAATCAACAAAATTCTAGCAAATCATTGATCAAATCAATCAAACCAGATAACCAACATTAAAATGTACAACTAACATCTAATTGATAAAGTTTTTAAGATGGACTACATCGAGCTGCGGGGCTACGTGTCCAAAGGAGGCCTTGGTCCTCGTGCCCATTGTGACACCGCCACGAACAGATTCAATGGGATGCAAACCATAAAATTAACAAGCCATTAATTAATTGGCTGAACCTAAATCATTAATACAACCAATACTCAGTTGTTAAAGTTTTTAGGATGGACTATCATGAGCTACGGGGCTACATGTCCTGAGGAGACCTTGTCCTCATCCCTGTTGTGAAAATGCCACAAACAGATTCAATAGAGTGTAAAACACAAATTATAAACTCAATTAGGTTAGTAAATGACAAATTAAAAAAAATAAATCCTTAATATAATTACATCAATAAGATTTTTAGGATGGACTATCTCGAACTGCGGGGCATCATGTCCTAAAGTGACCTCGGTCCTCATGCCTATTGTGATAATTCCATAAACTGGTTGATGGCAAATATTAATAGTTAAAATAAAAATCATTAACAAGATAATCACAAATTTAGATAACTTAATCAATGAATTAAATCAAATCTAAACCAAAAAATAACTGATGGGTAACCCGGGCCTACGAGGCTATTAAGTTAGCCCCAAGGAGGGTGAAATAAATATAACGACCCTGGTGTAAATAAAGACAGTTATTGTTTATCCTAAATAATCAACCATACTAATATTTAAACTCAAATTAAATTCCCCTTATCCTATAATAAACTAAAATAAAATACTATAAAACTTTAAATAATAATCCTTTTAGGACACATCCAAACTACACTGCCTGATGCTCACACTATAGATGACTTGTTAGGACAACCAATCCTAGATTTAGGATAGGCTATTATTCTCTTACACTTTCTTTTTGTGTGGACATGTTTTTTTATAGATTTCATGCTATTTTGCTTGCTGCTAGTTGATATGATTTGATGTGGTTTATGTTGCTTATTGATGTGACATTCTTTTCTGCCATGTTACTTGTGATATAAGGTGATGGGCGCTAGATTTCTCCTAGGTTAGTATGATTTGAATGCTAATGAAGTTTTCTGTAGGTGGTCATGTTTATGCAGGGCTATATAAAGAGAGTAAATACAAATATGTGATTAATGAAATTTTCTATAGGTGCTAAAATTGTTAAGCCCCATTAACATTAAAAGTATGGCCAAGTGATTGTGTTAGCTCAAATGTGAGCAATAAAATTTTAAATGAACTATTTAGGATAATATGCAGGTCATATTAGAGTTATTTTATATTTTTCATATATAAATTTAAATCCTAAAGAGTTGTAAAAGTCACTTAAAATGGGGCATCTGATATCCAATTTGGGATCTAAAAAGGAAAGAAACATCCTTAAGGAAGAGTTCTTTCCATTTAGAGATTCAAATTTGGTTAAGTTTAAAATCCAAATAGAAAAGAAATACCCTTATGGGGAGTTCTTCTCATTTAGATATCTAGATCTGGTGGATCTAAGGAGGCTGAAGAAAGAAGCTGTAGGAATGAAGATAATAGAAATACCCCACTTTAAAACATGCGTCCTTTTTTAAGATTAGAATCTAGGTTTGTTATTAGTGGAGCCCGATCACTTTTAATTTTTGCAGACCTTAGGTTGTAATTAAGTGGCACTTGTCATATGGCCTTTCATTTATACTTCATTTGGTTTGATGAAGTATTTGCCTTATTTCCATTTCATGCCTTAGAAGTTTCATGCTTTTCATGGGTTTATTATATGAATGTCAAGTTTTATTTTAACCTGGGATGCAATTAGGCTCTTTAAGTATAAATTTTTTTTTACTTATAATTAAATAAAATCTTTAGGCCAACATGTTTTAATTAAAAAATAAGTGGTTGAGTTTTGAAAAGGGTTTAATTTTCTTTGGGAAATTTGAAATTTCTGGAATTTTTAATATTTGAGATCGAACACTTTTTATGAATGATATATCACCTTGAAAAGTGAACATATCGTTCCCTAATAGGTTCAGATTATAAATCTTTAAATTTATTCTGATTATCATAGTCAAACTCAAGGAGAGACAACATATGATCCCGAAGGGTCAAAATGATGTTTAATCCAATGTTCGACTACAATAATCTAAATAGAGATCATTAATTTCATAATCAAAGTTACCATAGTAGTACGATATATCTCCCTGAGGAAAGAGGATATCGTCTGTTATCAATCATTAAAAATGATGATAATGATCGTTGACTTATGAATTTCTCAAAGATAATTAATTAAGGGTTTTAAAATTTTGATTTTAAAAATCTGGTCTGGGTTTCTAAATCTCGTATGAGCGCAAGCCCTCGTAGTTAATTACATCATAAGAAACTAAAAAATTTCCTACGAATACTCTCGTTTAAAATAATGATACGAAATTTATTTAAAGAATTTAAAGTTCGAGCTCAAAGGAGGTAGGGGACTGGAAATTCAACAGGGATTGGTTCGAGGTTAAGCAGTTCTTTCTGGAGTCAAAGGAAGAAGGGTATGAGGTGTTTTGAGATTCTGAATTACTTCAGAAACACCCTAGTCTATCCTAAGTGTTGGGCTCGAATTTGATTGAAAGAGATATTTAGTTTGAATGATCAATTTTATTAGAAAGTTGGGGCTTATATTCCCGATCACTAGATCGGGAGAATGCCAAACTAACCTACCAAGTGGGTATGACGTCCCCGGTCAAGATCCCATGGTTTTCCATCGTCCCAGGTTCATCAATGTCTTTAGCCTACTTTATCGAGTGCCGACCAGAGGATCCTTATTAGCAACCATGGGTTACCTCATTCATGTGGACCTCATAGGCCAAGGGGCTGGGGACCTAATCCTAGGCTGACAAGTGTGAAGTGCATAGGTCTGTGGGTAGTGAACCTATGTCTATGTTATCTAACCTAGGATGCCACTCTCATTTTGTGTGCATATCAATATATTTCAAAAATAGAAAGAAACACCGGCCTAACCTAGAGCTAGAGTTCGTGTCCTAACAAGTTAATCTAGGTGTGTGTAGCAGGCTATGTAGTTTAGATATGTACTGTATCGGGTAATTGGTTAAAGCTGTTTAATGTTCTAGTTGCTTGAAAGGCTTAAGGGAAGATTTTGGTTAAAGTTTAAGGCTTAATGATTTGAAATTGATTTTAAGATCAATTATTAATTATTTGTTGGATACCACCTTTGTTGCTCACCGAGGCCGTGAAGTTTATTTCACCTTTCTTAGGGCTAATTTAATAGCCTCGTAGGCTTGAGTTACCCAGTGGTATCCGGTATGATTAAATGAATTAGATTTGATTTAAGGTTTGAAATTTGACGAATCTCAATTGAGGTTGATTAATTGTTGGTTTTAAAGGTAGATTGAAATTTTTTTGATTTTTAAAACAAGTATTTACTTTTTGAAGTTATTTGAATTATTTAATGTATTTAATTGAAGTGGTTAAATTTTGAATTTTAAATTAAGAATGATTTCTGGAAAATTAGTATTTTATTAAAATATTGGACCTTAAGATGATTAATTAGACTATAAGTATGTTGAATTTGCATTTTTCTGTATTTAGTTATGAAGATTTGAAGTTTTGACTTGATTATGACTTAATATTAACTAGATTGTTGACTTTTTGACTTTGACTGATTTTTGAAGGTTTGATATTTTTGATAAATACTAGATTTTTATTTGAGTTGAATGCCTATGAATTTGGTCAATTTGAGATTTTTTTAGAAGTAGTTATGAATTTTCAAAGTTTGATGGATCAATTGAATTATTTAATTATTTAATTAAAGGGGTTTTTATGATTTGAATCCAAATAAACTCCAAACTTCTTGAAATCACCTTCAAAGATCATAAATTATCTAAAAAGGGATTATCAAGTGTTTGAGAATTTTTTGAAATTTTTAATTATTTTTAATTATTTAAATTAATTAAATATTGAATTTCAATTATTATTAAATTATTCTTAAATTTGAAGCCAAATCTGGTTGATTTTATTTTTTTATGTGTTGAGCATTAAATCCTGGTCAGTTTGAGGTGTTGTGTGTATTTCTTAAGTTTAATTTTGATTTATTAGAATTTATAGAAGTTTTGAGGCTTAATTAAGGGTTTAACTTTAATTAAATCAATTAAGTGGTTAAATGATTAATCGATTGATTTAAGTTTGATTGAGGTCAAGTTTGATAGTGTACACTAATCCTCAGGTATGGTGTTACTAAGTTCTCTATGTTTGATGTTTCATCTCTAAAGGATATATGTGTGAATCCTAGAGTTTGCCTAAGTTCTCTAAGACTCGTCCTTAATTATTGTCCTTAAATGACACTAGTATTGTAATGGATTTGCAATCAATGTCTCTAACCCTTATACATACACATAAATGTAAACAAGCTACATCGTTGGCAAATATTAACTAAATGCAGGAGTTACTGTAAGAACTTACGGCTGGGGGAATAACTCAACAGGGAAATCTAGGAGCCCTATGGTTTTCTAATTTTTAAGAAAACTTATCTGATCACCAGAGCTGGTCAACGGTGATTCCGATCGTGACACCCTCATTTGGAAGAAATAGGGGTGACTAAAGCTCCTTGGCTCTATCCTCCAATCAACTCCATCAGTACCTTGCAAAAAGGTGAAGAGAGAAGAAGGTGTCAGAATATCATGCATGCGAGTATAGAAGCTACTATTAATTAACATATAAATGAATATGCGAAAATATGAATCAAATCAAATTATTGAGGCAATTTCAAAGTATATATATTTGCAAGAAACAATTTCAATATATGTATACTCCTATATAGAAAGAGACTCCAACACATGTGCTATCTCACAAGAATGGATCAACATGTGTAATTATATGCAAGAGAGTTTTAACTCATGTATTTTCTTATAAAAAGAAATCAAACATGTAGAGAAATCACAAGCATAAATATATGATGAAGATAGGAAAGTTATTTTGCTAATAATTTATTTTGTATGCAGTTAATGGAACTGTTGTTATCAAGATAGATCAAATTATATGTATGTCAAAATGAGTTTTCTTAAGCACATTCTCAAAAGAATATGAATGAATAGTTTTATACATTAAAGAGAATCTTGATTAATGATAAACTTGAAACACATTCAAAAGATAAGGGGAATTCTATACATTGCTCATTCAAGTGTACACACAAACCATTCGAATATATCAGCAATGATACCAGAATGATGATTAACTTCACAGGAAAGTTGCCCTTCACTAATTAATTTTGAATCTACACCCAACATTAAATCATGAATATACACTTAATACTCCCCAACTTTAGCCACACTGTACCGAATGTTAAAGCATGAACAAGAATATAACCATTTCGGGTGGTAGGATATCTCAAACGAAACACTCGATAGAACAAAAAATACAATTGTGTGCATATATAAACTTCTATGGAAATTAGTAACAATGATAGTCTTATTACTTGCAATTAGATTGGGCCACTCCCATTGTTTTGATTCAGTGCTATTCGAAAAGATAAACAGATCTTGTAAATAATAATATGTAGAAGGAACCAGTACTAATTGCATATATTCTAAGTATAATAATAACAATATTAAAGTAATATGATATCTCTTATGTACAAGAAAAAAAAATGTTATCGCAATATCCTTATTTTGATATGCTTGGAATAGAACGAATTGTTAATCATATGTTTGCTATTTTTTTATAATGCAGGAATCAAATTTTATTTCTGAACCCAATGTAGAAGCCCACGGACTGAAAAGTTTATGTCAAGGAGATGTTTAAGTAACAACATGTTTTCTATAGGTTCAACTCAACATACATAATTATATATATAAATATTTGCACTGAAAGGCTTCTAGACTAACCTTTGATTTCTCACCATTGCAAGCTAGAGAGCGTCATATTTGGAATGGGTATTCAAGTGTCTTTGTTGCTGCAATTAATCCAATGAAAGTGACAGAATCTGGCTTCACTCCATTCATGTGCATCTGCTCAAAAGCTTGTGTAGCAATCCTTCCAAGTCAATAGTAGTCAAGTGCTCCTTCCCTTGTTTGGCTTGGCCTGCACTCCATGTAATGCTACTGACTCTTGCTGAAGCAACACCATCATCCTTTCATTCTCTTCTTGAATGCCATTAAATAGTAGATTCAATTTGAATCAGGAGTTCTGGTGGTAGATGCCCCAAGGAAGAAGGCTAAATAATATACCGGATGGAGCATAAGTTTTCTAGCTGAATGAACTTCACGGTCTCCTACTTAAGCAGCTCGACTTCTCATATCTCCCCTAGCTAATAAACAACAGCTTCGGCTGCTATGAGGAGGAGGTGCTCGACCAGTTCGCTGGAGGGTCTTCACAGCAGAGAAAGAACATTTGGGGTGGATGGCCAAAATCTGCTATGGAGGCTAGTTGAAATCTTCATCGAAATCTGCTAGGGCTTGGAGTTCTATGGGATTTGCTTATCCAGATGAAGAACTAGAGAGTAGAGTTGGATCCAAAAATTTTTATAACAACTGAAGTAGAACCAAAAGCAGGAGCTCATGAGGGTTGTAGTGGAAACTCCGTTGATACTCATGAAGTGGTTGAAATTGTAGAGGAGCTGCTACTGTTAGGTGGATCGATTTAGCCTTCCTGCAGCCCTTCTCTTAGAATAGATTGATTCTCCTCTTGTTTTGGACAGATGATGGCATCAAAGGGACGGTATAAGGGAGGCCTTGCAGCTGGCCGGCCCTAGCAGCTTAAGGTCTCTCCAAGGGGGCGGCTGCTTGTCTCTATGGATGGATCGTGGAATCCCCAGTAAAAAACAGCGCCCTAATGCTATTATCAAGATCAAGAGACCATCATCCCTTCAAAAGTTGATCGGATGGTTGATATCAAGTGCTTGATTTTTGATAAATTAAAGGGCTGAAGTTTAGAGGATTTTGAGGGATATTTCGGCTTCAAATTGGAACAAAAGAATTGATAAAACATTAAAGTTTTGTTAGAGTTATGTCTTAAATTAATTATTCAAAGTTGATTAAAGATAATTGATATCGATTAAATTTAGATTAAACAAAAACATGTTAAATTGAGTCAATTGAAGCGATTGAGGATATAACTTCATCGAAATTAATTCAAATTATCTCGAAGGTGCTTGATTAAATTTATTTAAAGAAAATTTGATATGTTTTGATTAGCTTAAGTTTTGCTCAACATAAGATAACAATCAATTGACTCAAATTCATAATCAACGACTGCGTCAAGGTGAAACAAGTTCAAATTGAGTCGAATTGAACTAGATATTCTCAAGTGCAATGTGTGCAATCTAATCGACCTTAATTAATCCGTATGCGGTTAAATGTTGATTTTAAGGAAGATCAACGAGATCGATTATGAGCTAGATTGAAAGATTGATTGACTTGACAATGATTATTTGGTTGAAGATTTGAAGCTGGAGGTTAGAAGATTGAAATTTGATTGATCGGTGGTTGATTGAAACATTGGTCGTAGATCATCAACTGATGGTGGTCGACATGCTAGATTGATTGACGATGATTAAAAGTTGTAAGATTGAAGGTGATTGAAGGTTAGACTGGAGTTTGGAATCTGAATATTGGAATGAATATTGAATTGGAAAGTGGAATTGAGTTTGATGAGGATTGGATTGGATCTTGACTGGGATTTGAAGCTTGAGTTGATTTGAATTTGAATTATCCAAATCATTTATGATCATTTGGATGATCATAAGTGATTGAATAAGGTTGAAGCTAGGTCAAAGGCAAGCTCAAGATTTTAATTAGAGTTTGGATTTTGAACTGGACCGAAGTAAGGATTTTGATTGAGGTTTGAATTGAATCAAGGTCTGGATTGGCTTGAGATCAGGATTATTTTGAAGCCTGGATTTGATTTGATTATTGATTGATCTAGAGTCTGGGTAGATATAGGATATGGGTAGATCCTAGGATTTGAAATCTAGAGAAATTCTGGTGTCTAGATATCCTAGGGTTTTGGATTCTAGAATGATCCTAGGATCTAGGTAAATCTAAGATCTAGAGTCTATGAAGAATCCTAGGGTCTAGAGTAAATCCTAGGATCTGGAGTCTAGGAGGAATCCTAGGGTTTAGAATCTAGAAGGATCCTAGAACCTCAATAGATCACAAGTCTAGAATTTAAAAGGATCCTAGTATCTAGAATAGATCCTAAGGTCCTAGATAGGTCTGGAGATTGGATTGATCTAGAAGAATCCTAGGGTCTAGATAATTCTTAGGATCTAGAGTAGATCCGAGGGACTAGAGTAGATCTTAAGGTCTGTAATCTATGAAGAATCCTAGGGTCTGAGAAGGTCCTAGGATCTAGAGTCTAGAAGGATCATGGGATCTAGATAGATCCTAAGGTCTAGATCAGCTTAAAGAAATCCTAAAGTCTGGGGTCTTCTAGAATCCTACTAGGAAGGTCAAAAGGTTTTGGAATCTAAAAGAAACCTAGGGTATGGGAAAGTCCTAGGATTTAGAGACTAAGAGGATCCTAAGGTCTAGAAATCCTAAGATCTATGATCTAGATGAATTCTAGGACCTAAATAGATCTCAAGGGATAAAGCCTAAGAGGATCCTAGGATTTAGATTAGCCTGGAGTTTGATTGAGTTGAGTTTAAAATTAATAGGGATTAAGATTGATTTGAATCTGGATTGATATTAAAGTCTGGATTGATCTAAAATCAGATTGATCCTAGGGTTAAGATTGATCCTAGGGTTAAGATTGATCCTAAGGATTGAAAAGATCCTAAGGTCGGGATTGGTCGTGCTGACCTCATACAAAAATAAGGTCAACACAACATAGAAAGATAAACATTTCTAAGAAGTAAGCCTGGGCACGCTAGGGGTTCTCATACATACATATCCTCCCTTCTCTCCTTGCTAGGCACCTCCCCACTTGCGGATCGTGGCAGACCACTGACCTATTAGGGTGTAGTTTTGTTTAGGATATGTTGTGTAACTCTAGGAAAAAACCTATTTTTTAAGCTAAAATTTTTAAAGTTATCATATCATTTATACATACAAGATCTATTAGCATATATTACATTAAAAACCAATTAAAGAAATAAAATTTTATTACATGGAGCATAAATCCCACCATATATAAGTAAAGGGGCCACTTAGGACCTTCTCTAGATGTTAGCCCCAAATTCTCCAAAACTTAAGCAACAAACTTTACCCATTTTTCATAATGATCAGATACATGGTTTTAAAGTGCCTAAGTGGTTTAGCTGGCACTCCAATCCAGGCCGAGTTAAGCCCATATTTATATTTCATTAGTTAGGTTTGGGTCACTATCATTTAGTGCCTAACTTAGATCTAGGTTTCAGGGCGGACCCAAATCATAATTCCCCAACATCAGTAATTTAATCCTAATTTTTTAATAAAATATCAAATCAAACTAAAATTTTATCTTCTCCAAAATTTAAAGCTCAACATAGGATAGATTAAGACATTTCTGAATTATTTCAGAATCCCAAATGCCTTTACTCTTCTATTGGCCTCTAAATTAAGTGCTCAAAATTGATCTAATCCCTATTGAGATTCCAACATCACCCATTTCATATCACTCTTAGAAAATTAAAAATAAAAAATTTTATCATTATTTTAATCGAGAGTATTCGTAGGAGACCCAAAACTTCCTATGATGTAATTAACTATGAAGGCTTGCCATTGTAGGTGATTTAAGACCCTAGAAATAATCAAACTCCATTCTATTTAGCTCCTAAATAAAATGGAAAAAAGAAATTATTCTCTTTGGGAAAATTAAAATAAAAAATGATCATCATCGTCATATTCGAATCATGGATAATATGTAAAATTTTCTTTTCCTGGAGAGATATATCATTTATCAACATATCTTTGGATATGAAATTAATGACCACATCTAGATTTTTATAGCTAAATATTTGATCAAACATCATTTTGATCATCTAGGATCATATGTAGTTTTTCTTGAATTTGACTACGATAGTCATGATGAAATTTACAGTTTTGTTAATCTAAACCCATTAGAGAATGATATTTTCACCACCCAAGGTGACATATCATTCTTAACAATGAGTTTGACTACAAAACTAAAAAAATTTAAAAGGATTATATTCAAATTTTTTTAAAGAAAATATAATTATGCATTGATTTGTACTTTCTAACAAAAGCTTGCAAATAAGAATCAGGAGCCAAATAGCGACATTTTAGTGCTCTAGGCTCAAGAATTTGAGTTTTAAACTAGTGTCATAGCCCTCGGATGGCAGTGTCACATCCCTAAGCCACTAACAACACTTAAATATAAAATTATCCACTATTCGATTCATTTGCTCGATCACAATCTTCACTGAGGAGAGAGAATGTGAGGGTTTTGGAAGGGAAAAGGGGGATTTTGAGCGGCTTTCAATCATTTTGAACTGTCGAGCTAGTTGGGAAAGTTGTCTAGATCAAGATATGTCATATTATGTTTATCTCTATTTTTAAAAATATGATGTTTCTCTAAATTTTCTGATTACATTTATATTTCCTTTACCGAAAAATATGAATAACTTTTCACTAAAAAAAACTTTCACTGCATAACTTTTTATATGTTATAGAGACTAATATTATGAACATTTTTTATATTTTTTTGAAAAATTTTTACTTTATATTTTGGAAATTGTATAATTTTTATCAAATAAAGAATAATCCAGACCTTGAAAAATAGTTTTGTATTACAATTAATATCTTAAAATGATGTTTCACACAATCCTTAGTAATTTGGTTATGTTTTGCACTATAGGAAATTCGTTGTTTACCAGTGGTAATTCCGGCCGTCATTTCTGAAATTACCGGCAGTTCAACTGGTGGTTTGACCACCGCTATAAACTGGTGGTTTAACTGTCGATATTTAATACCAAACATTCAAAAATGCCAGCGATAAACTGATCACCGGATATATTATCAACTTTTTTATCGGCGTCGCCTGTTACTGGCGGTTCAGCCGCTGATTTTAAGTGATTTTTTTGGCAGTCTAAACCGCCAGAAATTGCCCTAAAATTAGCTGCCCTAGCCCTTCTTCCTTATTTATTCGCGTTATTAATTTTCATCCAGACCTGGACTCTTGCCCTCACGGAAATGCATCCGTAGGACTCCAGCCACCGAACTACAGCACCTCGCCTCTGACCTGCATCTGCAAGACTGTGGCCGCCGACACCCTCACTCTGGCCTGTGAAAACCCCGAAGGTAATCTCCTCCATGCATCTCCTTTTTTTTTTCTTCAGTCATAGATGTTCTCAGTCGACATTTGCAAGAGGATATAACTTAATTTTTTATTTTTATTGTTGATAATCTTCTTATTGATAAGTCTAGAGAGGGATTTGAAGGTAAACTTGAATTATGAAGATTAACCTTTGAATCTAAAGGTTGATTTTGAGAAAGCTTTAAGCCCATATCATTTTTCTTTAGTCATATATGTTCTTAGTAGACATTTGTAAGAGGTTATACCCTAATTTTTTTTTTTTTGCTTATGATATTATACTTATTGATAAGACCAGAGAGGGAGTTGAAGGTAAACTTGAATTATGGATGTCTACCTTAGAGTGTAAAGGTTCTCGCTTGAGTTGATCTAAAATATAAATATATGGAATGTAATTTTAGTAGTAATACACTTAGTGAGGGGATTGTGAATTTGGGTGATAAAGTCATTAATAAGAGTACATGTTCTCGATATATTGGATCTCTTGTTCAGAGTGAAGGTGAAATAGATGGGGATATTATCAATAAAAATCAAGTTGGATGGTTGAAGTGGAGGAATACATTAGGGTTATTGTGTGATAGAAAAGTTCTCTTATTGTAACTCGAGCTCATGAGTTTATATTTTTGATGATAACAAATATTATGGCTCACATCCTTATGTCTACTTATATTTATAATGTATATTTATTTGTGTATGTACTAATATTTTAAGAATACCATGAACCATCCAACGAAGATTCAAGGCTCAAGATTGGGTAAAATAGGTTATACTATAAAAATTTTTATAATATTTATTAATATATTTTTTTATTTCTTAAGTCAAGTCCTATAAGTGTGTATGCTAGCTTGGTGACCATGTACACACACACACTTAGGGGGAGTGAGATTGAGTCAAAATTAGAAGTTTAAATTGTGAACTAATCATACTGTACGATCAGCTCATCTAAATGACTAACTTTGATAATTCATCTATTTTGAATTAATCATATTGTACGATTCATATCGTACAAGACGATATATAGAAATCAAGAAACTTAGCCGCCAATCATAATTTAGGCAATAATTTGAATTTCATTTTTTGTTCTAATTGTACTGTACAATCTGTATCGTACTATATAATATATATAATCTTGCCTAAATTAATACTATGATTAGTTAATTAAATCTGCTTAATTTTGATATTCTGATTGTACTATATGAACTGGATCATACTATACGATCAACAGAGATGATATTTGGTCATCCTAAGATTCATCATAGATGAACTGCAGTTAATTGAACTAATCATACTGTACGATCTTTGCTACCAAAATTAAATTTTTAGGATTTTCAAAGCCCTCTATTTAAGCTTTCTCAAAAGACTCAGTAAGAGTCTTTGACATACATTGAGTCATTTTTCTTCTGGATAAAACTTGAAGAGAGAGCCTTGAAAGGGAGAGAGGAAAGGGTAGAGTTTGATAGGGAGAAGATCCTTGGAGGGGGTTCAAGGGAGTGTGGAGGGGGTTTCATATGATTGCTCAAACAAGCTTGCACCTTAGTACCATTATTATCAAGGTTTGTCTTGAGGAAAGTTTTGGGAAGAAGAAGATCTCTTTGGTGTCAAAGGACCCTGCTACTCCGCCGCACCGAGGAAGGTGAAAGTGATTCGAGATTCTGTGCCTATGAAAGGATTAATGTACTCTATCACACCGGGTTAGTGGAAGAGATTTTGTAAGGGCTTCTCTGCCTAACTGTAGGGGCTAAATGAGAGTCACTAAAGGTTTAGTGTAATACCTGGAGTGGGTGACTCCGGGGAGTGGGCGTAGGTCAGGTTGACCGAACCACTATAAATCTCTGGTATATTTATTCTTGGTTTTATTTTTCCACACTTTATTTTTTGCATTTACTTTTGTGATAATTGTGTGGTTGAAAATCTCTGATTTTTTATTATTGTGAAATTACTTTGCTTCCGTATTAAGAGATAAATTTATCAGTTTTTAGATGTTGAAAAAGCTTTAAAAATGGGGATTTTTCTTTTTATTTAAAAAAGGTTTTTAATTAACCAATTTACCCCCCCCCCCCCCCCCCCCCTCTCGGTTAGCCTCGAATTTGTTCTTAAAGATTTAACAACCCTCTCGAACTTTCACCCCTCAAATTTAAGGGAGAATTCTATAAGATGGTGGTGAGACCTGCAATACTTTATTAAAAGGGAAGCACAATACTAAGTTAAGTTTTGCAAAGATAAGTCACCTTAGATGGTTTGGTCGCTTAAAATGATAGCCATCTGATGACCTGATTATGAAAGTAGAGGTATAAGATTTTACTTATATTAAGAAAGATAGTGTTAGACCTAAGAAGGCTTGGCTTAAAAATATCAGAAATGATATTTTTTTTATTAGATTTAAATGAGATTTAAGGCTGCATCTTTTTTAATAATTCATTTCACAACTATATAGGGAATGTTTGCTTTAACATCCAAATGAATATCCAAGAAGAGGGATATTGGATATTGTTGATCTCATTTTTGTATGAGGTCATTAGGACCCAATCCAGACTCCAGATGAATCCAGGCCCTAGGATCAATTCTGATTTTAGATCCAACTAGACTCTTAGATCTATCTAGATCCTAGGAATTATCTAGACCCTAGGATTCTTCTAGATCAATTCAATCTACAGACCTATCTAGGACCTTAGGATCTATTCTAGATACTAGGATCCTTTTAAATTTTAGACTTGTGATCTATTGAGGTTCTAGGATCCTTCTAGATTCTAAACCCTAGGATTCCTCCTAGACTCCAGATCCTAGGATCTACTCTAGACCCTAGGATTCTTTATAGACTCTAGACCTTAGGATTCCTAAATCCTAGGATCATTCTAGAATCCAAAACCCTAGGATATCTAGACTCCAGAATTTCTCTAGATTTTAAATCCTAGGATCTACCCATATCCTAGATTTACCCAAACTCTAGATCAATCAATATTCAAATCAAATTCAAACTTCAAATCAATCTTGAACTCCAATCAATCCAGACCTTAATTCAATTCAAACCTTAATCAAAATCCAGATCAAATCTAGATATTCAAACCCAAAATCCAAGGCCAAAGGTCTAAGCCCTGAAAGCCTTTTCCAGCAAACCTTTAAACATTTCAAAACCCAGTCAATTGACCTCTAATTTATAGTCTATCAGTTGCATACTGATGGGACATATCTTTAGAGACAACCCTCCAAATTTGAACTCATTTTGAGGTCTCTAACCCCAAAAACTGGATTAATTTCTAAAGGCTGTAAAACTTTTAAATATTTACAACCTATGCCACTGGACCTGCCATCCAGTGGATCCTGACCTTGGAGCTTTCTCCAAAGCCTCCAGTCACTTCCAGACCTTTGATTATGACTTTTTGAATATTAAACTGTATTTTGTTGGACTCATTTTAACCTCCAGTTAATTAGAGTCCAAAATGACCAAAATATCTCTATGGGGTGTAAATATTGTCACTTTTTACTAAATAAGCTCCAAATCAAACGCAACCACTTCCAGTAAGTTTCAAATATCAAACCAAACCTGTTGGACCTAAACCCAGACCCTGGGTCAACCTGGTTGACCAGACAGGCCTTTAAGGGTTAAAATAGGTCATTTTGACTAAGATGACCTCCCTAGACCTTGGGACCACTTCTATTAGACCCCATTCATCATTTCAAATCTGTCAAACCCAAATCTCGATCCTAGGTCAACTTGGTTGACCAAGTCAACCAATGTTGACCAAATCATCCTTTAAGCTCTTTTATATCAAATTAAACCTTAAATCAATATCAAATCCATTCAAAACTTCTTTGAACACATTCCCAGATGATTTGGACTTGATTGGATCCTTGACCAGCCAAAAGTTGACTTGGTCAACTGAACCCAAGTCCAATCAATTTTGGCTTACTTAGGTCAAATCACTTGGCATGATCAAATCAATATTTAAAACTTCATTAAGCTTTTAAAATAAGTCCATTCCATGACTTAAATACTCTCCAATCAGTTTTGAGTCAAATCTAATTTTATTTGACCAAGTCAACTCATTGAAACTTGGTCAAATCTCATTCTACACTTACCAACTTGCTTATATAGTCAATCAAACCCTTTAAACTCCTTTGAATTCATTCCAACAGCAGCTCAAAACACTCTCCATGTTACCTCACCATCTTATATGGCATTTTGACTAGTCAATTGGTCCACATGGGCCTTTGGAGAGATCAAAGATGGTCAAATGACCTCTTAAGTCTAATCCTCTCCTTTCTAAACCCCTCCATCTGTTTAACTAGACACTAGAACCTTCCTAGAGCTATTCTAAGCCCTTGGATCTTGATCAAATGGCTCCTAATCATCCCACATGATTGCTAGGTGACAAAACAAGCTTTCCACATGGCATGTGCTCTTATCCTTGATTCCCCTGCCATTCTAACAACCCAATGACACTTGGCATTCATCTGGAAGTCCAGCCAATTGATGCCAGCCCTCCATTCAAGCAGGGGATGTTTTAATAGGGTGAAACCCCATGTTGAGCATTCATTCTAACCCTAGCATTCTCTCACCATCTCAAGCTCTCTCCAGCCAAACTCCTAGTTTGTCCAAGCTCTCCAGATCTCCCTACACTTATTCCAAGCTCAATCCAGCCAGTCAAGCTTCACCAACGGCGAGATCCCGGCGAACCTAGCTAGTTCTGTCCAAGCAGCCATTCCCTTCGATCTGGACATCATTAGCTTGAGTGGTCTTCTACAAATCTAAGCAAAGATAATCCACAAGCTCAGAGAAATTGAGATCCCCTCAATCTAATGGTTGGATTAAGCCATATTTCAAACCCTAGGTAAATTCACTTAGAGATAATTAGCTTTTCAAATAATGCATTTCAAGCTCTGGGTCTAACTCCACACGATTTTTATTCATATGCTTAAGTTAAGTTTAAAATTTCATTTGATTTCAATCGTTGGATTAAGAGAACAAGCCAAATTATTGGTTTTAGGGCTCGGTTCACTAATGCACGAACTGGGCATTTTCTGAGCCGTTGATTTTAAGATCAACGGCTCTGATTGAGCCTTCCCGTGGAACTTCTAAACCACGTGGCCTCATCCGCTGTTACGATTTCCATCCAGTGCAATCGTGACTATCGATCTCAAACAGCGGATGATCAGACGGCGCACGGGCAATGCTGATCCGGATAAGTGATTGTCGCGTGGGGCCCATGGGATTTAATCATCAATGTGCAATGATTTGTGGCGGCGCCAATCATTGCCAATGATTGGGCACCGCCATCGTGGTTTATCGCGCCCAATCAAAATGTGCCACGTGGCCCCCCCAGCCTCTGTTTATCTTAAATTAATTTTAAAATTAGTTTTTAATTATTTAAAAATCCAAAAAATCATAAAAAATATTTAAAATTAATTTTAAATAATAAAAATATATAATATACATTAAAATTCTTATAAAACTAAATACTTTATTTTAAAATTAATATTTATTTAAAATATTAACTTTATTTTAAATTATTCTAAATATTAAATTTTAAATATTTTAAAGTTAATATTCATTTAAATATGGTTGAATATTTTATAAAATTAAAATTTTATTTTAAAATTAATTTTAAAATTTCAGATTAATAAAAGTCATAAAATTATAATAAATATTTAATTCTAAATTAATTAATTTAAGATGTATTTATATATATATATTTTAAATACTCTTTAATTAATTAAATATCTAAACATTTGATTAATATTTATTTAAAATTAAATCAAAATAATTTTAAATAACTTTAAATTTTCAAAAATATTTAAAAATTTATTTAATTTAATTTAAAATTATTTTTAATGATTAATTAATTTCAAATTAATTAAAATTCATTTAATTATCTTAAACTTTGAAAATTTAAAACAAATTCAAAATAAATAAATAAAAAATATAAACAATGTACCAAATATTTGAAATTTCAAATAATTTAATTTAAAATCAGTTTTAAAGTTTTTTAAATTTTATTTTATTTTAAATAATTTAGATTATTTGAATATCTTAATATTTAGGCAATATTTAATTAAATATTATATTAATTATTTATAAAAAATTTAAAATTATTTTCAAATTACTTTGAAAACTTGAAGATCTCTCAAGTCCATTGAAAATTATTTTAGTAATATTTTTAATTTATTTTATTTTAGAACCTATATTTTATATATAGTTTTACATATATGTATTTTAAAACTATTTTAAAATTATATATATTTAAACCTTTAAACATTTGAGATATCCCTTGAGATTTTAAACTTAGATTAAGTATGTCTGAATAGAAATCATGTGGCAACATTAGTGAATGATTATGTTTCAATCATTCATTAATTTAATTGTTAATTATAATTAATTAAATACTAATCATTACATGTGTAAGTGCACACACCACCTAGCTTTAGGGCTCTCCTAGATTTAGGGATTGGTTGTGTTTGTGTGCATTTATATGTGTATATCAAGGGTTAGTGACTTTGATTTGAACCCAATTAACCTAGTGACATCATTAAGGATAATAATTAAGGACCTTCATTAGAAAACTTAGAGAAATTATAGAAATTAGGAAACACATCCTATTGACTTGAAATTTAAACCATTTGAACTTAGTGATACTCTCAGCTTTAGGAAAAATTTTCACTAATTTTTGAAGTCATTAAGCCCCTTAATTAATTTAATAAAGATTAAACCTTAATTAAGCCTTAAAACCTTCCAGAAAATATAATAAATCAAATTTAAATCTAAAATTACAAATAAGACCTCTAACTGACGACCAGAATTGAACCCCTAATCAATGAAAAATGAAAGCCCCTTCACTGGACTTTAAAATCAAGCTTAATTTAATTTTAATTGAAATTGAATATTTAATTAATTTAATTAATTAAAAATAATTAAAAAATTCCAAAAACTTCTCAAACACTTGATAATCCTTTCTTATGTCATTTCTGGTCTTAGGAGGTGATTTTAAGAAGTTTAGAGGTCATTTGGAGCAAAATCAACAAAAGGCTCCTAATTAAGTAATTTTGAAAATTCAATAAATACTCAAAACTTCAAAAATTCATAACTAATTCAAATGAACTCCAAATTGAGCAAACTCAAAGGCATTCAACTCATGTTAAGGTCTAATATTTATAAAAAATATCAAGTTTCTAGAAATCAAACAAATTTGAAAAAGTCAACGTTTGGTCAAACCTAGTTCAAAATCAAGTCAAAACTTCAAACCTTCATAATAAAATATAAAAAAATCCAATTCTAGCGTTCTTATAGTCTAATTGATCATATTAAAGTTTAGTATTTTAATAAAATATTAACTTTCTAGAAATTACTTTTAATCAAAAAGTTAACTTTTGACCCCTTAATTAAATGATTAAAATAATCAAAAAATTCCAAAGTTCAATAAATTGTCTAAAATTTTAGAAAACATTAATTTAACATTAAAACCAGCAACCAATCAATTTGAATAAAATTTATCAACTTTTACCCTTAATCAATTAAAACACTTAACTATATGATTATCACTGGTAACCCAGGCCTACGAGGCTATTAACTTAGCCCCAAGGAAGGTGAAATAAACTTCACGACCTCGGTATGAAATAAAGGTGATAATCAACAATCTTTTAAAATATATTCTAAAATCAATTTTAAGACATTAATATTTAAACTCAAATTTAAATCCCTTAAGCCTTTCAACCAACCAGAACTTTAAATAATTTCAACTAATGATCCTACTTAGGACATATCCAAAGCCACACAGCCTTCTACATACACTTTAGATGGTTTGCTAGGATAACCAACTTTAATCTTAGGCTAGGCCGGTGTTTACTTTTCTGCTACTTGTGTGTGCTGATTTTTCGTGATTTTTATTGCATGCTTGTTGTTAGAATTAGGTGATTGATTGATTATTTATTTAAATTTCAGTACTCTGTGATGTGATTAATTATGCGTTAGATCTACCCCTAGTCTAGGGATGATTTTTATTAATTCAATCTAATGCAGGTGGCCATGCTCGCATAGGGCAATTGCAAATTAAATAATTAAATTTTAAATAATTAATACTATTTTCTGCAGGTGCTTCAGAATACGCTTAAGTTCCCCTTTAAAATTAAATGAGCATGGCCAAGCGTGGCTGTGATTTGAGTATTTTAATTTCAAATATTAAATGCTTGGGATTAATTATAACTGCTTGGGATGTCAAATATAATTGTTGATTATTAGGATAACCATGCAGGATCGAGTTTAGATTTTCATTTTTGATTAATGTAAATTAATTTAAAACTAAGTTGTAATTTTAGTACTTTGAGATGGGATATATATATCCTACTTAGATTATAAAGAGGAGAGGACATCCCTTAGGCGAGAGTCCTCCTCCATTTAAAAGCCTAAGTAAGGATATTTTTTTAAATATTTAAGGAGAAAAGGTGACACCCCTTTCAAGGGGGAGTTTCTTTTCACTTGGATATCCGAACCCGATGATCCAAGGAAAGACAACGAAGAAGTGAAGAATGAGAAGAATCCCAATTCTCAAAGTCACTTGAGTCTTTTAGGAGTAGAATCTGGGTTGTAGTCAGTGGTACCCGGCCACTTTATTTTTCCTGCAGACCCTAGGTTATATAATTAAAAGGCACTTACCTATGGACTTTCATTTTGAATATTAATTTAATTGATTTAATTATTTGATTGATTTGATTGATGTGTTGATTACAATTCAGATTTGCCTGCTTCTATTAGTTTTTTGGCTATCTTACATGTTGATTTTGATTTAGCCTGGAATCCGATCGGAGGATCGTAAGGACACGCTTAAAATTATTTCTATTTAAAAAAATTTAAAATATTTAAGCTCACATAGAAACTCTAATACTCTTAAGAAGTAAGCCCGGACTGCCGGGAGTTTTTCATACATTCATATTAAATCTTCTCTTCCTTGTTAGGCACCTCCCCACTTGCGAGTTCTAGCAGGCCACCTGACCTATTATGGTGTAGTCCTGTCAAGGGGATATTATGCAATCTCAAGGATAAAACCTATTTTTAAGCCTGATTTTACAATTGCTTTATTATGTTCTTAAGCATTTTAATCGAGTCAACTAACATGCATTATATTAGATATAAATTAAAAATTGAGTCTAATTCTTAATTGCATTTCTAGCTTAAGTATTTCACCCAACATATGTCAAGGGGCCAATTCAAAATCTACTCTAGATGTCGGCCCCGCTCTCCTTAAACTAATCTTAACAACGTCCCTAATCACTCTTTCATAAAAGATCGGACACATGGTTTTGAAGCATTTAGGTGGCTTAGCTGGCTCCCCAATCCAGGCCAGGGTAAGTCCAGATTGCATTGCATTAGCTAGGATCCGGGTCACTGATTTTCAATACCCACTTTAGACTTAGGATCTGAGGCAGATTTTTAATCTTAAGACCACACCTCCGGGAATCTAATTCCCACTTTCTAATAAAATTGATCATTCAAATTTAAATTCCTCTTTTAATCAAATTCCAACCCAGCATATAGGATAGGCTGAGGTGCTTCTGAAGTAATTCAGAATCTTAAGACACCTCCTACCATTCCTCCCTTGACTCCAGAGATAAGTGTTCAACCTTGAACCAGTCCCATTTGAAATTCTAGTCCCTACCTCCTTTGATATCAAGCTTTGAATTCAAAAATAAAATTCGTATCACTATTTTAATCAAGAGTCTTCATAGGAAAATTTTTGGTTTTCCTAAGATATAATTAACTATGAGGGCTTACGCTAGTAGGAGATTAGAAACTCAGATCAGATTTTCAAAATCAAGTTTTTAAAACCTTCAATTGATTATCTTTGGGAAAATCAAACCTAATGATGACGATCGATAGTGATTATTATTTTCTTTCTTCGGAGAGATATATCAATGGTTATTGTGATTCTGATTATGAAATTAATGATCTATTTATCCAGATTAATATAATCAAATATTGGATTAAATATCACTTTGATCCTTCGGGATCATATGTTGTTTCTCCTTGAATTTGATTACAATAATCAGGATAAATTCAAAGTTTTGAAATCTGAACATATTAGGGAACGATATGTTTATCTTTTGAGGTGATATATCATTCATAATAAGTGTTTGATTTTAAAATTAAAAATTTTAGAAATTAAACATTTCCAAAAGAAAATTAATCCTTTTTCAAAACACTACTTATATTTTCAAACAAAACAGATGTATAATAGATTGTTACCAGGTCAAAGAGGATTAATAGATGAATTTATGTAGGGAGTTAAGACTTTTATTTAAGTTGTATCTCAACTACATTCATTTAAGTTCGATGAAATATTTAGATGTCCATATTTGAAGCATAAAAATCTAGTATTTTTTAAGCCCGATGATGTAAAGGTTGATTTATATTATAAGGGATTTATTTTAGACTACTGGATTTAGACCTCACATGATGAGTATGAGCCACATAGAGATACTCATGCCGGTCCATCCATAACTTTTAAAATAGTTGATGAAGATCAAATGAGTAGACTAATATGATGAACTTATTTTTGATATAGTAGGTCCTAATTTAAGGGCTAGTGTGGAAGAGCCACCAAATGTAGAAATTAAAAAATTCTTTGAATTACTACGTGCTGCTCAAAAATTAATTTGGGATGGTTACAAAACTCATTCAGAATTATTGATTACAATGAGAATGCAAAGTATTAAAACTGAATATAATATTCCTCATAATTGTTTCAATAACTTCATTGATCTTCTTAAGGAATCAAACTCAGTGGATAATTTTATCCCCACAGATTTATATCGAACAAAAAAATTAGTATCGAAGTTGGGTTTCACTGCTACGATAATTAATTATTGTATAAATGGATGTATGTTATACTATAAGGATAATGCGACAGAAGTTTATTGTCACACCTCCAATACGCCTCAGTTTAAACCAAACTTGAGAAAATAACATCGTTAAAAGAAAGATATTCCAAATTCTTATTTATTTTATTTACTGATTATTCCAAGACTTCAACGGCTCTACACATCAATGAGTTTAGCAGGTCATATGAAATGGCATAAGAATAAATTAGGTAACAGTAGTGTTCTTTCTCATCCATTAGATGTTGAAGCATAAAAATATTTTGATCTAATGTATGCTTCATTTGTTGCTGAGCCATATAATATAAGATTGGGATTATGTGCTAATGATTTTACTCCATACAGTCAGACAGCTTCACCGTACTCTTATTGGCCAGTTATACTAACACCATACAACCTTTAACCAAAGATGTGTATGACTATCCCGTACATGTTCTTAACACTTATAATACCTAGACCACATAATCCAAAAGCAAAAATTGATTTTTTTTCAACCATTAATTGATGATCTCAAGTTCTTATGGGAAAAATGTGCCTCACATATGACATCTCAACCAAACAAAATTTTTTTCTTAGAGCTACATTGCTTTGGACCATTAGCGATTATTTAGCTTATGGTATGTTATCTGGTTGGGGCATAGTAGAAAAATTAGCTTGCCCTTACTTCATGGAGAATACTAAATCTTTCACACTAAAATATGGAGGAAAAAATACTTAGTTTGATTGTCATCATATGTTCCTACCTATTGATCATTTGTTTAGGAGAAATGAGAAAGTATTTGTTAAAAATAGAGTTGAGAGATCACCTCCTCCACCCAGATTAAATGGTGATGATGAACTATTGAGACTTTTTGGCTTTTCATTAATTACTAATTTTCCAACATTATCAGAGTGTAAATTTTTGGGATATGGTAATCAACATAATTGGATTAAAAAAGTATTTTCTGGACATTACCATATTGCAGAATAAATTTGATAAGGTATAATTTGATTGTTATACACATTGAGAAGAACTTTCTGGATAATATTTTTAATATAATTATGGATGTTAAAGGTAAGAGCAAGGATAACATCAAAACTAGAATGGCATTAAAAAGTACTGCTGGTGAAGAAATCTAAAGTTAGTAACAATCAATGATGGCAAAATATTGAAGCCCAAAGCACCTTACTCTTTCACGTTAGAGCAAAAAAGATCAATATGTTAGTGGTTTAAATGTTTAAAAATGTCTGATGGCTATGGATCAAACTTAAGCTGATGTATAGACCTTAAATCTGTGTGATTATTTAAACTAAAAAGTCATGATTATCATATAATTATAGAGGTTCTCCTTCCAATTATAGTATGTCTGTTACTAGATTACATATTGAATCCATTGACAGAGCTTAGCATTTTCTTCAAAAACCTATTTTCATCTAAACTAAGTGAAGATGCTTTATGGAGGAACAAGGAGAACATACCAATCTTCTTATGCAAGTTAGAAAAAAACTTTTGCTCAGGATTCTTTGATTCTATAGAATATCTTCTGGTCCATCTACCTTATGAAGCTAAAGTTGGTAGACCTGTACAATATCGTTGGATGTACCCTTTTGAGAGGTGAGATGTGTTTTTAATATTTTTAATGGTAATTGATAATTTTAATTATTTAGTAGATATTTGAACAAGTTGAAAAAATATGTTAAGAATAAAGCACGACCAGAAGGATCAATATGTGAAGCATATTTATCTCAAGAAACCACTCACTTCTACTCCTACTACTTCGAATCCCATGTAAGTTGTACAAGAATAAAGATTGGTCGTAACATGGACTTCGATGTAGAAGAATAATCATATTATGCACTATCAAACTTTAGAAGTCATGGAAACCAGTGGCAAATGTGTTGAAAGATTCCTCAATGATTTAGAAATCAAAATAATGACTTTATATGTGCTACTAAACTGTCAAGAAGTACAACCAATCTTAGAGTAAGTTTTTCTATAATATGCAAAAGGAATCATGTTAATTTTAAATACTGAAGTCTTACTTGGATGATTTGTCACCAGGTATTTTGTAAGCAATTTGCCTCTAACAGATACTACAGATGTTGAGCAACTTGTTGCAAATAAATTCCTAGCTTAGTTTAGATCTTATGAGAGCCCTTAAATTTTAAAATTTTTATTTATTTGCATCTTATTTAATACTAGAAGTCCTAATATTTAAAAACCTTTTTAGGTACATAACCCTGGTAATAAGATTTTCAATAAAGGTCTACAAGCACTAGCATAGGGTTGAATATAAAAAGTAAACACCTGGCCAATATATAGTTAATGGGTTCAAATTTCATTCAAAGTCATGGAGAAAAGGAAGAAAATTTAAAAATTATAGAGTTTTTGTTAAAGGGAATACTCATAAAGAAGATGAGTGTGATTATTATTGTATTTTGAATGAGGTTCTTGAGCTACAGTACCTAAGAGAAGATGAGAATCTTATATATTTGTTCAACTATCAATGGTATGATCCAGTATCAATTAGAGGCACAATGGTTCATCCTGCGTATGATTTAGAAGAAGTAAATATAGTAGAAGATACAAGAAGTCTGATCCATTTGTGTTAGCAAGTCAAGCTGTTCAAGTTTATTTCAACACGGGAGATAATTAACCAACAATATGTCATAGCAACTGCACATCAAGAGGATGAGATGTCAAATTATAGGTCTGTTAAAATTGATGAGATGTCAACTACAAAATATAATATTGAAATGCAGTTAGTGGATGTGAATAATTCGACAAGCTCTTCAAGTGAGAACGAGGAAGAAAGTGATGATACGTTGGAGAGCAATAAAAATATTTCTGATTTTGAATAGTTCTTATAATTTAAGTGAATAAATTTATTATAATATACTTTTTGAATTGTAGTTTTTGGAAATCAAGTTAGTAAACAAATCTTAATAAATATCTCTTATTAAATCCTATTTGTATGTAAATCATTGTACATTTTGTAATTCTTCATGTTTGTTACAACTAAATATTCCACATTCTTTTTTTTTAATTTCTACTTATACAAATCTTCATAATTATTATAATTTAATTTTTTCTCTGTTATAATGATTTACTAATTACTTCTTTTATTATAGATGGCTTTAGGTGACGATCCTCTTTGTAGATCCTTCACTTCAAAGTTTTCTCGTAAGAAACATTTTAAGCACTGGACCAAGTAGGTCTATACAGGGTTGATAAGAAGGCGAAAAAAGTTCATCTGAGTATAATTGTTTGAGTAATAATATAAGATAAATAAAAATTTATTTTATAGATTTATTCTCATAGGATGATTTTATACGAGTTAGGAAAAGTTTGCAATCTACTGATGAGGGATCATCTTCAGGATCTACCTATTATTCTGAGATCACACGTGGTCAGATGTTCTTGGAGGAAGACAAAGGGTGAGGGTTATGGCTTAGGTTCGTAGGGATATGCTCATGAGGGCAGTACATCTACGTCAATATTTTATTATATTAGTGGAGCTCAAGAAACTATTAGCCAGAGGATTACTGCCCTAACAAGAGAGATAGAGGAGATGAGAAAGATTCAAAATGAGATGCAGGTGGAACTGCAATAATATCGAGATGACAATTAGAAGAAGAAAGAGCAAGAGCCTACACTTGAATCACAGGGCAGCGAGAACACGGAGGATGATTAGTGTTGTTATGTGTTTGAAGAACTTTTTGGTGTATTTGGAACATCTGACTGCAAATATCATATATTAAGTTGATTGTGAAACATGTGCATTCTTTTTTGTTTAAAGAACTATTTCTGCTTATTGTGAATTGTGCAAATATATTTATTGATTGTGTTTTGTTATTTTATATGAATTATTCTGTTATTTTGGACTCTATTTTTGTGGGTTGCATATTGTGGGTTGCTGTCCTTAAATTTTGTTTATATATGCTTTGAATTCTGTGCAGGTATTATGGAAATTGGTGTAAATAGAGGGGGCTGCCATTTTTTTTTGCAAATGCTATAGGTTTCTGGTGGCTAACTAGCAGTTTAGCTGCCGAAAACTATAATACCCGACGGCTCATTTTAGCCGTCGGTTATTACTGGCGGGTAACTGACGGCTTCGCCGCCAGATATACAAGTAGTTTCTACGGTCAGTAAGCCGCCAGTAATGAACCGGTAGTCACCGGCAGTTTAATCGCTTGAATTTACTAACTCTTGTAACCACCAAAAAATTGCTGGAAACGTTAGCCACTGAAAAAAATGGCTATTAATTTTCTTTCCTACGCGGTTTATTCTTGCAGTTTTTAAACCACTGGAAAACTGCCAAAAAATTTACAAACTGCCAGAAAACATATCTAAACCGCCGGAACTTATCGTCGGTAATTAGCAATTTTTCTGTAGTGTAAAATTTGTGAAATTTTACTCAGTAGGAATTTCTGCTACCTACTGATATAAAAAACTATTTAATTCTAACATCTGCTTAATTATGTTTTAATTATTATAATATGATAAAATATGTGATCGAATTATGACTGTTGGGAGATGTAAGGGGTCAAAATCCTTTGATATTCTGTTTGGGCCAGGGAATATTTTAGTGCCTATAAAACATATTCTAGTGGCTATAAAGCCATATTCTGGTGGCTATAATCCTTGTTATAATGCTTACGAGCCATAAAGGGATGCATAATGGGGGCCCTGGCTGCACGGGCCTCCACTGGACGAACAAATCCCACCCAATTAGTTTCTATATACGTATATAAAAAATTTGAAAAGTAAATTACTTGTAAACCTAAACTCGGTTCAGATTTCATATCTTTCTCAGATTTCACATCCCGCCTCCACACCTCCTCCTTTATATATATATATATATATATATATATACTTGTAAATATATAAATATATATACATATATATATAAAAAAAATTTGAAAAGTAAATTACTTGTAAACCTAAACTCGGTTCAGATTTCATATCTTGCTCAGATTTCACATCCCGCCTCCACACCTCCTCCCTTTATATATATATATATATATATATATATATATATATATATATATATATATATATATATGGCTGCTGGAGAGGCCTGAAATCCTATTGTTGGATGCTGGAATAGCCTGAAGACCAAAGTTTTCCTCCGATAGATCCCTGATCCTCCTCCTCCCCCTTTTGGATCGTGGAAGTGTCGCAAGTGGAAACTAGAAAGGGTTTTTCTTGCAAGGTTTTTTTAAAATCATCCTTCATCATTTCTTTTAGAAGTTTAAACACACACCTTAATTTTATTTCTTTCAGGTTTCTTAACATTGATTTTTGCCTCATCATATGGAATTTAAATTCTACTAAGAAAAATTAATACATGCTTAAACTACCTCGGCTAGCCATATTAGGCCAATAAGTTCCTTTAGTTATGTAAATAAAATGAAGGATGATGTAATTATGATTAATGAAATAGAATATGTATATTTCATTTAATTATGATTTTTTCAAGAAGTTTTTAAAAGTGATAATCATACAAATATATTAGACTGGTGAATTGTGCTATGAAGATTACAATATTTGATTCAAGTTTTTATTTTTTAACATCTTATATAGATATGGTGAAATTAGTATTAAATATATCAAATAATTTTTTATTTATACTAGAAATGGAAAGATATTTTAAAAGAAAAATTAAAGAAGACATACCAGACAATATTTGTAGTGATAAGAATGCACAATCCAAACAAAGTTGTGTAGAACTTAATTTTGATGAAATTCCTTCAGATCCAAGATTAAGGAAAAATATTTTTAATTATCATCCAAATGAGTGGGATAACGTATGAAGATATTATTTGCAAAAAGGACCATGCCAGCCTTGAGATCATGATTTTCCACGGACACTAATTAGAAATAAATTATGAAGATTTAATTCTACATAGTTTAATGAACACAAAAATTGGTTAGAGTATAGTATTATGAATGTTGCAGCTTACTATTAGTATTATTATCTCTATAAATCATAGTTTGGAGAGCAAGCTAGTGGTGATAGTTTTGGCACAAAAGGATATAGGAATTTGAAAAAGAAGGATATATATTAAGTTCTTATTGGTCAAGTTAACAGCTCGCACAATACTGCTTGGCATAAATGAGAAGATTTGATGAATCAAGACCATGATATTAGATTTACTTTTGAAAGACCTTCTAATCAAAATCGCAGAGAATAGATTGCATATGTTTTCTTTTACATCAAGGTTTAGCTTTTCATTGTCATGATGAATCTGAAGATTGCAAGAATGAAGGAAATTTTCTTGAGCTCTTATGATTTCTAGCATGCCACAATGAAGATATAAGGATAGTTGTATTGGATAATGCCCCACAAAATAATAAATTGATTTCTCCAAAAATCCAAAAAAAAATTGCACTTACTGCTGCTGTAGACTTCAAATATAATAATTGATGAATTAGGCAATGAGTTATTTATAATTTTATTGGATGAATCACATGATATATCAATCAAAGAACAAGTTACAGTTACATTATGTCCATCAATCCATAAGGTGGAACCCAAGCTTTTTTGGGTTCCCAAATCAAATCCTTGATAACTTTATATGGATGCTCTCATAAAAGGCCCTATAAGAACATGCAGTACTTTGATAGCAGATGTTCAAGGCACATAACTGGAGATGTAAAGCAATTCATCAAGCTGGAGGGCAGGGCAGGGGCTGCAAGGTAACACTTAGAGATAACACCACTAGGAAGGTGGTTGGATCAGGTATAATTAGCAACTCAAAAAATTTCATGATTGAAAATATCTTACTGGTAGATGGCTTAAAATATAATTTACTCAGCATTAGCCAACTCTGTGGTAAAGGCTTCAGCATAAAATTTTTATTTACCAACTGCATGATTAGCTTAAAAGGAAGTACTATTTTGCAAGAAAAAAGAATTTACAATATTTACATGCTTGATCTAAATTATATTGAATCTACTACTTCTCTTTGCCTAAAAAATATTACTAATGAATCCTAGTTATGGCATAGGAGACTATGTCATGCAAGCATGAAAAATCTTAGAAAAATTACTCAAAAAGACTTAATGAGAGGCATACCCAAATTAGATTTCACTAAGGACCACCTGTGTGATGCATATCAGTTAGGAAAATAAGTTAAATTCTCCTTCCACTCAATTAAGGACATTAACACTAGTAAACCATTAGAAGTTCTTCACATGGATCTCTTTGGACCCGTTAGTACTGCAAGCCTAGTAGAGAAAGTCTTTGGGTATGTGATTATTGATGACTACTCGATGTTTACTTGGGTTAGATTCTTATCTCATAAAAGTGAATCATTCGAGGAGTTTAGTACATTCTTCACTTAGATTTAGAGAAAACTAGGCTATAAAATTTTGACCATTCAAAGTGATCATGGTGGAGAATTTGAGAATAAAAAATTTGAGTCTTACTATAAGGAGCAAGGGATAGATCACAACTTTTCATCTCCTAGAACCCCTCAGCAAAATGGGGTGGCTGAAAGAAAGAATAGAACCTTGGTAGAAGCCTTTTGAGAGCCATGTTAACTAAATACTCACTTTCTAAATATTTGTGGGCATAAGTGGTAAATATAGCCTATTACATTCTGAATAGGGTTAATATTAGATCCAAGCTAAATAAGACACCCTATAAAATCCTTAAGGGTAGGACACCTAACCTCTCTCACCTTTATGACTTTAAATATAAAGTGTTTATTCTAAATAATGGGAAATCTTTATTAGAAAAATTTAATCCCAAATCTGATGATTGAGTTTTCCTAGGATGCTCAAATATTAGAAAATCCTATAGAGTTTTCAATAAAAGGGCGCTAGTTATAGAGGAGACCACTCATATAGTATTTGATGAATCTGATAATTCTTGAGGGTTTAGGATAAAAGAAGAAGAAGTGGTTGAAGTCACCCAAGGAGTAGAATCTGCAAATCTGGAAGAAAGGGTAGAACCTAAAAATTCACTGCCTAGAGAATGAAGATATTCTTCATGTCATGCTAAAGAACTGATCTTATGAGACTCATCTAAAGGTGTTAGAACTAGGTATGGACATAGAAAAGAAGTCAACCACTCTACCTTTATCTCAATGATTGAACCCATAAATATAAATCAAGCACTATCTGATAAATTCTGGATCCTAACTATGCAAGAAGAATTGAATCAATTTACTAGAAATGATGTTTATGAGCTAGTTAAAAGACCTAAGGACCAGAGTGTTGTTGGAATAAAATAGATTTTTAAAAATAAAATGAATGACTCTGATGTAGTGGTAAGGAACAAAGCAAGACTAGTGGCTAAGGGGTACAACCAGATAGAAGGGATTGACTTTGAAGAGACTTTTACCACTGTAACTAGACTAGAAGCCAAAAGGGTGCTACTAGCTTTTGCCTACTTTAAGGGATTCAAATTATACCAAATGGATATTAAAAGCTCCTTTTTAAATGGGGTAATAAAAGAAGATGTGTATTTTAAACAACCCCCATACTTTGAAAATTCATAATTTCCCAATCATGTTGTCAAATTAAAAAAGGCATTATATTAGCCTTAGGAAGTTGTGTAGCACAGGCCCTTTGGTTAAAGCAATAAATTTTAGATTTAGGAGTACGTGTATACACCATTATAATCTTATGTGATAATACTAGTGTTATCTGTATTTCAAAGAATCTAATCTAATACTCCAGGACTAAACACATAGACATAAGACACCATTTCATTAGGGACCATGTCACCAAAAGAGACATAGAGCTATATCATGTTGCCACTAAAAATTAGCTTGCAGATATCTTTACAAAATCTCCTGCCTTTAAAACCTTCATCACCTTAAGAACCAGATTAGGTGTCATATATATTCATGCTTGAAACTGGATGCTTTGAAAATTTGAAATCTGATTGTTGTGTTTTTGTTTCATGTTGTGTCTTTTAGTATTTATATTTTTTCTTTTATGCATGTGTTTGTTTATTTCTTTTAAAATTTAAGAATCTAATCACTACTCACTTTAATAGTTGAACCTTTCTTTAAATCAAAATCTTACCTATTTTTATAAGCAATAATTGTCTCCTCTAAAATAGTTAAAGGAAGAAAAATTAATGAGTATCCCTCTTCCTCTAACTCATTTAGTGGTGTAATTTCTTTTTGAATCAAAATCTATTTCAAAATAAAAATTAGACCTATGAATGGAGATATGTTTCATCTTCCTACAGTCTTCTATCTCATATGAATATTTTTGCAAGTCAATAAATCTATTTCAAATTTTTTTAATCAAGTTGTTTGTCTATATTATATGGATCCGATTTTTCTTTGTGATTTGCTCTTCCTTATATAAGAGAGTGAATTCTTCTTCTTTTATATTTAGAAGATAATCTAACAACTGAGAGTCTTTAAAGATGTAGAAAGGAAGCAAGTTTGTAAAAAAAAAAAAGAAAAAGAGATACAAAATGAGCCTAAAGCTAAAAAGATGTGTAATGTACGCCAAATTTAAAAGATGTACAAAGTGCACCAAAAACTGATAAAGTGGTATAAAATGAGACCACAACGAGTTAGCTTCCCTTTCTTTCAAATCTTTAAATCTTAGAAGAATTCATGTGCCAGTTGATATCGTCTTCACTTAAATTTGAAAATCATAATTTTTTATTCATCACTATGTATTGCTATTCTCTTAGATATATTTTTGAAAAGAATTTTGAAAAGATCACATTTCCTCTCTAATTTATTTTATGAATTAGATTTTTCTTTAAAAAGACTTTAATCTTTAAGGAACTTGAGCTAGGGTTGATAACCTTCAAATTTCTAACATTTATGGGTTTTAGCATTGTCAATGCATTTCTTACTGAGTTTTTGATCTGATCATAGGGTAAAATTTTTATTTTGCTGCAAAAAAATTATTTTGATGTGTATTTCTTCTTGTTTGCTTGATTTCTATTATGTTTTGTTTGCCTTTTTATTGTGATTTTGCTTTATTTTCTTTCCTGGAGCTTTCCTGATCATCCATTATCAACTCTAATTTTTGCTCAAATTGTACTGTATGATATACATCATACTGTACAATCTTCACAAATATCATCACAAATCCGATCATAATGCATCTAACTGCTCATACTCATCAATTATTGGTGATCGTTCTGTACGAACAGCTACTTTGTACTATACGATCCATGCAGTAGTAGACATTGGATGAATTACATTTGGCTGGTATGATATTTAATATCGTATCATACTGCATGAACACCTTTTCATACTATATGATCCTATTTGTCAACGATCGTCCAGACTGACTCCTCGGGACGAATGCCTTCTCTCTAATCATCCAGTATGATTTTGATCATACTGTACGATGAGACCAACTTTTTGACTAGATTAGATAGAATGATTTGATTGTACTTGATCATCCAGTACGATTTCATGATCGTATTTTATAGTCTGGCCAATTTCTATAAAAATAAAGGGATTTTAAGGTTTTTCCTCACTCAATCCTCCTAAACCCTCTTCCCTTCTCTCTTGAGCTCTCAATCCTTGAAATGGATGGAGGCAAGCATTCTTGAGCACTCATCGGGAGTTCCTCCCGATGCATAGTAAATCCTAGATTTCCTAAGGCCGCTGATGAAGAGGCCTATCATAGATATAAGACTGCTGGCATTGACCCCTCTAAAATCATCAAATAGGAGGATCTAAACTTCCAAGTACTACCACTTTTCACCCATACCACTCTCACTTTTATTCTTACTCTTGCTTATCCATTCAATTCTAAATTACTTTTTGAGTTTTTTGTAAGCCTTAGAATCAATAGTGAGGGCACTGCCCTCCAATAATATGTTAATAGGTGACCAGTAGAATAACCTATCAAGATTTCATGAATTCCTACACCTCTCTACTACTGGCGAGAAAATTCACTTTATGTCCTCAACTCCTGACTTTAATTGGACATCTACCAACACTACTCTTAGGGAATCTAATGTTAGATATCACATAACCCAAGTCAACACTCTAGTCTAGGATGCTCGAATTATTCAGCACATTCTTCATAACTCCATCATTCCTAAGGTTGGTGATATGATCAATATTACACATGTTCTCGCTCTTGCTACCTATTACATTATGAATCAAATTGATTTTAATGCAACTGATTTTATAATCTGATATATTAATAATCTGACTGCATTAAAGATCTTAGACACAAGAGAATGCCTCATCTAACTTTAGGACATCTCATTGCATTTTTCCTAGAAACCAAGTACAACTTCTAATTTTTTACACCACCTGATCATCTCCTAGTATACTATACCAATAGCTCCTTCCACATCCTTCATAGTGCTTGTCATCACAATGTTCATTATGTGGATGAAGAGCCTATAGCATAAGAGTGAGGACCTATTCCAGCACCTACCCCTATCCACCAGCAGTCTTAGCTCAATTTGCTGGTCCAGAGGTTCGATCAGTGGGAGGCCTATTTTAACTCCTATGTGGCTGAGCAATAGTAGTAACATGAGAATGGCTTAGCTCACTTTGATCAGTACGTAGCTGAGAAGTAGCAACAATATGATCAGGATATGGCTTAGCTTAGAAACCAGTTTGCCTCGATCCACCAGTTCTTCCAGCCACACCTCCCCCACCTCCACCTGATCAGGACCCCTTCTTATTCTAGTTTTTTTTGTTCTTGTGATCATTGTACTTTTGCTATTTTTTAGTTTCCTATTTGTTTGTTGTTGTTTTCTTCTCTTTTTATGATATCAAAAAGGGGAGTAACATGTATTAGTAGCTTGTATTTTTCTTTGAAATGTTTAATTCCATATTTTTATATTAATTTTCTATGTTCCGTTATTATGTGTTGTTTTTTATTTTAAAATAAAAAAAATTTACACCTCCCCTATATTTAAAAATATTTACTTAGTAAGGGGGACCTTAAGGAATAGCAAAATACTCTTGAATCATAAACCAACAATGTTTGCCATCATAAAAAAGGGGAAGACTATTATAAATCTGGACCCAAGTCTTATAATTTTGATGATAACAAATATTATTAAATTTCTCATTATGTTAATTAAATTCATTGCTTATCTATTTTTGCCCTGCTCACTAACATTATAGGTCCACTGTTCACTTGCAATCTCCATCAGCTCAAGATTGGGTAGACTAAGATTAAAGCCTATATTTTCAATCTTTTTGTACTTTTTATCTTTCTTGAGTTAATTATATATTTTGATGGATCCTAAAGCTAAGTAACCTTACACACACATTCAAGGGGGTGAGTTAGTTAGTTAGGAAGAAGTTAAGTTTTTTGAACTAATCGTATAGTATAATTTATATCATATGGATGATCAGTTAACCAAAAAACCCTAATTAGGGCACCTATGATAAGTAAGATTGATTAAACTCATCATACTGTATGATCCATATCGTACAGGATGATTAGTTATAATCAGCAAAATAGTTGCCAATCATAATTTAGATATATTTTATAATTCAAATTTTGTTCTAATCATACTGTACAATATACATCATATTATATGATATATGATAATCATGTCTAAATTGATCATATAATTAGGGGAATAATTTTGGCCAATTTATTCAATCAAATCATACAGGATGATTGGTGATGATTATACTGTACGACCCGAGCAATACATGGAATGATAATTTATTATCACCTATTATCCAAGACGAAATGTTATAGTTTTTCATCTAATCATACAAGATGACCCCCCAAGTTCATGCTATACGAACTGACGATAATTAATTATCGCCTATCATACTAGACGATCAATACAAACTCTTGAACTGATCATATAGGGCAATACATTTTATATAGTCTAAAAGGCTATTTTGTACTAATCGTACTAGATGATGCTCTTAATCAACTGGGCCGATCAGTTCATCTCTTTAAACTAATCGTATAGGGTTTATCTCCTCGTACAATATTAATAAGAGTACTTTGAACTAATTGTACAGAATGATCTTGGATCTTATTGGAAGATCATAGTTGGAAAATTGAAAGTTAGGGCTTTTTTAGAGGCTCTCAATTTAAAGTCTCACTTGGTCTTATTTTAAGAGACTTTTGCTGCTAAGTGTCTTGAGAGAGAGCATAGAGAGGGAGTTAAGAAGTGCTTTGGGAGAGAAGAGAGGGAGAGTTGTTTGTGAGGGAGAGTTATGAGGGATTCATATGGTTACTCCAAGCAAGGTTCTTCCCTATCTTCTTTAAGTTTTTGCCTTGATCCTTTGTAGCTCCGGGGAGATATTCTACATCGCTAGGTCTTGGTTCTCTGCCATGTCAAGGAGGGATAAAAAAGATTTCAGGTTCTCTATCTTCACTAGGACAGTAAAAAAGGATTCCAAGCTCTCTACTTTTACCAGGAGGGTGAAAAAGAGTAAGGTCCTCTGCCAATCCAGGTTGGGGAAAGAGAGTTTATAAGGGCTTCTCCGCCTTGCTGTGGGAGTAAAAGGAGAGACACTAGTTTTAGTGCAATACCTAGAAAGGAAGTTTTCGGGGAGTGGACATAAGTCAGGTTGGATTAAACTACTATAAATTCTGGTGTGTTTGCTTTTATTATTTTCCACACTTTATTTTTCTATGATTAATTATGTTGTTGAAAACTCTGATCTTTTAGTTATTGTGAAATTAATTCGCTTTCGCATCGAGGGATAAAATTTTCAATTTTTTAGATATTGAAAAGTTATAAAATGATTTTCTTTTCCTTAAGAAAATTTTAAATTACCAATTCACCCCCTCCTCTTGGTTAGTCTCGGGCTTACTCTTTAAGGTCTCACAACCTCCTCAAACTTTCAAAAAGAAATCTTATGGATGAGTTTATTTATAATATTATGGATATGTTAGTAGCTCTGCAGTATGTTATTTATTTAAAATGAATATTGGAAGAGAATTTGAATGTTCTAAAACTAGATCTTAGGATTTGCATATCACACCTCTAAAATTAGATCTAATTTGATAAGACCTATCTTGGTCGGGTTAGGTAATGACACTTCTAAATGATTCCTTAATAGTATTACATTATCATTGATACTTCTGCATTATGTTATGACTCGAGCTCACGAGTTTATATTTTTGATGATAACAAATATTATGGCTCACATCTTTATGTCTCATAGTACTTTCATTCTATACTTATTTGTGTGTATATTAAGATTTCAGGAGCACCATGTAACATCCAACAAAAATCCAAGGCTCAAGATTGGGTATAATAGGTTATGCTGTAAAGATCTTTGTAATATTCATTGATGTATTTTTGATTTCTTGAGTCAAGTCCTGTAAGGGTGTATGCTAGCTTGGTATTCATGCACATACATACTCAGGGGGAGTGAGATTGAGTCAAAACTAGAAGTTCAATTTTTGAACTAATCATACTGGATGATTTCTATCATCCAGGACAATCAGCTCTTTAAACTAATCGAACTAGATGATTTATATCATCCAGGATGATATTTTATGATCTTGAAAAATAGCCGCTAGTGATAATTTAGGCAAGGATTTAAGATTCAAATTTTATTCTAATCATCCTGAACGATCTAGATCATCCTAAATGATCTATGAAAATCATGCCTAAATTAATCCTGGGATTAGTCAATCAAATTTACTTAATTTGATATTCTAATCGTCCTAAATGATCTAGATCATCCTAAACTATCTATGAAAATCATGCCTAAATTAACCTGGGATTAATCAATCAAATTTGCTTAATTTGATATTCTAATCATACTGGACGATCACAGAATCATCCTGGATGATAGAATCATCCTGGATGATCAGTACAAATTTGAACTGATTGTCCTAGACTATCTAGATATCATCCAGGATTATCAGGTCAAATTTTACACATCATCCTGGATGATCTTGCAATTGTACTGGATGATATTTGGCAGCAAACTTAAGTTTTTAGGATTTTCTGAAGCCCTCTATTTAAGCACATCGTACTGGACAATTCTGTAATCGTCCTGGATGATCTTTGCTACCATAATTAATTTTCTAGGGTTTTTTAAGCCCTCTATTTAAGCTTTCTCAACACACTTGGTAAGTGTCTTTATCAACCATTGAGGCTTCATTTTTCTAGAGAAAACTTGAAGAGAGAGCCTTGAAAGCGAGAGAGAAAAGGGTGGAGTTTGAGAGAGGGAGAAGATCCTTGGAGGGGATTTCAAGGGACTGAGGAGAGGGTTTCACACGGTTGCTCTAGCAAGCTTGCACCTTAGTACCATCAAGTTTAAGGTTTGTCTTGAGGGAAGTTTTGGGAAGAAGAAAATCTCTTTGGTGTCAAAGAACCAGGTTCTCTGCCTTCACTAGGAGGGTGAAAAAAGATTCCAGGTTCTCTGCCTTCACCAGGAGGATGAAAAAGGATTCTTGGTTCTCTACCTCACTAGGAGAGTGAAAAGGATTTCAGGTTCTCTGCCACACTGGGGGAGGTGGAAGAGATTTTATAAGGGCTTCTTCGCCTAGCTATGGGGGATAAAGGAGAGTCACTAAAGGTTTAGTGCAATACCTAGAACGGAAGGTTCTAGTGAGTGGACGTAGGTTAGGTTGGACCAAACCACTATAAATCTGGTGTTTTCTTTTCATTTACTTTTTCGCACTTTATTTTTACTGCGATTAACTACTTGGGTGAAATCTCTGATTTGTCTTTTTATTATTAATTTAATTCGTTTCTGCTACAAGATAGAAAAAGATTTTTCTTTTTGTTAAAGAAGTTTTTAAATATCCAATTCACCCCCCCCCCTCTCTCTTGGTTAGCCTCAGGAGTAGTTCTATAGGGTTTAACACCCCTCATGAACTTTCACTTTACTGATTCGCATAATTTTCTTATTTTTTAATAATAATTCAATGATGTTTGGTTTAAGAATGATGGTTTATAGCCTTTCCATTTTGACATCCTTATTATACTGTCTTATAGGATTTACTATTACCATATTTATTTTACTATTTCTACACAGATTCATGATCATATTAATTGCTACTGTTATGATTTGAATGATTTTATGCATATTATTTTTTTTATGTGCTTTGAGTTCAATATTAGGATTTTAGTGACCTGTTGGGCTTTATAAGCTCAATATATATGGTTTAATGATTTTAGATTAGGGAAGAGATTCAGGAGTGTAACGCAGATGATATACAGGATTCTTTAGTTTTCACTTTCATTTTATCTTTTAGTTATTCTTTTAAGCTCAAGAGTGGATAGATAATATGTTGTATTTGTATGACTTCTCATTAATGTATAAAATTTTTTGGTAATGAACTCATATGTATATTAATATTTTGATCAATAGTTTTATTTTTATTGGTATTTTATTATTAAAAGAAATTATATAGCTGTAGTTATTATTATTAAAATATAAAATATATAATTCGTTATAAATTAGATTTTGGGGTATGATATAGAGAGGGCTAGGTGGGAGGGGCATGTAATAACCCAGAGTTTGAAAATAAATTAATATGAAATTTGGTTGTGTGAGCATCTCTGCTCTGTGCTTGTGGAGCGTAGTAGCACAAAGCTCTCAGGTTTTTGAGAAATTAAGGTAGCACAGTGGCATTGGGATTTTAAGTTCTGCAGTGTTAAGTATGAGAATTTGCTTTTTATATAAAATATCATGAATCATTCACTTAAAAACCATCACCACCCTATCCCCTCCCTGTTTTTCATGCATGCCATATGAGGAAGAGGGAGGAGGACAAGAGAGAGAAGAGATGAGAGATAAAGCTCACTTCGGGTTGGTATTTTCCTCGCTCCCATTACAAAAAATATTCTAATCATGGTAAGTAATCATAACCCTACATCTACTTTCAATGATTTTATGTTTTGCCTATTTTCTCCCTCCTGAAATTAATAAAAATACAATATCTCTTATTTTAGTATTTTTCAGTGAAACTTTTAATATGTGGTGGATATTGTCCCCCTAAATATTTTGACTAGCTTATATTGAATTTTTATTGGGTAGTTTTACTTATATGTCATTTTAATTGAAATGAGTAAGCAAATATTAAGTATAAAATGACCAGAAGTCAATGTACCACACTTAGGCATAAAATACATGATGAGCACTAATTTATTATACATTTGGTCCAACACGCACTACATGTATACCAAAGAGTATATTGAATAGGTTTACATGTTATGAGCATTGCATATGATGTGAATATGTTGTATGTTATTTTGATATACATGATATAAAATATGTGTAAAAGCAAGAGAGGCTAGTTGGAAATTGACTAATTCAGGTTGGCTGGAGACATGCTACCCTATATAAGAGGATGAGTCAATGGGATTTTTTTAAATGAGGTTTCTGGTGTAATCCTACAACAACAACAACAACAACAACATCAAGCCTTTATCCCACTACGTGGGGTCGGCTACATGAATCCTTTTTCTCCATTGTGTCCTGTTAAAAGTCAAATTCTCGTTTAAATCTAATAAAGAAAGATCATTTTTAATATTTTCTAACCAAGTCTTTTTAGGTCTACCTCTACCTTTCTTAACATAAGTCAAATCTAAGACCTCTACTTTCCTAACCGGGTCATCGGGAGGCCGCCGTTTTACGTGACCAAACCATCTAAGGCGACTCTCTCTAATCTTATCTTCCACTGGAGCTACTCCAACCTTTTCACGAATATGCTCATTTCGTATCCTATCTCTAAGGGTAAAGCCACTCATCCACCTGAGCATCCTCATCTCTGCAACACTTAACTTAGAATTATGCTTCTCTTTTAATGGCCAACATTCGGCACCATAAAGCATTGCAGGTCTCACCACCATCTTATAGAATTTTCCCTTAAGTTTGAGAGGTACTTTTCTATCACACAATAAGCCTGATGCATTCCTCCACTTCAACCATCCAACTTGGATTCTGCTGATAATATCCCCATCTATATCACCATCACTCTGAATAATAGATCCAAGATATCTAAAACGTGTACTCTTATTAATGACTTGATCGGCCAAAGTCACAATGCCCTCACTAGGTCTATTATTACTAAAATTACACTCCATATATTCTGTTTTAGATCTACTCAAGCGAAAACCTTTAGACTCTAAAGTTGACCTCCACAATTCTAGTTTACCTTCAACTCCCTCTCTAGTCTTATCAACAAGAAGAATATCATCAGCAAAAAGCATACACCAAGGTACATCCTCTTGCAAATGTCTAGTGAGAACATCCATGACTAAAGCAAAAAGATATGGGCTTAATGCTGATCCTTGATGTAATCCAACCGAAATAGGGAAATACTTGGTCAAACCACCTTGTGTTTGAACACAAGTAATAGCTCCTGCATACATATCTTTAATGATTTAAATATAAGCGTTATTAACTCTTTTCTTTTCAAGAACTCTCCATAGCACTTCTCTTGGAACTTTATCATATGCTTTTTCTAAATCAATAAATATCATATGTAAATCCTCCTTATTCTCTCTATATTTCTCCATCAAACCTCTTAATAAATGTATGGGTTCCATAGTAGACCTACCCGGCATGAATCCAAATTGATTTTGAGAAACATTAGTATCATGCCGCAACCTATGCTCCATAACTCGTTCCCATAGTTTTAAAGTATGACACATTAACTTAATTCCTCTATAATTCGCACAATCTTGTGCATCACCTTTATTCTTAAAAATAGGGATTAACACACTCATTCTCCACTCATCTGGCATCTTTTTAGTCTTCAAAACAGTATTAAAAAGTTTAGTAAGCCAAGAAATTCCTTCATCTCCTAAGCATTTCCACACCTCTATTGGAATATCATCAGGTCCAATAGCTTTTCCACCCTTCATTTTCTTCAAAGCCTCTCTAACTTCGGTTTTACTAATACGCCGATAAAAACATAAATCTTTATTTTCATTTAGGGTGCTAAGATCACTACAGTCAATTTTATTTTCACATTCTTCATTAAAAAGTTTAGCAAAATATCTCATCCACCTTTGTTGAATATCATCTTCTAAAAAAGTACTTTTTGATCTTCATCCTTAATACACTTCACTTGAACTAAATCCTTACTACTCCTATCTCTTTGTTTGGCTAGCTTATACATATATCTTTCTCCCTCCTTAGTATCTAATCTATTATATAAATCACTAAAAGCTAAACTCTTTGCATCGCATATTGCTTTCTTAGATTCCTTACGTGCCTCTTTATATATTTTCCAATTATCAGAATTTTTACAATTAAACCAATTTTTATAACAAATCTTCTTATTTTTAATCTTTTCTTGCACATTTGAATTCCACCACCAACTATTTTTACTATTAGGAGCTTTTCCCTTTGAAACTCCAAGCACATCTTTTGCAATATTCTTAATATAACTAGCCACTTTTTCCCACATAACATTAGCATCCTCATGCACAGATAAAATCTTAAGATCTAAAATCTTACTCTCAAAAATATTTTTGTTAATATTCTTTAAATGCCCCCATCTAATCCTAGGAAATCGTTTTACTTTATTTTTTATTTTCTTCCCCATTATCTTCAAGTCCAAAACTAATAAACGATGTTGGGTACATAAGTTTTCACTCGGAATAACTTTACAATCTTTGCAATCTAAACGATCTAATTTTCTTATAAGAAAATAATCAATCTGAGTTGTATTATATCCATTTTTATAAGTAATGAGATGCTCATTCCTTTTCTTAAATAAGGTATTAGCAATTAAAAAATCATAAGCTAAACAAAAATCTAAAATAGACTTACCACCTTCATTTGTCGTTCCAAAACCATGGCCACCATGAATGCTTTTAAAATCATCTACCTCTCTACCAACATGTCCATTTAAATCTCTGAAAGTACGAGATGCGCCAAGAGGGGGGGTGAATTGGTATTTTAAAAAATTTGACCCTACACAAGAGTTCTAATTTTTTTTTGTATTTTCGAAATATAATTTAACGACCAATGTGCGGAAGTAAATACAACGATCACAACGATAAAATTGATAACACTACGAGATTTAAATATTGATTTTTCACCAAGCAATTAAAACGCACAAATTTAAAAGCATGAAAAGTAATGTGCGGTAAATAGGAAAAAACACACCAGAGATTTTTATAGTGGTTCGGTCACTTGACCTACGTCCACTCCCCGGAGTCCTCTACTCCGGGATTTGCACTAGTAAAAGTTGACTCTCCTTTTGCCCCCACAGCAAGGCGGAGAAGCCTTTACAATACTCACTTTCACCTCCCTCGGTGCGGCGAAATACCAAACGCTATGTCACCCTCCCGGTGACGGCAGCGGACCTTCTCCTTTTTCTCCCTCCTGGAGATGGCAGAGTACCTTGGCGATGTTGATCTTGAAGTGATTCTTCCCTCGAGAACTTTCTTGAAGCTTCCAAAGCCATAAGAGGAGCAAAGCATGCAGCTAGCTTGGAGCCACCGTGTGATCCCCTCACACTACTTCTCCCTCACGCTCAAGCTCACCTTCACCTTCCTCTCTCAAGCTCTAGATCTCTCCAAAAACTTCTCTCTACCGAATCCCCTTCTTTTTCCTCCAAGCCTCTCACAGCAAAAGGATTGATCAACAACATATTAAAGAAAATCCTAAGTTATTTTTATATCAGGCTTCAGAAAACCCTAAAAGTTTCAACTTTTGCGTTTCTGATCGTACAGTACGATTTATAATCGTACAGTACGATTAGTTCAATTACAGTTCCGTCCAGTACGAGTACAGACGAACAGTTATTGAATTTTATTCATATCGTACTGTACGATACGTATATCGTACAGGACGATACTGTTGATTCGTACTGTTCGTACAGGATGAACTCTGGGACTATCCTCGGGACGAAAGAATTCATCTCTGTCAGTCGTCCAGCACTCCTTGAATCGTACAGTACGATTAGTGTTTTTCAGGATATCGTCCTGTACGATACGAATATCGTCCAGGATGAATAGAACAAAAATTCTTGGGATCGTCTGGTACGATCGATGGGACGAAGAAAATTGTCTCTGTCGGTCGTCCAGCACTCCACCAGTCGTACAGTACGATTAGTTCATTTCTTGATATCGTCCTGTACGATATGAATATCGTCCAGGACGATCAGAACAAAAAACATTGGTTTCGTCTGGTACGATCTCTGGGACGAATGAAATCGTCTCTGTCAGTCGTACAGTACGATTTAATATCATACAGTACGATCGACATATAATTAGAAACCAACGTTTATTTCCTGATTAGGGAGATAATTTTGGCAAGTTTTTAATTAATCGTACTGTACGATCCATATCGTACAGTACGAATAGTTCATAAAATCAAATTTGAAAACTTACCAAACTTATTCTGGCGGCTAGGGTTTCACAATTACAAATCATCGTACAGTACGATCTGGATCGTACAGTACGATAAGTTTGTAAACTTAATCATTAGAGAATTAGCCGTTGCCTAAGTATTTTCAATTAATCGTACAGTACGATATAAGGTCGTACAGTACGATGTAAAAAAATTTTTATCATTTTAAAAAAAATTTCTCCCCTGTATGTGTGCATGGTTGCTCCTTTCACATGCATGCTTCTGTGGCAGACTCAAAAAATAAAAATAAAGAAATAAAAATTACAGACTCTTCAACATCCTATTCTACCCGGTTTGAGTCTCCAGCAATCTTTAGCAGTATGCATCTGACCTGAAATGTTAGTGCTCATATACAAAGATTAAATATTTGTAATCTAACGGAAGTCTATATTTACTCAGTAAATATTAGTTGTCACCATCAAAATTAAGTGCTCGGGATCCTGGATTCTAACAATCTCCCCCTTTTTGATGGTGTCAAATAATATTTTCTGATGGACAGATGTTCTGACTTCTTTAGCTCCCCCTCAGAAGAGTAGCTTATTAATTTTCAAATAGGAGGAGAAGAAACAGTTTTTTTTTTAATTTTTATTATAACAAAAATACAACAACAAGATAAAAAAAAGTACTGAGAACATAAACAACAAATAGCATTTAATAGTAGGAAAAAACATAATACAAAACACACAGAAAAGTCTCCCCCTTTTGACAACACCAAAAAGGGAAGAAAAAGAAAAAACAAGTACAACAAAACAGAAAATAGAAACATTTACAACAACCTAAAAATCTGTATCCTGATCCGGAGGTGGCGGTGGAGGGTCGGGAAACAGCTGGTGGTACTGATGAAGGGAGGCGAACTGGTGATCTATCGATGTGAAGCACTCCCTAAACCATTTCATATCCGTGGCATGCTCCTGATGTTGCTGAGCAATGTGGGCGTCCAACCGTGTCTCCAGACGATCAAGTCGGCGAATAATATCGTCGTGAGGGTAGATGGGAGGAGCAAGGCCAGGTGGTTGGATTGGTGGTGGTGGAGGTGCGTCAGCAGGAGCATCAGCCTCCTCGTCATCAAACTCGGGATCGGCGGGAGCGGCCCCCCGATGGAGCAGGATACGAAAGGAGGCATCCGAGTAGAAGATAGGAAGGTGATCAGGAGGGAGCGGATAATGAAGTTGGTATTTTGTATCTAGGATATAGCCAATGACATGCCCTAAAGCAAGGTTCAATTTACGACGGGCACCGGGATAGCGGAAGGCAGACAAGGTATGAATGTAGTCAAACACCATTTGAGCTTCATTGAACTTGGTGCCAGACATAATGAGATAGGTGACGACAGAAAGTAGGGGAGTAATATGGATGCGATCTCCAGCTTTAGGTATAATAGATGTGCGTAGGACATGTTGGATAACACGGGCATTTTGAGTTAAGGTTTGGACCAGGGGTAGATGTTGATTAGAGGGGACACCTCTAAGGGTCATATTGACTGACGTCCAATCATAATCTTGGGAGATCATGGATTGGGGTCGAGGGCCTTCAAAGGACAGCCCTATGTGCTCAGCAATGTCGTCGACGGTGATGACGACATTCTGTTTACAGACATACGACGTGAAAGTGGTGTTTTCAAGGTTAATTCGGATATTTGCAAAAAACTCAAACATGAGTTCAGAGTGAAACGGAAAAGCGAGAGTCAGAAGAAATTGAAGGGTCGTGGAAGCGAATAGAGGCATCACCTCAAAACTAAGGGCGGCTTGATTTAACATGCGGGAGGGAGTGAACTTAGCTTCCTTGATTTTGTTATACGCTTTCTCGTCCGCGGCGGAGAGAAAGCGATCATCGAAACACCGAGTGGAGGAAGAGCTCCCGACGATCATACGACCGCGCTTACTGGACCCAGACATTGTGGAAGAAGGGATTGGAAGAATGAGAGAATTCAAAGAGATTGAAGGTGAGGAGAGAAGCAAGGAATTCCCCCCGTTTTATAGAGTTTGAAGAATATCGTACAGTACGATTGGGTATCGTACAGTACGATTTGCGCAATAATGTCGTCTGGACGACTTTTCAGAAAAGTGAGTCAAATCGTACAGTACGATCAGTATCGTACAGTACGAACGTGAGTGTGAGGCGTTCGTCCCAATGTGTCGTCAGAACGACTTTTGACAAAAGTGTTCGTACAGTACGAACAGGTGTTCGTACAGTACGATAGGCAATAATGTTCGTACCGGCCGATTTAAATTCGTCCTAATCCGTTCGACACGTGGATCGTACAGTACGTTTGGTAGTTTCGTACAGTACGATGACCAATAATTAGTATCGTACAGTACGAGTGGTGAATCGTACAGTACGATCGACTTAAGACATGAAAGATCTGGACCGTGAATGGGAATGGACGGCTGAGATTGGACTGATTTGAACCTTATCGTACAGTACGATCGTGGATCGTACAGTACGATCGTCAGAAAAGATCAAGGTTGGTGAGCAGCATGGGAAGAGGATCAGGAATCCATTTTTTTTTTTTTATTTTATTTTTTTTTTTGAACAAAACAAAACAGAGCAAACAAAATTTTTGTTTTACTTTAGGCTTGAATGTCTATGACACCTAATTTAGTTCTTAAAGTGCTAAAAGTGGCATAATTGAGTGGTTTTGTGAAAATATCAGCCAATTGATCCTCAGTAGCAATGTGGTGCAGTTCAATATCTCCTTTGGCTACATGATCTCTAATGAAATGGTGTCTAATGTCTATATATTTGGTTCGTGAATGTTGAATTGGATTCTTGGATATGCAAATAGCACTAGTGTTGTCACACATGATCGGAATGGTTCCTACAGGTAGTCCTAGATCTACAAGCTGTTGTTTTAACCACAATACTTGTGCAACACAGCTACCTACGGCTATATATTCCGCTTCGGCTGTGGATAGGGCTACAGAATTTTGTTTCCTACTGGACCATGAAACTAATGATTGTCCAATGAATTGACAGGTGCCAGAAGTACTTTTTCTATCTACCCTACATCCTGCAAAGTCTGAATCTGAGTATCCTAAGATTTCAAAAGAAGTGCTGTGTCTAGGATACCAAATTCCTAAGTTCGGGGTGCCTAGAAGATATCTAAGAATTCTTTTGACGGCAGTCATGTGAGATTCTTTCGGGTCAGCTTGAAAACGGGCACAGAGACACACACTAAACATTATGTCTGGTCTACTGGCAGTCAGATAGAGAAGCGATCCAATTATTCCCCTATACCTCTTTTGATCTACAGACTTCCCACTGGGATCCTTATCTAATTGAATATTAGAGCTCATGGGTGTATTCATAGCCTTAGCATTGTCCATTTCATATTTTTTCAAAATATCATTGATGTACTTAGACTGGCTAAGAAACGTTCCACCTTCCGTTTGTTTTACACTAAATCCAAGGAAGTAACTAAGTTCGCCCATCATGCTCATTTCAAACTCGTCGCTCATTGTTTTTAAAAATTCATTACATAGGTTTTTCTCCGTCGATCCGAACAGTATGTCATCTACATAAATCTGAACAATGAGTACTTCAACTCCTACCTTCTTCAAAAATAAGGTGGTGTCCACACTACCCTTTACAAAGCCTCTATCTAGTAGGAACGTACTAAGTCTTTCATACCAGGCTCTAGGTGCTTGTTTTAACCCGTACAGTGCCTTTTTCAGTTTGAACACGTGGTTTGAAAATTGTGAGTTTTCAAACCCCGGAGGTTGCTCCACATACACATCTTCCTTAATTACTCCATTCAGGAAGGCACTCTTTACGTCCATTTGATACAGCTTAAAATCCCTAAAACACGCAAAAGCTAACAGTACCCTGATGGCTTCTAGTCTAGCTACCGGAGCAAAGGTTTCTTCAAAATCTATTCCTTCAATTTGGTTATACCCCTTCGCTACTAACCTAGCCTTGTTTCTTACTACTACTCCTGAGTCATTCATCTTATTTTTAAAGACCCACTTAGTTCCAACCACACTTTGCTCTTTAGGCCTTTTGACTAACTCCCATACATCATTCCTAACAAATTGGTTCAACTCTTCTTGCATTGCTAGGATCCAAAATTCATCTCCTAAGGCTTGATCTATACTCGTGGGTTCAATCATAGATATGAATGCAGAATGGCTAACCTCTTTCCTAAGTCCATGCCTAGTTTTTACCCCTTCTGATGGGTCTCCTAAGATCAGCTCTCTAGGATGACTAGAGGAAAATTTCCAATCTTTAGGCAGTTGTTCCTGAGGTTCCGCTCTAGTCTCTATGGTAATGGTTTCTATTCCCCGTATAACCTCAACTTCTTCTTCTTCATGATTAGGTTCAGATGTCTTATTGGATTCATCAAATACCACATGAGTGGACTCTTCTACTACTAGGGTTCTCTTATTGAATATTCTATAGGCTTTACCTACAGATGAGTAGCCTAGGAAAACCCCTTCATCAGATTTAGGATCAAACTTTCCTAAGGGTGACTTGCCATTGATTAGGATGAAGCATTTGCACCCGAAAATGTGTAAGTGGGAAAGGTTGGGTGTCCTACCCTTAAGCAACTCATAGGGTGTCTTATTAAGTTTGGATCTAACATTTACCCTATTTAATACATAGCATGCGGTATTTACTACTTCTGCCCAAAAGTATCTAGGGAGAGTGTATTCAGCTAACATAGCCCTAGCAGCTTCAACTAAAGTTCTATTCTTTCTTTCTGCTATTCCATTTTGCTGAGGAGTTCTAGGGGCAGAGAAATTATGTTCTATTCTAACCTCTTTACAAAAAGATTCAAATTTATCATTCTCAAATTCTCCACCGTGATCACTATGAATTGTTGAAATTACACATCCTAATTTCCTTTGAATCCAAGTGGAGAAAATTCTAAATTCTTCAAATGACTCACTCTTATGAGCTAGGAATTTTACCCAAGTAAATCTAGAGTAGTCATCTACTATTACAAACCCATACAACTTCCCTCCTAGGCTGGCTGTACTAACAGGTCCGAACAGGTCCATGTGGAGAGTTTCTAGTGGCCTAGTGGTCCTGATATCCTTGATTGCATGAAATGAAGATTTAACCTGTTTTCCTAACTGGCAAGCATCACAAAGATGGTCCTTAGTAAAGTCTAACTTTGGTATGCCTCTAACTAAGTCTTTCTGAGTGATGTTCCTAAGTGTTTTCATATTAGCATGGCATAGTCTCCTATGCCATAGCCAAGAGTCATCTGCTATTGTTTTCAGACACAAAGAGTTTGAGGTTTCAATGCAGTTCAAGTCTAACATGTAAATATTGTTTATACGTTTTCCCTCTAACACAAGTGAATCATTTAAACTAATCATGCATTTGTTAGACAGAAATTTTATATCAAAGCCCTTGTCACATAGTTGACTTATACTTAAAAGATTGTGCTTTAAACCATCCACTAAAAGTACATTCTCAATAATTAAATTTTTAGTATTTCCAATGATACCTGAGCCCACCACTTTTCTGGTGGTGTTGTCTCCCAAAGTTACCTTGCCTCCTGACCTGGCCTCCAGTGTCACGAACTGCTTCATGTCTCCAGTCATGTGTCTCGAGCAGCCATTGTCCAGGTACCACATGCTCTCACTAGGTCTTTTGTGAGAGCATCCCTATAATGTCAATCATGGATTAGCTTTGGGAACCCAAGTGAGTTTGGGTTCCACATTATGCTTATGTGAATGAAATATATGCATGTTATGCTGTAATGAATACGATTTTGGTCTCCACACTAGATGTGTCCTATAGTGAATTGAGCATGTGCGAGCTATGTGACCTAGCATGCCACAAGAATAACATCTAACACCAGGAAATGGGTTCACTAATCTACGAGGGTGGTAGTTCCTATTTTTGGGTTTGGATGATGCATGCCGTGCTGGTTTTGAATGAGATGATTCACATGGTGGAGGCTGATAAAACTCAGCAAACGTGGGGGGTCTTTTATTATTTTCGAATGCATGAAGTTTTTCATTTAAGAATTTGTTCTCATTGTTAAGACTTGCATATTCGAATCTCAATGCATGCTCACTGCTACTAAGTTCCCCTGCTAGTTCTTCTAGTTCCTTAAATGCATTCTTTAATTCAACATGTGATGATTTCAAGGTATCGTGTGCAGTGGTTAACTCAATATGCTTCTTGTTTAATGCATCGTATTCATCAAGCAAAGACATATGATCTTTATCTAAGTCAGAAAAATTTTTTACTACACTAGCATGCTCTTTTTGTAAAGTACTAAACTCAGTATTAAGACTAACATGCTTTTTCTTCAACTTTCTATACGAGTCATGGATTTTTTCAGAAATAACAAGCAGTTCATCGTAAGACAGTTCACATACCTCATCTTGATCTGATTGATCAAGATTATCATTAGTCATAAGACACAGATTCGTTACCTCCTCCTCTGCTTCTTCTTCCGATGATTCTGAGACAGAGTCGGCCCAAAACGCTTTCTGAGTCTTAAATTTGCCCTTCTTGAACTTCGATCTTTCCTCACCCTTCTCCTTGGTTTGATGAGTTTTGATGTTGGGGCAATCAGCTCGGAGATGACCGGGTTTCCTGCACTCAAAGCAAATTATTTCAGATGCAACCTTAGTATACTTTGAGTTTTTACCTTTGTTCCAATTGCTTTGATGATGGCGCTGCTTTCTTTTCAGAAAATTTTTGAACTGACGAGTCATCAAAGCTATGTCGTCATCTTCCTCCGCTGCTGAGCTGTCACTTTCAGAATTGTTTGCCTTTAACGCCACTGCTCGCTCCTTTTTCTTTTCACCTGCATCACTTTGTCGTTGACTCACTCCTTGCTCGTAGGCAATGAGTGACCCAAGCAGATTATCAATAGAGTAAACATTCAGGTCTTTTGACTCAGTTATTGCAGTAATTTTAGCATCGTATGAGCTAGACAAACATCACAGTATTTTGTTTACTTTTTCCGAATTAGACAACTCTCTTCCTAAGGCATGCAGTGATGTTACAATCTGGGTAAATCGAGTGTACATGTCAGATATAGTTTCACTAGGTTTCATGCGGAATAGTTCGTAATCATGTAACAGTATGTTCAACCTAGATTGTTTGACCTCACTAGTTCCTTCGTACGTGATACATAGTTTGTCCCAAATTTGTTTACCAGTAGTACAGGTTGATACTCGCATATAGTCTTCTGATTTTAATGCGTAAAAGAAACAATTTAGACATTTAGCATTTAGTTGTGCTAACTCTCTATCCTCAATGCTCCATTCATTAAATAACAGTTCAGTTTTAATTCCATTCAACATACGAAATGGTGCAGAATAACCTTCTTGGACTAACATCCACATGCGATAGTCTAAAGACTGTAAAAATGTAGACATACGTATTTTCCAAAAATGAAACGGTATGTTGTCAAATAAAGGTGGACGAGTTATGGAATAACCCTCCGCAGTGTTACGGTTACCAAATTGAGCCATGGATCTTACGTTTCTAGGTTTTCTAAAACACTATTTTGAAACCCCTCTCTGATACCACTTGAAAGTATGAGATGCGCCAAGAGGGGGGGTGAATTGGTATTTTAAAAATTTGACCCTACACAAGAGTTCTAATTTTTTTTTTGTATTTTCGAAATATAATTTAACGACTAATGTGCGGAAGCAAATACAACGATCACAACGATAAAATTGATAACACTACGAGATTTAAATATTGATTTTTCACCAAGCAATTAAAACGCTCAAATTTAAAAGCATGAAAAGTAAAGTGCGGTAAACAGGAAAAAACTTACCAGAGATTTTTATAGTGGTTCGGTCACTTGACCTACGTCCACTCCCCGGAGTCCTCTACTCCAGGATTTGCACTAGTAAAAGTTGACTCTCCTTTTGCCCCCACAGCAAGGCGGAGAAGCCGTTACAATACTCACTTTCACCTCCCTCGGTGCGGCGGAATACCAAACGCTATGTCACCCTCCCGGTGATGGCAGCGGACCTTCTCCTTTTTCTCCCTCCTGGAGATGGCAGAGTACCTTGGCGATGTTGATCTTGAAGTGATTCTTCCCTCGAGAACTTTCTTGAAGCTTCCAAAGCCACAAGAGGAGCAAAGCATGCAGCTAGCTTGGAGCCACCGTGTGATCCCCTCACACTACTTCTCCCTCACGCTCAAGCTCACCTTCACCTTCCTCTCTCAAGCTCTAGATCTCTCCAAAAACTTCTCTCTACCGAATCCCCTTCTTTTTCCTCCAAGCCTCTCACAGCAAAAGGATTGATCAACAACATATTAAAGAAAATTTTAAGTTGTTTTTATATCAGGCTTCAGAAAACCCTAAAAGTTTCAACTTTTGCGTTTCTGATCATACAGTACGATTTATAATCGTACAGTACGATTAGTTCAATTACAGTTCTGTCCAGTACGAGTACAGACGAATAGTTATTGAATTTTATTCATATCGTACTGTACGATACGTATATCGTACAGGATGATACTGTTGATTCGTACTGTTCGTACAGGATGAACTCTGGGACGATCCTCGGGACGAAAGAATTCATCTCTGTCAGTCGTCCAGCACTCCTTGAATCGTACAGTATGATTAGTGTTTTTCAGGATATTGTCCTGTACGATACGAATATCGTCCAGGACGAATAGAACAAAAATTCTTGGGATCGTCTGGTACGATCGATGGGACGAAGAAAATCGTCTCTGTCGGTCGTCCAGCACTCCACCAGTCGTACAGTACGATTAGTTCATTTCTTGATATCGTCCTGTACGATATGAATATCGTCCAGGACGATCAGAATAAAAAATATTGGTTTCGTCTGGTACGATCTCTGGGACGAATGAAATCGTCTCTGTCAGTCGTACAGTACGATTTAACATCGTACAGTACGATCGACATATAATTAGAAACCAACGTTTATTTCCTGATTAGGGAGATAATTTTGGCAAGTTTTTAATTAATCGTACTGTACGATCCATATCGTACAGTATGAATAGTTCATAAAATCAAATTCGAAAACTTACCAAACTTATTCTGACGGCTAGGGTTTCACAATTACAAATCATCGTACAGTACGATCTGGATCGTACAGTACGATAAGTTTGTAAACTTAATCATTAGAGAATTAGCCGTTGCCTGAGTATTTTCAATTAATCGTACAGTACGATCTAAGGTCGTACAGTACGATGTAAAAAAAAATTTATCATTTTAAAAAAAATTTCTCCCCCTGTGTGTGTGCATGGTTGCTCCTTTCACATGCATGCTTCTGTGGCAGACTCAAAAAATAAAAATAAAGAAATAAAAATTACAGACTCTTCAACATCCTATTCTACCCGGTTTGAGTCTCCAGCAATCTTTAGCAGTATGCATCTGACCTGAAATGTTAGTGCTCATATACAAAGATTAAACATTTGTAATCTAACGGAAGTCTATATTTACTCAGTAAATATTAGTTGTCACCATCAAAATTAAGTGCTCGGGATCCTGGATTCCAACAATCTCCTCCAATAAAAACTCTTTCTTCAAGAGGTATCTTTTGTATTAATTCTTCTAAGTCATTCCAAAATTTTAATTTTGAATCCATATACAAACCCACTTGAGGAGCATAAGCACTTATAATGTTAACAACCTTAGCATCAACAATAATCTTTAAAGCTATAATTCTATCTCCAATTCTATTAATATTTATAACATTATCCTTCAAACTCTTATCTAAAATCACGCCTACACCATTTCTTGTACGACTGCTACCCGAATACCAAAGTTTAAATCCTAAACTATCAATCTCCTTAGCCTTCTCTCCAACCCATTTAGTTTCTTGAATGCACAGAATATTTATCTTCCTATGAATCATAACATCTATTAATTCCATTAATTTTCCTGTAAGGGAACCTATATTCCAAGTTCCTATCCTAATTTTAGTTTCATGGACTAGCTTCTTTGCCCACATCCGTCCTTGATGTGAGAACCCTTGCCTATTTAACACTGCACCCGTGCGGCGGTGCAGCGGCCCTTGCACACTTGTCGCTGTATTCAGGCCATACAACGCGTCGCTTCCAGGGGACGCCCTAATATTAACACAATTTCTTAAAGGATTCATGTCATTATTATTCGACAAGTTTTACGCTGGCTGTCGACTACCTAACGCAACCCTCCACTTTTCTCATCCAGGACTTGGGACCTGGCAACGGCAGTGTTTTCTGGTGTAATCCTAAGTGATATAAAAAAGGATGTATAATGAAATTAACTGATATGATATGATACACCGATAAGTGAGAAGTGACAACTTCTTACATGAAATCAACCTAACTTGTAATATGTGATATGAGACTGAATATTAGAAATAAGACTAATATAATTTAGATTTATTCTTATACAATTGGCCTATAGGATTAGATACTGGAAAAATATCATAAGTAGCTAGATGTCCTATCTTACTAACATATACATATGAGATGAGCTTACACAAAATTTGTATAAATGACTTGATATAATACGATATGCACATGATACATACATGACTTATACAAGCAAATTATTAGGTTGACAAGACTGATATGATGGAATACGATGTGTACATAGTACATGATGTACATGATATTACATTAGACATGGTATAATATATATATATATATATATATATATATATATATATATATATATATATATATATATATATATATATATATATATATATATATATGTATGTATGTATATATATATGCATTGATACTATACATAATACATAGAATATATGTTGATATACTCATATACATGAAAAGATGTGTACACTAAACTAAAGTAGAATTGATAGACAAGAATAGATTTATAACATACCCATTATGTTATAGTTGACAGAGTATAAGAATGACAAAGTGTATTGATCATTTGTATCACTACTGATCATTGAATCTAAATTACATTACTTTTATTGATTTTCATTACTCATATGAAATGGCACTACTCATATTGATAGATATATGCTCATATAACTACATGTTTATATTGATTTGAATGGATTGATTATATGCATACTATTTTTTATCGTCTTACACTAATTTCAGTTGTAGGTTCTAGTAACCTCCTCAACCATTTTCTCACTCCATAATTTTTATATGTTTTTTTGGAAGGGTACAGAACTCAGTGGAGTGAGGCTTAGCGGTGTTCCAAGTTTTATTTTACATTTTATATTTTGATTTTATTCTTTTGTAATAAGAAATCATAGGAGATAAATTGATGTTACATAATGAATCCTTGGCTATTATATATTATTTTTTAGGAGTGAATATAGACTGCTTTGATGTATATGATTTGTAGTTTCTTATGTGGTTTTTATTTATTTAAATAAGATTAGAGGCTCAAGCAGATGAATTAAAAGATGGAAGATATACAATTCTTTTAAATTTTGATTTTGGGGCATTATACGGGAGGCCTATGGCTGCTTATAGTAGCTCTAGAGAAGCAAAAGGGATCAAGATTGTATAAGAACTTTTGGGGAATTAGTGGTTATTTATAGGTAAAGGTTGAGGGGTTTTGTGGCCAATTTCGATAATAATTGGTCTTACCAATTAGTTGGAAAATTAAGGAGGATCCTGTAGGAGCTATTCAAGCCGAGGAACCATTAGAATAGGTTGGATGCCTTTAAATAGGTTGTTATACTATAAGACTTAATGTAGGTTATTAATAGAGCTTGGAATGAACCATTCCATTGAGTTGTTAGGGAGAGCCAGTGGCATATGGACCCAACAACCTAGGGAACTTGATCAGTTTCGTAGGCTTAGGAAATTATAGGGTTGGCCAGTTGGTTTATATTGATAAAGGTTAAGGCTTAGGTCTAATGGTTTGATCCACTTGGGCTAACCCAAGTGAGTTTTGTTGGCTAGGGTGGCTAGCCCATGGTCTTAGGAAGGTTCATGCCAAATTTGAGCCTAATTATATTTAGTTTGAAGGTTTTTACTCAAGGGGACCCAAGGTGGCCCATACAAGTTTATTAGACAAATTATAGATCAATGCCAAATTAAGTTGATCAAGGGTCAATTATTGGTTAAGTCAATACTAAATTAACTAAGAAAAATGTGGTAAGTTTTCTTATTTAAAATAGGTTTTAAATTGCTTTTGTAGGATAAGGGAAAATATTGGTCAACCCAACTAAACAAGAGTCAAATGGTTTAACCAAACCCCCTTGAACCATGTGTAGGGTTTAAGAGATGCATAAGAATCTCTATGATGTGTTCTAGGGTCTTTGGAAGTTGGAGGTTGGCCAAAGAGCTATCCTATAAGGCTTAGGATCAATGATTGGCCAGTTATGTTTTGAGTTGACTTTATTGAGTCAATTACATAGAATGTCTAAATAGGGAGTTCCTAAGTTTATTAACTTGGTCTAAGACCAATGTGAAGTCATTGAGGCAATGTTTGGAATCAATTGACTCCAAGGGACCCTAGGGATTAGATTGAGCTTCTACGAGTTCAAGTCTAGATAAAATCCATTATTATTGGACAAGTAATGGTTGAAATGTATGCAAAGGGGATTCAAATTGCTACGGGTAGACTATTAAGGATTTTATTGTAATGATTTAAATTTTTATTTGATTAATAAACTCCTAATTACCTGATTTGAAACTAATTAGAAAATCTTAGATGGATAGAAATCTGGGTGTGAGTGCAGAGGCACTTAATTTTGGTGCTACAGTGTCAGCCTTTCTACTTTATAATTATTAGGGTCATTTGTTGACCTCACTTTTAGCTGAGGTCATTTGACCCACATCAGCATGGTATGCAATTATTGATTTATGATCCTTTAACTAATAATCATTTGATTGTCAATTACCTAGCCTATATCCAGGTGATTCACAATCACCCTGGATATATAATTATCATCAATCTTCAATCATATAACCTATAATCAATCAATCAAATCCACAACCTACATATACTCCATCACTTATTCAATCCCCATTAACCAATCAATGAGTTCATTACATCTGAATTGTAGTCATATGATCTATCTGGTCACATGATCTATAATTATTCAACACTTCAATCATAGTCTATAATCACCTCTTCAATCACCTCCAATTTTCAACCAACCTAAATACTCTAAATTGCAATCACCTGAAGTTGTAGCCCTGCACTATAACCAATTGACCTAGTACACTACCTAGCTCAGTGCACTTACATCATTGGCCTCAATCTATCTCATAACCCATAATCAATTAATTAGTCTGCATTCTATAATCAACCAATTTACTCAGCCTAAAATCAATTGACAATCAATCATCTAGTTAATATCAAGCTTCAATCTCTTGGACAGCTGTAGTAATGCACTATCATCTCCTGACCCAATGCATTACTTTGCATAATGCATTGACCCCTGAACCTCAGTCATAGTCTACATTACCTCACTAGGAGTCCCACTTATCAAATCACCCATCATTAGCTCTCTCATCCAATAATTGATCAGCATGATCCAGTTGAGCTAGCTCAAGCTAGCTCAACTAATCATACACTTCAATTAACCTCCAATCAAAGCTTCAAATTAACCATGAACTTCATTAAACCTCTCTAATTAACCTTCTTAGTGAAATGGACCTGATTGATCACCCTGTCCCAGTCACCAGTTGACTTAGTCAATAGGACCTAAGATTGGTCAAACTTGACCTATATAGATTAATTCAATACACTCAATCAAGTTAAATCCCATCAAGTCCTCAGGACCATTTCAGTACATAGCTCAAACACCTTTGTACTTATCATGAGTCAATTAACTATTGATTTGACTCAATCAACCTATTACAAGTGGTTAAACCTTATCACATTCATATACATTTGCTCATACATTGAACCCAGCTCTCTGGACTCCTTCCAATCCACTTCACCAAAAAATCCACATCACATAGACTCCACATCAACTGTTCTTGATTGTTTGATTAGTCAAACAATCAACAAATCATGTAAATGAGTGCTAAATGGTCAGAACTCCTTAAGCAAATTATTCTCTCCAAAGAAACCCATCCCAACTGCTTAAACCTCTTGTAAAAGTTTTCTAAACACTCCCTTGTTGCAAATCTGGATTCAAAAAATATAGTTTTGATGATGACAAACATGTTTGTATTCTATTTTGCTTGGCTAACCCATTTCAGGTATAAAAGATCAATTGCAAGTTCAAACCAGTCCAAGATCGAGTCAGTCAGTCTTGAAATTTAGGTCCAATGTACTATTTTCATCTTTATTGAGTCAAATGCTATGTAACTGATCCCCTAGCTAAGTAACCTTGCACACACACACACACTCAAGGGGAGAGCTTGAGAGAATTAGAGTTTCTGTTCATTTTTTGTTCAGATCATCCTAGACGATATTAACATCATCCTGAACGATCCAATGAAAATAGAAACCCTAATTAGGATGATCATGTTAAGTCAGTTTGATTAAGTTGATCATCTTGGATGATATCTATATCGTACAAGATGATAGGCTTAAATCAGAAATTCTCAGCCGCCAGATTATGTTAGGCAAGTTTTATTTTAAGACATTAGGTCTGATCTTCCAGGACGATACATATATCGTCCATGATGATTTATCACAATCATGCCTAAATTAGTCTGGTGATTAAGGAAAGTAATTAATATTTAATTGATACGATCATATCGTCCGGGATGATTGTAATATCGTCCGGGACTATCATGGCTGTCCAGTGCATTTCACCTATACATCCAGAGCAGTGATCAGAATAATTTTGGTTGTTCTTGAACTAATCATACAGGACGATAGAGATATCATCTCGGATGATCAGGTCATTTTGAGATCGTCCTGCATGTTTCACCTGTACATCTAGAGCGGTTCTCAGGATAATATTGTGTGGTTTTGAACTAATCGTATAGGATGATAGATATATCATCCTCGACGATCAAGTCATTTTGAGATCGTCCAGCACAAGTTCCCCTCGACGTCCAGAGCAGTCTCCTGGATGAAATTCTTGATTTACAGTAATCGTCCCAGACGATTGCAGAATCATACGGGACGATCTGAACAACTTTTTTCTACTAATCATCCAGAAGAACCAGATCGTTCAGGCTGATACATGTGATTTTGAACTGATCGTACAGGAGGATCCATCGATCATCCTGGACGATATTGGCCGACCAGTTGAGATTTAAGATAAATTTTGAGCCCTCCTATAAAAAATCTTTTTCTTCTAAGAAGAAAAATCTTTTTCCACTTTCCTTTCCAGAAAAACCTTGAGAGAGAGAGCTTGGGAGAGAGAGAGAGAGAGAGAGGATCTTATGAGAGGGAGTTTATGAGTGATTCACAAAGGTTGCTCCAAGCAAGGATCAGAGTCATCTTCTCCATTCGTCGTCTCTCATCTTGTCGTTGTTTTCTGTGGGAGGATCGTTTGCAAGAAGATCTGGGTTCTCTGCCTACTTTAGGAGGAAGCGAAAGGAGTTCAAGTTCTCTGCCTGCTTCAGGAGGAAGTGAAAGGAGTCTAGTTTCTCTGCCTGCTTCAGGAGGAAGTGAAAGGAGTTCAGGTTCTTTGCCTCACTGGGTTGGTGGAAAGGAGTTTTGTACAGGCTTCTCCGTCTTGCTGTGGGAGTAGAAGGAGAGTCACTTTTGTGTTAGTGCAATACCCAGAGGGGATGCTCTGGGGAGTGAATGTAGGTCAAGTTGACCGAACCACTATAAAATCTGGTGTGTTCTTTCTGATTATTTTCTGCACTTTAATTTTCTGCTATTATCTACTTGGGTGAAATCTGTGGTTGATCTTTTTATTTCTGTGTTTACTTGTTTCCACTACAAATTATCGAAAAGATGTTTCCTGTTGCTTACAAATTTTTATATAACCAATTCACCCCCCCCCCTCTTGGTTAGCCTTGGGACTAGTTCATCAGGGCTTAACATCCCTATCGAACTTTCAAGTGGTATTAGAGCGGGATTCAAAAATTAAGTTTAAAAACTTTTGAATTTTGATCTATGGCTAACTTTGATAATCGCAATACTGCTGAAGGTTATTCAGTTACACGACCGACATTATTTGATAACATACCTTTTGATTTTTGGAAAACTCGCATGTCCACTTTTCTTCAATCTATAGATTATCGCACGTGGATTCTTGTTAAAGATGGATATGAACCATCTTTTAAAATGACTAACAATGTTAAAACTGAACTGCCTTTCACTGATTTGACTTTTGATGATCGTGACTTAGCCTAACTGAATGTCAAATGTTTAAACTATTTTTTCTGTGCTTTAAAATTTGAGGATTACATGTGTGTTTCTATTTATACAACTGGTAAAGAAATTTGGGATAGATTGTGCATCACTTATGAAGGTAGAACTAAAGTAAATCAGTCTAGGTTAAACATATTGCTTCATGACTATGAACTTTTTCACTGAATCTATTTCTGAAATGTATACGAGATTCACTCAAATTGTCACTTCTTTGCATGCTTTAGGAAGAGAACTTTCAAACTATAAAAAAGTGAACAAGATTTTGAGATGTTTGCCTTCTTCGTTTAATGCTAAGATAACTATAATTACTGAATCGAAAGATTTGAACAATTATTCTATTAATAACTTACTTGGGTCACTCATTGCTTACTAGCAAGGGGTGAACCAAAGACAGCTTGATGCAGGTGAGAAGAAGAAGGAGAAAACTGTGTCGCTGAAGGCCAACGATACTGACACTGATTCTTCTGGGTCTGATAGCGATGATGTTGTCGTAATCACTAGGCAATTCAAAAGCTTTTTAAGGAAGAAACATAAGAACTTTCAGAAGTGGAACAAGGGTAAGTCCAGTAAAAATTTTAAAGGTTCATCTGATACTGTTTGTTTTGAATGCAGGAAGCCTAGACACATTAAGGCTGATTATTCTACACTTAAAGCTCACCCAAGCAAAGACAAGGGTGAGGAGAAACCTAAATTCAGGAAGGACAAGAAACATATTCAAAAGGCGTTCTGGGTAGATTCTGCATCCGACTCCTCTGAGACTGAAACTGAAGAGGAGGAAACTAACTTGTGTTTGATGGCAGATGATCATCCTGGTCAGTCTAACCAGGAAGAGGTATGTGAGCTTACTATGATCAATTACTTGATATTTCTGAGAAAATCCATTCATCGTATAGGAAGCTTAAGAAAACTCATGCTAGCCTGAAGCTAGAATTTTTGAATTTACAAAAAGTGCATGAAATTTTGATTAAAGATCATTCTACTATTGATTGCAATCACATGTCACTACTTGATGAATTCGATGAGTTAAACAAAAAGCATTCTAATTTAATTGTTGAACATGATTTACTGAAAACCTCTCATATTGATTTAGAAAAAGCTTTTAAAGAATTAGACAATATGGCATGTGACGTGGAGAGTAGTAGGGGAGCATTGAAATTTGAAATTATAAGTTTAAAGAAAGAAAATGAATTTCTAAAAGAAAAAATTAGTGCTTTTGAGAAAAATGAAACACCTCCTACTTTTGCATAATTTTATGCACCACCACCTTTTGAAGAATCTATTTCAAAATAATCAAAGCATATTTCATACAAACCTAGAAAGAGGCACTATCACCCACGTAGATTAGTTAATCCTTTTCCTGGTGTTAGATATTTTTCTTGTGTCATGTTAGGACACATCTCACACACCTGTACTGTTCACCGTAGTACACATTAGGTGTGGAGGCCCAAATTACCTGTTTCACAGTACTGCACACATGCATTACATTCTTCTTTTCATAAGAAGGAACCCAAACCTGTTAGGGTTCCTAAATTTGATATTTGATGATTTTATAGGTGTGCTCTCACACAAGACCTCATGAGAGCATGTGGTACCTAGATAGTGGATGTTCAAGACACATGATTGGAGATGAAAATCAGTTCATTTCACTGGAGGCCAAGGCTGGAGGCAAGGTTACACTTCGAGATAACACCACCAAGAGGGTGGTATGAGCAGGTATAATTGGTGATTCAAAGAATTTCATGATTAATAATATTTTACTTGTAGATGGATTGAAACACAACCTGTTGAGCATCAGTCAACTCTGTGAAAAATGATACAACATCAAATTTCTGCCCACTTACTGTATTTTAAACTTAAATGACAAAATTATTTTGCAGGGACAAAGGATCAACAATGTCTATATACTGGATGTAAGTTGCTTTAAAGCTGATAGTTTAATTTGCTTAAAAACTACTGTTGATGAGTCTTGGTTGTGGCACAGGAGATTATGTCATGCCAGTATAAAAACCTTAGAAGAGTCACCCAAAAGGACATTGTTAAAGGTGTCCCCAAGCTTAAGTTCATTAATGACCACCTGTGTGATGCCTGTCAATTAGGAAAGCAAGTTCAGTCCTCCTTTCACTCTGTTAAGGACATTAGCACCTCTAGACCTTTAGAATTCCTTCACATGGATCTCTTTGGACCCATTAGCATTGCCAGCTTAGGGGGAAAAGTCTATGGTTTTGTGATTGTTGATGATTACTCGAGGTTCACTTGGATTAAATTTCTATCATATAAATCTGAGTCATTTGATGAATTTAAGTCCTTCTCCACGTGGATTCAGAGGAAGTTAGGTTCTGAGATCTTGACTATTCATAGTGATCATGGTGGAGAGTTTGAAAATGTGAAGTTTGAAACTTTCTGTGATGAGCAAGGAATTAGTCACAATTTTTTAGCTCCTAGGATCCCTCAGCAGAACGGGGTAGCTGAAAGAAAGAACAGGACCTTAGTGGAAGCCACTAGAGCTATGCTTACTGAGTATTCACTTCCAAAATACTTTTGGGCTGAAGTAGTGTCTGCCTGTTATGTGCTAAATAGGGTGAATGTTAGATCCAATCTAAACAAGACACCTTATGAGATCATTAAGGGTAGAACTCTAAACCTGTCCCACCTCCATGTCTTTGGCTGTAAGGTTTTCATATTGAATAATGGAAAGTCATCCTTAGGAAAATTTGACACCAAATCTGATGAAGGAGTGTTCTTAGGCTATTCTAGTGTGGGGAAATCCTTTAGGGTGTTTAATAAGAATACTTTGGTGGTGGAAGAGACAACTTATGTGGTGTTTGATGAATCTGATCCTAAGGGGACTATAGTTAAGGAAGAAGAAGAGGTAGGAGAGATTACCCAAGGGATTAAAAATGCAAATCTAGAGGAAAGGGTAGAATCTCAAAATATTTTGCATAGAGATTAGAGATATTCTTTGAGTCATCCTAAAGAACTGATCTTAGGAGACCCTTCTGAAGGTGTTAGGACTAGGCATGGACTTAGGAAGGAGGTAAACCATTCTACCTTTATCTCAATGACTGAACCCACCATCATCAATCAAGCCCTTTATGATGAATTTTGGATCTTGGCTATGCAAGAGGAACTGAATTAATTTGTAAGGAACGATATTTAGGAGTTAGTAAAAAGACCTAGGAATCAAAGTATAGTGGGAATCAAGTGGGTCTTTAATAATAAGATGAATGATTCTAGTGTGGTGGTTAGGAATAAGGCAAGATTGGCGGCTAAGGGGTACAATCAGATTGAAGGGATTGATTTTGAGGAGACCTTTGCCCCTGTAGTTAGATTGGAAGCCATTAGGGTGCTACTAGCCTTTGCCTGTCATAAGGGATTTAAGCTGTTTTAAATGGATGTCAAGAGTGCCTTTTAAATGGGGTAATAAAAGAGAATATTTTTATAGAATAACCCCCAGGTTTTAAGAGTTCCTAATATCTAAATCATGTTTACAAATTAAAAAAGGCCTTATATGGATTGATACAGGCACCCAGAGCTTGGTATGAGAGGCTTAGCATATTCCTGTTAGAAAGAGAGTTTGTTAAGGGGAGCATAGACACCACCCTTTTTTTGAGGAGAGTAGTGAATGATTTACTCATTATCCAGATCTATGTTGATGATATAATTTTTAGATCTTCTGATAAACATCTATGTGATGATTTTTCTAAAATAATGAGTAAAGAGTTTAAGATGAGTATGATGGGAGAATTGTCCTACTTTTTGGGGTTTAGCATAAGACAAATGGATGATGGAATCTTTCTCAATCAATCTAAATACACTACGAACATTTTGAAAAAATATGAAATGGATAAAGCCAAGCCAATCAACACTCCCATGAGCTCCTCTGTTCAGTTAGATAAAGATTCAAATGAAAAATCTATTGATCAGAAGAAGTATAAAGGAATAATTGGATCACTGCTTTACCTGACTGCTAGTCGACCTGATATTATGTCTAGTATTTTTCTTTATGCTAGGTTTCAAGCTGATCCAAAAGAGTCCCACCTGACTGCTGTTAAAAGAATTCTTAGATATCTTTTAAGGACCCCAAACTTAGGAATCTGATACCCTAGGCACAATACCTCTTTTGAGATTATTAGATATTCTGATTCTAACTTTATAGGGTGTCGGGTGGATAGAAAGAGCACTTCTAAACTTGTCAATTCATAGGACAGTCTTTAGTCTCCTGGTTAAGTAGAAAACAGAACTCAGTTGCACTTTCCACTACTGAAGTTGAGTACATTTCCTTAGGAAGTTGTGTGACCCAAGTTCTTTGATTGAAGCAACAAGTTTTGGATTTAGGATTACCTGTTGGCATAATTTCTATTATGTGTGATAATATTAGTGTCATCTATATTTCTAAGAATCTAATTCAATATTCTAGAATCAAACACATTGATATAAGGCATCACTTTATTAGGGACCATGTTACAAAATGGGACATTGAGCTACACCATGTAGCAACTGAAAATCAGCTGGCTGACATATTTACTAAACCACTGGCCTTTGACTCATTCAGCATTTTGAGGACCAGATTAGGTGTGATTGATATAAATACTTGATTCTGATGACTACTGATTTCTAATTTGTCTGTTTTTCATTCTATTTCTGTCAGTTAGTTGTTTGACTTGATTATCTGTTTCCTGTTGGTTTTTATTTTTCTGCTGATTTTCATTTTAGTCTTATTGTTAGTTTGATTCGAGTATTTATTTTGATGTAATTTTCTACTTGTTTTTTATTTACTATTTTATTTCTTTCAAAATCTGATCACTACTCACTACTGTTGATAAACTGAATTTCTGACTGAGAGTTTTGCCTTGTTTATATTTGGAAGCTTGTAAGCAGTGATTGACTCTTCTGAATCTGTTAAAGGGAAGAAACATTGATGATTGTTTCTCTTCCTCTAACTCCCTTTAATGGTGTATTATTTCTTTTGGATAAAAATCTTTTTCAAAATTAAAAAGTTGATTTTTGAAATAGAGATCTATTTTATCTTCCTACAGTAATCTACCTCATATGAATAGTATTTTCAAAACTTTGAATCAGTGTTATATTTTTCTTAATCAAGTGGCTGCACTTATCATATGATGTATGGTTTTTATTTTGTGAATTACTCTTCCTTATTATGGAGAGTGAGTTTTGTCGTCTCCTACGTCTGAAAGGTAATTTCACAGCTGAAACTCTTTAACGATTATGAAAGGAAGCAAGCTTACAAAAGATGCGCAAAGAGCGCTAAAATGAAAAGAGGCACAAAATAAGCCTAAAGCTAAAAATATGCGCAATGTCACCAAATTGAAAATACACAAAGTGTATCAAAAATCAAAAGATGTGCAAAGTGCCAAACAAATTGAAAAGAGGCACAAAATGAGCCCATAAAGAAATAAGCTTTCTTCCCTTTCTGATCTTTAAATGTCTTAGAGAAATCCATGCACCACTTAATATTTTCAAAAGCTTGAGACGAAAAATCATGATTACTGATTCCTTACTTTGTAATACTATCATATCAGATATTTTTCTAGAACGAGGCTTGAAAGGATCTCTTTTTGAATCTAATTTCTTTTCTTCTGAATTAGACTTTTGTCTAAAAGGAATTTGAACTGGTAAGGTGTTTGAGGTAGGAGTTACGAAAGTTGATTTTCCAACTTTTTTGGATTTCAGCGGTGTCGATTTTCTTCTTATTGGCTTTTGAATTAAAAATCAAGGGAAATTTCTAATTTCATGGAGCTAATCAATTAAAAAAATTATTATTTTTTAGTCCTTGCTTACTTTTGCTATGCTTTAGCTACTCTATTTTTCTTTTCTTTTATTTTGTGTATTTTTTTTCTGTTCATATTGTGTTGTCTGTCCTTCCTCCTTTTTGTGATGTCAAAAGGGGGAGTTAGTGTTTTGAGTGACTAGTAGTTTCTTGTACTATTCTAGTTGTTCTTGTATTACTCTTATTTTGTAGTTATTTTCCTTATTGAATTTTGTGTTTAGTGAATTTAAAATAATATTTTTCTTTCGTATGTGCGTTGGTTAACTCCTATTTATTTTATTTAAAACTACTGCATCAATATTTGCCATCATCAAAAAGGGGGAGATTATTGCAAATCTAAATTCAAAAAATATAGTTTTAATGATGAAAAACATGTTTGTATTCTGCTTTGCTTGGCTAACCCATTTTAGGTACAAAAGATCAATTGTAAGTTCAAGCCAATCCAAGATCGAGTCAGTCTGTCTTGAAATTTAGGTCCAATGTATTATTTTCATCTTTATTGAGTCAAATGCTATGTAACTAATCCCCTAGCTAAGTAACCTTACACACACACACACTCAGGGAGAGAGCTTGAGTGAATTAGAGTTTCTGTTCATTTTTTGTTCAGATCGTCCTCAACGATATTAACATCATCTTGGACGATCCAGTGAAAACAGAAACCCTAATTAGGATGATCATGTTAAGTCGATTTGATTAAGCTGATCATCCTAGACGATATCCATATCATATAGAGTGATATGCTTAAATCAAAAATTCTCAGCCGCCAGATTAAGTTAGGCAAGTTTTATCTTAAGACATTTGGTCTGATCGTCTAGGATGATATGTGTATCATCCAGGAGGATTTGTCACAATCATGCCTAAATTAGTCTGGTGATTAAGGAAAGTAATTAATATTTAATTGATATGATCATATCATCTGGGATGATTATAATATCATCCGGGACGATCATGACCGTCCAGTGCATTTCACTTATACGTTGAGAGCGGCGATCAGGACGATTTTGGTTTTTTTTGAACTAATCGTACAGGACAATAGAGATATCGTCCCGGACGATCAGGTCATTTTGAGATCGTCCTGCATGTTTCACCTGTACATCTAGAGCGGTTCTCAGGTCAATATTGTGTGGTTTTGAACTAATCATATAGGACGACAGATATATCATCCTCGACGATCAAGTCATTTTGAGATCGTCCAGCACAAGTTCCCCTGGACGTCCAAAGCGGTCTTCTGGATGAAATTCCTGATTTACACTAATCATCCCGGACGATCGCAGAATCATACGGGACGATCTGAACAACTTTTTTCTACTAATCGTCCAAGTTAATACAGTGATTTTGAACTGATTGTACAGGATGATCGGTCGATCATCCTGGATGATATTGGCCGACCAGTTGAGATTTAGGGCAAATTTTGAGCCCTCCTATAAAAGATCTTTTTCTTCCAACAAGAAAAATCTTTTGCCACTTTCCTTTCTAGAAAAATCTTGAGAGAGAGAGCTTGGGAGAGAGAGAGAGGATCTTGTGAGGGGGAGTTTGTGAGGGATTCACAAAGGTTGCTCCAAGCAAGGATCAGAGTCATCTTCTCCGTTCGTCGTCTCTCGTCTTGTCAGTGTTTTCTATAGGAGGATTATTCGCAAGAAGAACCGGGTTCTCTGCCAGCTTCAGGGGGAAGCGAAAGGAGTTCAGGTTCTCTTCCTGCTTCAGGAGGAAGCGAAGGGAGTCTGGGTTCTCTGCCTGCTTCAGGAGGAAGCGAAAGGAGTTCAGATTCTCTGCCTCACCGGGTTGGTGGAAAGGAGTTTTGTACAGGCTTCTCCGCCTTGCTGTGGGAGCAGAAAGAGAGTCACTTTTGTGTTAGTGCAATACCCAGAGGGGAGGCTCCGGGGAGTGGACGTAGGTCAAGTTGACCGAACCACTATAAAATCTGGTGTGTTCTTTTTGATTATTTTCTGCACTTTACTTTTCTATTATTATCTGCTTGGGTGAAATCTGTTGTTGATCTTTTCATTTCTGTGTTTACTTATTTCCGCTGTAAATTACCGAAAAGATCTTTCCTGTTGCTCACAAAATTTTAAATAACCAATTCACCCCCCTCTTGGTTAGCCTCGGGACTAGTTCATCAGGGCTTAACATCCCTATCGAACTTTCATCCCTAACCTTACTTTAACCCATGGTTTAGTCCCAAGCAATCCAACCACCCCATATGCTCATAAAAGGACAAAATGACCTTTATAAGTTATTATCCTTTCTCTATTTGATTCCTCTACCTTCTAACTACCCTAGACACTTAGCATTCATCCTAAAAACCTTCCAAACCAATCTTAGCCGTCCACACCATCTAGGGCATTTGAATTGAGCTCAAGCGACAAAAACACACATTGTAAGCTACCTATACACCCAGCCTCCAAGCTAGAACTCTCATTTCATTTTGGCTCCCCATGCATCCCTCAACATTCTCCAAGTCAAACTTCGACGACGGTGAGTTCTTTGAAGACACAAGCCTTTAGTCTGTCCAAGGCCTTTAGCTCATGATATTGACCTTCCCAAGCCGCGAAATCTTTTAGGGGATTACTCTGGGCTTCACAATAAGCAAAGCAAGCCCAAGAACACCTTCTAAGGTTCATACATTCAAGGTAACCATCAAACCCTAGTTTAGAAATTTTTTTGTTTAAATAACTTCTCATTAATTGCATTTAAAACCATAAAAATAAGTCCCCATTGTTCATTTATCACTAATAGAGCTCTATTGAAAATTTTGTAAGAATTAATCAAGTATATTTTTTGAGATTAAGCATTTCTTCATCATCTAGAGCTTCTTAGAGCAACATTTAAACTATACAACATCTGGACCATTGATCGTAAGATCAACAGTCCAGATCCTGCCATTTTATTTCACATCTGAACTGTTGATTGCTCTATTTCTCATCCAGCTGAATCACAGCCATTGATTTGAAACAGCGGGCAATCAAACAACTAATGCAGGATGCCGACTCAGTTAAGTGGAAATCACATATAGCCGCTGCCACTATCGTGCCTTAAATGTGGATGATTGTATGGTAGTGCAATCATTGGCATTAAATGCCACCACCATGCATTTTGAACCTGGCAATCAGAAGGCGTCGCGTGTACAGTTGTTGCCGTCATTTTAAAACTCATTTAATATTAGTTAATTAAATGGATTTAATTAACAAAATCTTCAAAAATTCATAAAAAAATAAAATACTTAACCAAAATTTGCATGTAATATATCATTTTCTTCAGAATTAAACCCCCTTTCATTTAAAAATAAAATTAGGGCAAAACGCTAAATATTTAGAGAGTAATTTTAGTTACATTATTTTCTTAAAATCCTTTATTACTCTCTAATTACCTAGCTAATTAAGCCTAAATTTTTCTGGGATGAATTAAGGCATGTTTATGACATCCAGTGATTTTCATGGATTTATTTAAGCCTTATTTTAATAATTATTAAATTTGTAAGGGTAAAGGTTAGTATTTAATTTATATTTTGAAGTTTCACCATCAATAAACCTTGGTTTCCTTGCATACATACAAACCACTTATGGAATTATTAAACAGAGTTTTATTATTCCAAAAAATGAATTTAAATATATTAGTTGAATATCTAGAGAGCAATAATATCATTCATATTTTTAAGCTTCTCTTAATTGCTCTCTATATATTTAGCTATTTAGATTCATTTTTTTGGATGAGAGAAAAATCATGCATTTGATTCCTATAGTTTTAGTTCACATGATTGATTGGTATTATTTTTTTATGTATTTGCAAGGGTTAGTAACCTTGATTGTCATCCTATCAAACATTAGTGTCATCTAAGGAAAATAATCAAGGACATGTCTAGTGAACTTAGGCCAAATCTTAGATTCACATAAACATCCTATTTGGATGAAACATTAAACATATCACACTTAGTGGCATTACACCCTATGATTAAATCTACTTTGATCTGACATTACTTGATTTTATAACAATGATTAATCATAAATTAACCCTTCATTAAGGGTAAAGCTCCAATAATTTCCAATAAATCAAATAAAATTCACAAAAACATCAAATATACAATCAACTTCAATCAAACTTAAATAAAATGTATAATCATTAAAAATTAAAATCAAAACTCAAATTGATTAAAATTTAATTAAAATTTTAATTACCCCTTTAATTAAATCTTAATTAAATAAATTCATTAAAATCAATTATAATTCAAAAATATAAAAAAATTAAATAAAAATGAAATAATAAATAAAAAATAATTAATTCAAATTTAAATATAATATTCCAATTAAAATTTAATTTTAATTCATCAAATAATCAATTCTTTTAATATAATTAACTAAATATAATGAATAAAAATACAAAAATATTTAAATAAAAATTCAGAGATTAATAATTTGAATTTAAATAAGAATTTTGAATAAATTTTAATTATAATTTATTAATAATTTATTAATAATTAATTTAAATTAATTAAAATTCAACAATTCCTTAAAAATTCCAAATAATTCAATAAAAATAAAAAAAATTATTAAATTTTAATTCATTTAAACTAAATTAATTTGATAATTTGATTGATTAAAATTTATTTTGATCAATTAAATTTAATAATTAATTTGGAATAAATAAATTTAAGCCTTTATGCTTCATGCTTAATTTCATTTGGAGGGTGTTTTAGCATTTGATTTCAAGACCTTTAATATACTTTAAATAACCTAAGGACCCCCATTTGTTGTGCATGACTCCTTTTATGAATGCACTAACACATTAGATTGGGGGGATCTTTAAACTTTAATAGTACACCGACCTTATACACTATGTTTGCTTCTATCTGGAGGGCATATGTATTTAATTTATAAAGTCCCTTCTTTATCTCTAATAAATCATCAAAGACTTCCATATGATCATCTATCCTGCATAGAGGATGGGTGTTTTATTTGTAAGCTTTAGGATTTATAAATTAATAACTCTTACACTTTAGGGTTATTAATCTATAAATTCTTTAAAATTAAATAAGCAACTTCAACATCTATAACTCAAATAATAAAATACAAATGCATATCATTTGAACTTCAATTAAATTCCCTTTTGACCTTTGATGAATTAACATTAAAATTACATGCAATCTAAACATTAAACTCCTATAGGATATATCAACGTCACACAACCTCTCCCACACACTTAGATGGTTTGCTAGGACAACCAACTTTAGCCTAGGCTAGGCCAATGGTTTGGTTCAGTTTGATTGATGATACATTTGCCTAGAGGGTATCCATGTGTGTTTGCTTATGTTCTGCAAATCTGGATGTCATATTAATTTTTTGTTGGTGCACCAGAGAGCGGAGTGAATGAATTCAAGGCCGTGTAATTTATTTATATTTAGTTTTCTGTATATATATATATATATATATATATATATATATATATATATATATATATATATATATATATATATATATATATATAACTGCTCACATTGCACCATCATATCAATATTTTTATATTCTATTCTTTATATTTGTACAAAGTAAAATGTGCCTAGGGATAATGTATATAAAAAAGTATGTAAATATAAGTATTTTATATTGCAATCCAGGATCACTAGCTTGTGTTTTTGAAGATAACAAACATTATTGATTGAGTTTTTTATTTCTCTTAGCATGAATACTAGATATTATATTTTTTCTATGCGTACTAATATTTCAGGAAAAATATACACCACTCAAGACTATTGAAGACTCAAGCTTGGGTAGAATAAGGTGTTAAGTTAAAGAGTTTGTAATTTTAACTTTCTAATAATTTTCTATTTCTTGAGTCTAGCCACATAAGGGTGTGCAATTGGTGACCATGCACACAAACATAAGGGGAGTAAAGAAAAATCTAAGATAAATTTTTTTTGAACTAATCGTACTGTACGATCAGTTATTCAAAAAATGGTATTTAACAACTAATTAAATCATTAATTGTAATGAACTAATCATACTGTATAATGCCTATCATACTATATGATTTGTTTCTATATGTAAACCCTAGCCGCCAGATAAATTAAGAAATAAATTTAAAAATTAATTTTTGAACTAATCATATTGTATGATCCTAATCATACGATATGATATTTTGAAATCTTAATTAAATTATCTCCTTTAATTAACCAATCAAATCATGATTTAATTAATGATAGTAGATCGTACTGTACAAACTTGATCATACCATACGGTTGACAAAGATAAAATTTGGTCCTCCCAAATATCATACCAAATGAAATCATGATTATTAAACTAATCGTACTGTATAATGTTTACATCGTATTAGATGATCTACTAGAAATTAACTAACTGTACTGTGCAATCAAAATAATACAGGATGATTGATAGAGATGATTTTTAAATAGATCGTACTAGACGATTTCATGATTATACTATACGATATATTTGTAAAGTTTGAACATTTCATATGAATGACTGTTTACATCATACTATATGGGTCTAGTTTTTAAACTATTAGGACTGTACAAACTCATATCATACTATACGAACAGAGACGATATAACTTGAATTTTTAGGGTTTTTTTTATGACCAACACTTAAGAAATATTTCAATAATCTCTTAGAACAAGAGAGAGGAGTTATTGGCTATTGAAGGTACTCTAAGAGAAAAGATTTCTTAAGAACTCTTGTGTGAGAGAGGAAGAAGAAGGTGAGGTTGAGCGTGATGGAGAAGTAGTGTGAGGGGTTCACACTGTTGCTCTAGGCTTACTTACACCTTGGTTCCTCCTGTGGCCTAGTGAATCCTTAAAGTTTCTCTTGGGAGAGAAGATTCTAAGTCAAGTCCTCTAGGTTCTCTGCCATCTCCAAAAGGGAGAAAAAGGAGTTGTGGTTCTCTACCTTCTCTAGGAGGGAGAAAAAGGAGCTGAGATTCTCTACCTTCTGAAGGAGGGAGAAAAAGATTGAGGTTCCACTGCTGTCACCAGGAGGGTGATATAGCTTTTGGCACTCCGCCGCACCAGAGTTGGTGAAAGAAATTTCTATAAGGGCTTCTCCACCTTGCTGAGAGGGCTAAAGGAGAGATACTTAGTTTAGTGCAATACCCAGAGTGGATGACTCCGAGGAGTGGATGTAGGTGAAGGTTGACAAAACTACTATAAAAATTTTTGGTGTACTTTTTCCTTTTCGCATTTACTTTTCTATGATTTTATTTTTCTATTATCTACAAGTTAAAATTACATCATAAATTTTAATATTCACAATCAACTTCAATTAGGATAGGTTGTTGCTTGCAAAAAGAATAACTTGCATGTTTTGAAAAAATATCTTAAATTCTCAATTGCTTTCGCACATTTTTAAGTATTGTTTTAAATTAGTTTTAAAATCATTTTTCAAAAAAAATTATTATTACATAAGTATTTCTATTGAGTACTTTTTTAAATCACCAATTCACCCCTCCCTCTTGGTGCGCCTCGGGCTAATTCATTTACATATCTAAAAATCTAATTCAACACTCCTGCACAAAGCATATAGATATTAAGAATCACTTTATAAGAGATCATGTAGCCAAGGGAGATATAGAATTGCATCATATAGTTACTGGAGACCAATTGGCAGACATCTTTACTAAACCTCTAGCCTATAACACCTTTAGCATCTTGAGGATTATATTAGGTGTTATAGACATTCATGCTTGATATAGGATAAATTTAAAATTTTTTCTATCATTTGAAATCAACTATTTCTTTGTGTGCTTCAAGTTTATGTTATTTTAAATTTGTGTGTTTATTTTTTATATGTTGTTTTATTTTGTATTTTTGTTTTTATTTTTATTTAGTAGATTTTCCCTGATCATCACACACTTTTCATTGAAGAAAATTTAAAAAAAAAACAAAAAAAAACTATCCACATCATACTATACGATTAACCCTCGTACTATATGATCTACACAACTTACACAAGCCTCTACCTTTAGATTAGATCAACGGTCAAGATAAACTCCATTATTGGATATCAAACTATACAAACCTCTTTTCATATTGTACGATACACGTGTTAGAATCTTCTAGGATGAAGTCAATACGGCTGGTATGAAAATAATTCCACTTCATACTGAATGAACCTCCATTCGTATTGTGCGATACATGTGTTAGAATCTATTGGGATGAATTCAATTCAGTTGGTACGTTCATAATTGCACTTCATACTATACAAACACATGTTCATACTGTACGGTATATTTAGTTAAAAGTCATTATGATGACTCCTTGGGATGAACACATTTCCTTAAGATCATCCAGTATGATACTGATCGAACTGTATGATTTGATCATCTTTTCCGGCAAGTCGTCCAGACGATTTAACTCCTCTGATCATACTATATGATATTATATTGTATTGTATGATTGGTTGAAATTCAATAAATAGAGGTAGTTTTCTTAGTGCAAACCACTCAACTTTCAATTCATTTCCCTTCTCAAACTCATACACCCACAAACCTACAATTCTCAAATAATCAGAGGTAGAAAGCGAAGCCGATTGACCTAGGGAGGCTCTTTATCTCATCTCCCCATCGACAATCATTTTCAATCTACTCAAAATGAAGATGCATATAACCGATATAAGGAGGCTCATATGACCCCCTAAAGAATGCTCAACCAACATGCCCTAAACTTTGAGGTGATGAGCATATTTGCTTCCACAACTCTTCAATTTCTTCTCACCTTAACATTCCCTTTCAATTCAGAACTTCTCTATGAATTCTTAGCAACCTTAGAATCAATTTTGAAACCTACACCATGTCCTCCTATGTTTTTCATCACCCTGTAGAAATCAATAAGAAAGATTTAGGGGAATATATCTAACTTTCTACTGAAGGACCCCATCCACAATCCATGGCCTCCATGGGTGATTATGATTGGAGTGTTGTAAGTTAAATGATTTGAAATGTCACCTTAATCAACACCAACCTTTAGTCCATTCCCTAGACCAGAATGTAAGAGTTATCCAGCATGTTCTTTGTACCTCAGTCATACCTAAAGCTGGAGACTGTGTCAATATCACTCCATTGCTTTACTTAGTGACATATTTCATAATGTCAAATACCAAATTTGAAGAAGCACAAATACTCATCGATTATATTCAAAACCTGGCACCTATTTGACTCGCCTCAACTAGAAGAAACAAAATGTCACCTTAGGTCACATCATATGTTATATCTTAGAGAACCATAACTAACATCAACACCTCACTTTTATTCATATGAGGAGATGGTACAAAGATTCGATCTCCTAGAGTCTCGCTTGGACCAACAGCAATAGCAACACGAGACTGACATAGCTTGGTTTGCAGAATAATTCTCCTCAATCCAATAACAACTCTCATCAATTCATAACTACTTCCAGCCACCACCACCACCTGATCAGGGATCTTCTTTCTATTAGTTTATTTTTGGTGGGATGTATTTTCTATTTTTCCAGTCTTGTAGTTTTATTTCTTACTTTCAGTGTTTCTCCTCTTTTTGGTGATATTAAAAGTGGGAGTATGTGTTTGGTTGTATTTCTGCTTTTGTTAAAAAGTATTTTGTTTATGTTTTATTTTTCCCTACTATTTTATTTTATTGCATTAATATTTAAAAAAATAAAAAAAAACTTGAAAAAGGTGCAACCCCGATTTCTTTTAAAATTTATCATCTAGTGAGGGGGAGCTTAGGAGAAACGAACTTCAATTTTACTTTTAACAAAACATATTTGCCATCATAAAAAAGGAAGAGATTATTACAGTCCAGGAATCCTAGCTTATATTTTTTGATGATAACAAATATTATTGATTGAGTTTTATATTTCTCTAAGCATAAATACTAGATATTGTATTTTGTCTGTGTGTACTAATATTTCAAGAAAAACATACACCACTTTAGACTACTGAATACTCAAGCTTGGGTAGAATAGGGTGTCAAGTTAAAGAGTTTATAATTTAAACTTTCTTATAATTTTTTTATTTCTTAAGTCTGGCCACATAAGGGTGTATGCAATTAGTGATTGTATACACACACAGGGGGAGTAAGGAAAATCTAAGATAATTATTTTTGAACTAATCATATTGTACGACTTACAATTGTACTGTACGATCAGTTATTCAAAAAATAATCTTTAACAGCTAATTGAATCATTAATTGTAATGAACTAATCATACTATACGATGCCTATCGTACTGTATGATTTATTTTGATCTCTAAACCCTAACCACCAAATAAATTAAGTAAGAAATTCAAAAAATGATTTCTGAACTAATAGTACTATATGATCCTAATCGTGCGGTATAATATTTTGAAATTTTACTTAAATTATCCATTGTAATTAGTTAATCAAATCATAGTTTAATTAATGATAACATATCATACTGTATGATCTTGATCGTACCATATGATTAACAGAGATAAATTTTGGTCATCCCAAATATCATATAAAATGAAACCATGATTATTGAACTAACGTACTATAAGATGTTTATATCATACTAGACAACTTACTGGAAATCAACCGATCATACTGTATGATGAGAATAGTATGGGAAGATTGACAGAGATGATTTTCAATTGTCCCATGGATCATCCTATACGAATACAGAGAAATTAAATAGATTGTACTACACGACCTCACGATCGTACTATACGATATATTTGCAAAATTTGAATAGTTCATCTAAATTACTATTTGCAACATACTGGACGGGTTTAGTTTTTAAACTATTTGTACTATATGAACTCATATTATATTGTATGAACAGATACGAGACAACTTGAATTTTTAGGGTTTTTTTAAGACCAATACTTTATCAATGTTTTAATATTCTCTTAGAACAAGAGAAAGGAGTTGTTGGCTGTTGAAGGTACTCTAAGAGAGAAGATTTATTGAGAGCTCTTGGGTGAGAAAGGAAGAAGAAGGTGAGGTTGAGTGTGAGGGAGAAGTAGTGTGAGGGGTTCATATGGTTTCTCTAGGCTTGCTTACACCTTGGCTCCTCCTGTGGCCTGGTGGGTCTTCAAAGTTTCTCTTAGGAGAGAGGCTTCTAAGTCAAGTCCTCTAGGTTCTCTACCATCTCTAGGAGAGAAAAAAAATGAGTTGTGGTTCTCTGCCTTCTCTAGGAGAGAGAAAAAGGAGCTGAGGTTCTTTGCCTTCTCTAGGAGGGAGAAAAAGATTGAAGGTTCGCTGCCATCATTAGGAGTATAACTTTCGGCACTCCGCTGCACCAGGGTTAGTGGAATGGATTTTTGTAAGATATTCTCCACCTTGTTGAGGGGGCAAAAGGAGTGACACTTAGTTTAGTGCAATACCCGGAGTGGAGGACTTCAGGGCGTGGACGTAGGTCAAGCTTAACCGAACCACTATAAAAAAAATTTGGTGTGCTTTTTCCTTATTCCATTTACTTTTCTGTGATTTTATTTTTCTATTATTTGCAAGTTAAATTTACTCCACAAATTTTAATATTCACAATCAACTGTAATTAGAATAAGTTATTGCTTGTAAAAAGAATAACTTACATGTTTTGAAAAAATATCTTAAATTCTCAATTGCTTCTGCCCATTTTTAAGTATTTGTTTTGGATTAGTTTTAAAATCATTTTTTGAAAAAAAAATATTATTGCATCAACATTTATATTGAGCAATTTTTTAAATTACTAATTCACCCCCCTCTCTTGGTGCGCCTCGAGCTAGTTCATTGAGGTCTCACAACCTCCTTGAACTTCCATTTTAGATTTTTCTATATATATCAATATGTACAGAGTCATGAGTTATAAAAGGGTCAAATGCAACTACTTATATATACAAGTGGGGCTCCAAAGAATAATTCTCTTTTGGAATTCCATAAAAGACTTGTAACTCAAAGATTATAAGAAACTATATTTGATTCTATATGTATATGGTAGGATTAGAATTCAAGTTTATTTTTGGTGGAGCCTGGCCACCATTATTTTTTTGTAGACCCTGTGTTGTACTTTATAAATTTATAAATCAATGAAACAAGTTCTTTTATATATTGTTATTCATGAATCATTTACATTGTGCAATTAGTTTTCTATTTTTTGTAAACATGTTGTATAGAATTTGATTTAAAATTTCTGAATAACAACACCTTGATTCTTAGGATAGAGCTTACCAAATCCTGCACGTATGTCAATTGTTGTGTTTAGGACTGTTAATTGGCAACTTACTCTAGGCAAGTGTAAGTCCATATTGTATACACCTCTCTCCCTACACATCTTTCTCTATTGTATTCAAATTTAAATTTCCAAATTCAATTGTAGAATTTATAATCTATAGCCTGTGTATCAAAATCAAAAATAGTCCAATCATTTTTTTAAATCAATATGAATTTTGAAAATATTTAGTCTTCACTTTACTCAAGAGTATTCTCTTAGGAGATATAATTAACTATAGGGGCTTACCCTTATAAGGAATCTAGAACCCATAATAAAATAAATCCTATCTTAGTTTTACTCTAAGGTAGGGGAAAAATCTTTGAATGTAGCCCTTTGCTTTAAACATTAATTTAAGTTCATAATCAAAAAGTAAATGAATATTCTTTTTATCCTTATGGGTAATTTGAATGTCTCTTATATATTTGATTATGAAAATAAGCGGATGAATTTAATTCCATGAATAAATAATAAGTGAATATTCCTTTTATCCTTAGGGATGAATTGAATATTTTTTATGTAGTTTGATTATGGAAATAAATTTGTTAATATACTTTCATGAGTAAAATGATAAGAAAATATTCATTTTATCCTTAGGGATGAATTGAATATTCTTTATGCAATTTTGATTATGAAAAAATATCTATATTCTTTGATTTAATTTTATGATAAAAATGGTAGGCGAATATTCTTTTTATCCTTTGAGGTAAATTGAATATTCCCTATGCTGTGTTTATTCATAAAGATAAATTGAAGGTTTCTCTTATCAAATCAACAGTGAGACATTATATTATCCTTTGGGATGATATAATGTCAATCTATATAGATTTTATTAAATAGATCTAATTACAATTTAAAGCAAATATTATGTGGACATTTAATATACCTATAACACCACTTAAATTTAAAAATTTTGTCCACACCAGCACTAGGGTCTAAAGTATTACAGTGCTAGATCAAAGAAAATAAATTTTTAAATACCTAAACCTTCTAACTCATTTATTACCCCTAACCCATACCCCCTCAGCTCATTTTGCAAGCTTTGGTCGAGGAAGAGAAGGAGAGAAGAGGAAGAGAGAAAGTTAGCTTTGTGTTATTTTGTCCATTGAACTAATTAGCATTGTTCTTCATATAAATTTAGATAATCTTAATCCTACTTCTAATTTCAATTATTTTATTTTCTAATGATTTTTCTCTCTCAAATCTATTTAAAATGCCATATCTTATGATTTAACAAACTTTCACTGTATAACTTTGATATGTTGTAGACATTTCATTCTGAACAAATTGATATAATTATCTTGCGATTTCACTGGGTAGTTTTACATATATGATATGTTTACCTAAAATGATAAAGATAAAGATACAAAAAATGATTTAGGAGTGTTACATTTGGTTTAATCTAGTCTGACATAACATGTATATGCTACTGTACATCTAACATCGCACACATAGTTGATAATTAAGATGCATTTGATATGATATATATTTTTACATAATTTTTAACAAGCACACTGACATGCATACTGATAGCCATATTGAGCGTAATTACTATAGTTTATAGTACTGCTATGATTTATATACTATTTTAATTACACTATATATACATATAATATATGATATATGCAATTATAAATGACAAATGCATGATATAGCGTATGTGTGCATCTATAATAAAGGTTGGCTGGAGATTTAACTAATTCAAGTTGGTTAGACATATGTAACCCTTTATAGGAGAGTCAGTCAATGGGCTCTCCTTTAAATAAATGTTTGTAGTATAATCCTAAAGAATATGAAGGGAGGCATAAGATGTAACAACTCAAAAATGAAAAAAAAAGTTAAGATTTGAAATTTTTGTCTTTTGAACCTATTTGCTTGTGTTTAAAAGTATTTTAATATTTAAAAAGGTTGCATGTATTCTAGAATGAGTTCTAAGAATTTGGAGTAAATTTTGGCAAAATTTAAAAAATATTATTATTTGAGTGCCATATTGCTGGATGTTTGAACGATGCGGTGTTGTTATAGTATCAAATGCCAAGTAGTAACATTTCAACTTTGTAGTCTCGAATTTTTGGAAAATGAACTAGCACTACAGTGCTGAAAGGTAGTGCGACAGTGCTAGGCCACTAATAGCACTTTAACTATATTATAAAATAACTATCTGATATATTTCATTCGGGTGGCAATCAGCATTAGAGAAAGAAAGAGAAGGGTTCTATTCCATTTTGGGCCGCTTTGGGTCATTTTTAGCCGTCGGGCTAGTTAAGAAAGTGGTCCGGATTGAGGTAGGTCACATTACACCTATCTCAGTTTTCAAAAAATAATTTTTTTTGGATTCTTTGATTAAATTTATATTTTCATTACCGATATCTAAGGATAACTTTGCACTAAAAAAACTTTCACCGCGTAACTTTTTATATATTATAGAGATTGAGATTTTTAATATTTTGACTATTTTCTAGACATTTTCCCCTGGTGATTTTGACAATTGTGTGATTATTATTGAATAAAAAATAACATGGACTCTAAAAAATAGTGTAGTGGTATGATTAAAGTCTTAAAATAATATTTTACACTGATAATTTGATTAAGTTTTGAAACTGTTAATTTTTACTTAGTACATATTTATTTAAGTATATTATTAATATAAACATTGAGAATGAATAATGATATGTGAATGGGTGTTAGCTGGTCGATATTGTTGTTATAATACTATGATAATAAAGTATGTAAAAATAAATAAAAAGATGGTTTTACTGATGTTGGCTGAAGATTGACTAACATGTACAAGATGATGGGCCAACGAGCTTTCCTTTAAATACAGTAATTTTATGTTATCCTATACTGATTAACTGATGCACTAATTGTGAGTTATAAGTGAAAGTACGAGATGCGCCAAGAGGGGGGGTGAATTGATATTTTAAAAAATCAACCCTAAACAAGAGTTCTACTTTTTGTAATTTTTTAAAGGATAACTTAACGAGTAAAGTGCGGAAGCAAGTAAAATGTTCACAATGACGATATTGGTGATACAATTGTAACTTTCACAATACAAGATTTAAAATATGATTTTTCACTAAGCAATTTAAAGTACTAATTAAAAGCATAAAAAATAAAGTACGGTAAAATAGAAAAAGCACACCAGAGATTTTATAGTGGTTCGGTCACTTGACCTACGTCCACTCCCCGGAGTCCTCTACTCCGGGATTTACACTAGTAAAAGTTGACTCTCCTTTTGCTCCCACAGCAAGGCGGAGAAGCCTTTACAATACTCACTTTCACCTCCCTCGTGAAAGTTCGATAGGGATGTTAAGCCCTAGTGAACTAGTCCCGAGGCTAACCAAGAGGGGGGGGTGAATTGGTTATTTAAAAATTTCACAACAATAATGAAAAATCTTTTTGATACTTAGCAGCGGAAACAATTTAAACAAGAACAAAAAGATCAATCTCAGATATTCACCCACACAGTTAATATCAAAAATTAAAATGCAGAAACGAATCAGAAAAGCAAACCAGATTTTATAGTGGTTCGGTCAACTTGACCTACGTCCACTCCTTGGAGCCTCCCCTCTGAGTATTGCACTAAACAAAAGTGTCTCTCCTTTTGCTCCCACAGCAAGGCGGAGAAGCCTATACAAAACCTCCTTTTCACCACACGGTGAGGCAGAGAACCCGACCTCCTTTTGCTTCCACTTGAAGCGGGCAGAGAACCCTGGACTCCTTTTGCTTCCTCCTGAAGCGGGCAGAGAACCCGGATCTTCTTGCGAACGATCCTCCCACGACGAACACCAACTAGACGGAAGACGACGAGCGGAGAAGATGACTCTGATCCTTGCTTGGAGCAACCTTAGTGAATCCCTCACTAACTCCCCCTCACAAGATCTTCTCTCTCTCTCCCAACTCTCACTTTCTCTAGGGTTTCTCAGGGAAGGAAGGTAGAAAAAGATGTTTTTCAATCAAGGAAAAAGATCTTTTATATGAGGGCTCAAAAATAGCCCTAAATCTCAACTGGTCGGCCTAGATCGTCCAGGACGATCGATAGATCATCCTGTACGATCAGTTCAAATTCAGTTGTTACAGCCTGGATGATCTGGCTCTTCTGGACGATCAGTAGAAAAAATTGTTCATATCATCCCGTACGATCCTGCGATCGTTCGGGATGATTAGTGCAAATCGAGGAATATCGTCCAGAAGACAGTTCGGGTCGTCCAGAGAAATCTGTGCTGGACGACCAAAAAATGACTTGATCGTCCAGGACGATAGGGATATCGTCCTGTACGATTAGTTCAAAAAGTGCCCAAATCGTCTTGAACACAGTTCAGGTCGTACAGCTGAAATGCACTAGATGATCATGATCGTCCGGGACGATCCTGTGATCGTCCAGGACGATATGATCGTATCAATCAAAAATAAATTGCTTTCCTTAATTACCAGATTAAATTAGGCATGATTGTACTTAATCGTCCAGGATGCTACACATATCGTCCGGGACAATCAGACTAAGTATCTAAAAATAAGAACTTGCCTAACTTGATCTGGCGGCTGAGAATTTCTGATTTGAGCATATCGTCCCGTACGATCCAAAGATCGTCCAGGACTATCTGCTTAATCAGACCCTCTTAACTTGGTCGCCCTAATTAGGGTTTCTGTTTATACCTGATCGTCTAGGACGATGTGAATATCGTCCATGACGATCTGAACAAAAACTGAATAGAAACTCTAATTCACTCAAGCTCTCCCCCTGAGTGTGTGTGTGCAAGGTTACTTAGCTAGGGGATCAGTTACATTACAATTGACTCAATAAAATGAAAAATCATATATTTCACACACTTGGACCCGATCTTGAGTTAGCTTGATTTGCTTGTGATCTTTTGTACCTGAAACGGGTTAGCCAAGCAAAACACACTGGAAACATGTTTGTCATCATCAAAACTAGATTTGCAACAATCTCCCCCTTTTTGATGATGGCAAACATTTGTAAAGTAGTTTGAAAATAAAACTAAACAAGAGATCGTAAAACAAATATATTTTTTTTATTTCCATTTAACAATCAAACTAATACAGAAAATATAACACATAACAAAGACTGAAACGACTACAACTGACTCCCCCTTTTGACATCACAAAAAGGAGGAGAGTAAAACAGAATACAGAAATCTAACTACAAAAGCATAAAAAAAAACAACTACAAAAACAGAAAAAGATGGATGATGAAGATGACCGATTAGGATTCCAAAAACACAATCATTTAAATCAAAATGACACAAAAATCACAAAATAAACTCACAGAAGAAAAAACATAAAAAAGCAAAGTTTTTTTTTTTTAATGATCAAGCTGCTCGAGTAAATCAGAATTTTTTCCTTGATTTTATATTCAAAAACTAATAAGAGGATGATTGACAGCGCTGAAATTCAGAAAAAGGTTGGAAAAATCAACTTTCGTAACTCCGACCCCGGGCACCTTATCGATGCAAACCTCTTTCAAAACAAAAATTCGATTCAGAAGAAAAGACATTAGATCTGAAAGAGATCCTTTCAAGCCTCGTTCCATAAAAATATCTGATATAATAGTGTTACAAAGTAAAAAATCAGAAATCAAGATTTTCAAACTCAAGCTTTTGAACGTATTAAGTGACACACGAGTTTTTTCTAAGACATTTAAAGATCTGAAAAAGAAGAAAGCTTAGGTTGGGCTCATTTTGTGCCTCTTTTTTTTCAATTTGTTTGGCGCACTATGCATCTTTTGATTTTTGATACACTTTGTGTATTTGGCATTTTCGCATCTTTTCAGTTTTGGGCTCATTTTATGCCTCTTTTTCAATTTGGTTGGCGCACTGCGCATCTTTTGTAAGCTTTCTCCTTTTCATAATCATTAAAGAGTCTCAGCTGTGAATCTATCTTCCAGACATAGGAGATGACTCTCCACAGTAGGGAAGAATGATCCACAAAATAAAAACCACACATCATATGATAAATGCAATCACTTGGTTTTAGAAAATCAAACTAATGACTCAAGACTTTGAAAAACACTGTTGATATGAGGCAGATTACTGTAGGAAGATAAAATAATCTCTATTTCAAGAAACTAACATTTTAATTTTGAAGAGGATTTTTATCCAAAAGAAACCATACACTAGTAAAGGAGTTAGAGGAAGAGAAACAATCATCAATGTTTCTTCCCTTTAACAGATTTAGTACAATCAATCACTGCTTACCAGCTTCCAAATCAAAACAAGGTAAAAACTCCCAGTCAGAAATTCAGATTATCAGAAGTAGTGAGCGGTGATCAGATTTTAAAAAAATATATAAAATAGTAAGTGCAAGATATGAACCAGTGAATAAAAAATAGGTAGAAAATCACATCAAAGTAAATACTCAAATCAAACTAACAGTAAAACTAAAACAGAAATCAGCAGAAGAAATAAAATCAACTGAAAGTAAATAATCAAACCAAAAACTAACTAACAGAAAACAGAATACCAGTCAGAACAATCAGAAATCAGCAGTTATCAGAATCAAGCATTTATATCAATCACTCCTAATCTGGTTCTCAAAATGCTGAATGAGTCAAAGGCTAGTGACTTAGTGAATATATCTGCCAGCTAATTTTTAGTTGCTACATGATGTAGCTCAATGTCCCCTTTTGTAACATGGTCCCTAATGAAGTGATGCCTTATATCTATGTGTTTGGTCCTAGAATGTTGGATTGGATTCTTAGAGATGCAGATGGCACTAGTATTATCACACAGAACAGAAATTGTGCCAACAGGTAAACCTAAATCTAAAACTTGTTGTTTTAACCAAAGAACTTGGGCCACACAACTCCCTAAGGCAATGTACTCAGCTTCAGCAGTGGAAAATGCAACTGAGTTCTATTTTCTACTGGACGAGGAGACTAACGACTGTCCTATGAACTGACAAGTCCCAGAGGTACTCTTTCTATCCACCCTACACCCTGCAAAGTCAGAATCAGAATATCCAATGATCTCAAAAGAGGTGATGTGCCTAGGGTACCAGATTCCTAGGTTTGGGGTCCCTAAAAGATACCTAAGAATTCTCTTAACAGCAGTCAGGTGGGACTCTTTAGGATCAGCCTGAAACCTAGCACAAAGACAGACACTAAACATGATATCAGGTCGGCTAGCAGTCAGGTAAAGCAGTGATCCTATTATTCCTCTATACTTCTTCTGATCAACAGATTTTCCACTTGAATCCTTATCTAACTGAACTGAGGAGGTCATGGGAGTATTGATTGGCTTGGCTTTGTCCATTTCATACTTCTTCAAAATATCCTTAGTGTATTTAGATTGATTGAGAAAAGTTCCATCATCCATTTTCCTTATGCTAAACCTCAAAAAGTAGGACAATTCTCCCATCATACTCATCTCAAACTCTTTACTCATTATTTTAGAAAACTCATCACATAAATATTTATCAGAAGATCCAAAAATTATATCATCAACATAAATCTGGACAATGAGTAAGCCATCTCCTACTCTCCTCAGAAAAAGGGTGGTGTCTACACTCCCCTTAACAAACTCTCTTTCTAACAGGAATGTGCTAAGCCTCTCATACCAAGCTCTGGGTGCCTGTTTCAATTCATATAATGCCTTTTCTAATTTATAAACATGATTTGGATACTGAAAACTCTCAAAACCTGGGGGTTGCTCTACAAAAACATCCTCTTTTATCATCCCATTCAAAAAGGCACTCTTGACATCCATTTGAAACAGCTTAAATCCCTTATAACAGGCAAAGGCTAGTAGCACCCTAATGGCTTCCAGTCTAGCTACAGGGGCAAAAGTCTCCTCAAAATTAATCCCTTCTATCTGATTATACCCCTTAGCCACCAATCTTGCCTTATTCCTAACCACCACACCAGAATCATTCATCTTATTTTTAAAGACCCACTTGGTTCCCACAATACTTTGATTTCTAGGTCTTTCTACTAACTCCCAAACATCATTCCTTACAAACTGATTCAATTCTTCTTGCATCGCTAAGATCCAAAACTCATCCGAAAGGGCTTGATTGATGTTGGTGGGTTCAGACATTGAAATAAAGGCAGAATGGTTCACTTCCTTCCTAAGTCCGTGCCTAGTCCTAACACCTTCAGAAGGGTCTCCTAAAATCAGTTCTTTAGGATGACTCGAAGAATATTTCCAATCTCTAGGCAGAGTGGGATGAGGTTCTACCCTTTCCTCCAAGTTTATATTTCCAACACCTTGGGTAACCTCAACAATCTCTTCATCTTCTACTTCAAATCTAGACTCCTTAGGATCAGATTCATCAAACACAACATGGGTTGTCTCCTCCACCACCAAAGTCCTCTTATTGAACACCCTAAAAGATTTCTCCACACTAGAATATCCTAAGAACACTCCTTCATCAGATTTGGGGTCAAATTTTCCTAAGGGTGACTTCCCGTTGTTCAGAATGAAAACCTTACAGGTGGGACAGATTTGGAGTTCTACCCTTAATGATCTCATAAGGTGTCTTGTTCAGTTTGACTCTTACATTTATCCTATTCAGCACATAACAGGCAGTGTTCACCGCTTCAGCCTAAAAGTAATTTGGAAGTGAATACTCGGCAAGCATGGCTCTAGCAGCTTCCACTAAGGTCCTGTTCTTCCTTTCAGCTACCCCGTTCTGCTGAGGGAACCTAGGAGCTGAAAAATTGTGACTAATCCCTTGATCTTCACAAAAACTTCCAAATCTTTCATTTTCAAACTCCCCTCCGTGATCACTATGGATGGTAATAATCTCACATCCTAACTTCTTCTGAATCCAAGTAGAGAAAGATCTAAACTCATCAAACGACTCAGATTTATGTGACAAAAACTTCACCCAAGTGAACCTTGAATAATCATCTACAATCACAAACCCATAGACTCTCCCCCCTAAGCTGGCAGTGCTAATGGGTCCAAAGAGGTCCATATGAAGAACTTCTAAAGGTCTAGAGGTGCTAATGTCCTTAACAGAGTGGAAGGAGGACTGGACTTGCTTCCCCAACTGACAGGCATCACACAGGTGATCCTTAGTGAACTTAAGCTTGGGCACACCTCTAACTAAGTCCTTTTGGGTGACTCTCCTAAGGGTTTTCATACTGGCATGACACAATCTCCTATGCCATAACCAAGACTCATCAGCAGCAGTTTTTAAGCAAATTGAATTATCAGATTTAATGCTACTTACATCCAGCTTGTAGACGTTGTTGATCCTTTGCCCCTGTAAAACAACTTTATCATTTAAGCTTAAAATGCAACCAGTGGGCAGGAATTTGATGCTGTATCCTTTGTCACAAAGTTGACTGATGCTCAGCAAGTTGTGTTTCAGTCCATCTATAAGCAAAACATTGTCAATCATAAAATTCTTTGAATCACCAATTATACCTGAGCCGACCACCTTCCTGGTGGTGTTATCTCCAAGTGTAACCTTGCCTCCAGCTCTGGCCTCCAACGAAATGAACTGATTTGCTTCTCCAGTCATATGTCTAGAACATCTGCTGTCTAGGTACCACATGCTCTCACGAGGTCTTGTGTGAGAGCACATCTACAAAATCATCAAATGTCAGTCTTAGGAACCCAAACAGGTTTGGGTTCCTTCTTATGAAAAGAAGAATGCAATGCATGCATGCTGTGATGTGAAACAGGCAGTTTGGGTCTCCACACCCAATGTGTACTACGGTGAACAGTGCAAGTGTGTGAGATGTGTCCTAACATGCCACATGAAAAACATCTAACACCAGGAAAAGGATTAACTAAACGTCATGAGTGATAGTGCCTCTTCCTAGAAGTGTATGAAACATGCTTTGATGAACTTGCAACAGATTTTTCAAAAGGTGGCGGTGCATAAAATTGTTCAAAAGTAGGCGGTATTTTGTTCTTTTTAAAAGCACTGATTTTCACTTTTAAAAACTCATTGTGTTTATTTAAACTTCCAATTTCAAACGTTCTTGCACTTTCATTACTTTCTAACTCACATGTCAAATCATTCACTTTCTTAAAAGCAATTTCTAATTCAACATGCAATATTTTTAACAAGTCATGCTCAATAGTTAAATCAGAATACTTTTTGTTCAATTCATCAAACTCATCTAGTAAAGACATGTGATTGCTATCAATAGTAGAATGATCCTTAATCAACACTTCATGCTCTTTTTACAAAGTTAGATAATCCAGTTTCAAACTAGCATGTATTTTCTTAAGCTTCCTATATGATGTATGAATTTTTTTAGAAACTTCAAATAACTGATCGTAAGTAAGCTCACATACCTCTTCCTGATCGGACTGACCAGGGTGATCATTAGCCATCAAGCACAAGTTTGTTTCCTCCTCTTCAGCTTCAGTCTCAGAAGAGTCGGATGCAGAGTCTGCCCAGAACGCCTTCTGAATCCGCTTCTTTTCCTTTCTGAACTTTGGTTTCTCCTCACCCTTCTCCTTGCTTGGATGAACTTTGAGTGTAGGACAATCAGCCTTAATGTGTCCAGGCTTTCTGCATTCAAAACAAATAGATTCAGATGAACCTTTAAAATTTTTACTGGTCTTACCTTTGTTCCACTTGTGAAAATTCTTATTCTTCTTCCTTAGAAAGCTCTTGAACTGCCTTGTGATCAAGGCAACATCATCGCTATCAGACCCAAAAGTGCTATCATCTGAATCTTTGGCCTTTAGTGCCACTGTCTTCTCCTTCTTTCGTTCACCTGCATCAAGTTGCCTTTGGTTCACCCCTTGCTCGTAAGCAATGAGTTATCCAAGTAAGCTGTCAATAGAGTAAGTATTTAAATCTTTAGATTCAGTAATCACAGTAATCTTAGCATCGTATGAAGAAGGCAAACATCTAAGAATCTTGTTCACTCTTTCGTAGTTAGTAAGTTCTCTACCTAAAGCATGCAAAGAGGTAACAATCTGAGTGAACCTTGTGTACATTTCTGAAATAGTCTCACTAGGTTTCATGTGAAAAAGTTCGTAATCATGTAACAAGATGTTTAACCTAGACTGTTTGACTTCAGTTGTACCTTCGTATGTTATACATAATCTATCCCAGATTTCTTTTCCCGTTGTACAAGTAGAAACATGCATATAGTCTTCAGATTTTAAAGCACAAAAGAAACAGTTCAAACATTTTGCATTTAACTGTGCTAAGTCACGATCATCAAAAGTCCAATCTGCAAATGGGAGTTTAGTTTTAATGCCATTAACAAGTCTATGTGGTGCTTCATAACCATCCTTCACTAACATCCACATACGATAATCAATAGATTACAGAAAAGTGGACATGCGTGTTTTCAAAAAATCAAAAGGAAAGTTATCAAACAACGGTGGTCTAGTAATAGAATAACCTTCAGCAGTATTACGATTGTTACAGTTAGCCATGGATCAAATTCAAAAGTTTTTAAACAGAAATTTTGAATCCCTCTCTGATACCACTTGAAAGTTCGATAGGGATGTTAAGCCCTAGTGAACTAGTCCCGAGGCTAACCAAGAGGGGGGGTGAATTGGTTATTTAAAAATTTCACAACAACAATGAAAAATCTTTTCGATACTTAGCAGCGGAAACAATTTAAACAAGAATGAAAAGATCAATCTCAGATATTCACCCACGCAGTTAATATCAAAAAGTAAAATGCAGAAACGAATCAGAAAAGCAAACCAAATTTTATAGTGGTTCGGTCAACTTGACCTACATCCACTCCCCGGAGCCTGCCCTCCGGGTATTGCACTAAACAAAAGTGTCTCTCCTTTTGCTCCCACTGCAAGGCGGAGAAGCCTGTACAAAACCTCCTTTTCACCAAACGGTGAGGCAGAGAACCCGACCTCTTTTTGCTTCCACCTGAAGCGGGCAGAGAACCCTGGACTCCTTTTGCTTCCTCCTGAAGCGGGCAGAGAACCCGGATCTTCTTGCGAACGATCCTCCCACGATGAACACCAACTAGACGGAAGACGACGAGCGGAGAAGACGACTCTGATCCTTGCTTGGAGCAACCTTAGTGAATCCCTCACTAACTCCCCCTCACAAGATCTTCTCTCTCTCTCCCAACTCCCTCTTTCTCTAGGGTTTCTCAGGGAAGGAAGGTAGTAAAAGATGTTTTTCAATTAAGGAAAAAGATCTTTTATATGAGGGCTCAAAAATAGCCCTAAATCTCAACTTGTCGGCCTAGATCGTCCAGGACGATCTGTACGATCAGTTCAAATTCAGCTGTTACAGCCTGGACGATCTGGCTCTTCTGGACGATCAGTAGAAAAAATTATTCATATCGTCCCGTACGATCCTGTGATCGTCCGGGACGATTAGTGCAAATCGAGGAATATCGTCCAGAAGATAGTTCGGGTCGCCCAGAGAAATCTGTGCTGGACGACCAAAAAATGACTTGATCTTCCAGGACGATAGGGATATTGTCCTATACGATTAGTTCAAAAAGTGCCCAAATCGTCCTGAACACAGTTCGGGTCGTACAGCTGAAATGCACTAGACGATCATGATCGTCCGAGACGATCCTGCGATCGTCCAGGATGATATGATCGTATCAATCAAAAATAAATTTCTTTCCTTAATTACTAGATTAAATTAGGCATGATTGTACTTAATCGTCCAGGATGATACACATATTGTCCGGGACGATCAGACCAAGTATCTAAAAATAAGAACTTGCCTAACTTGATCTGGCGGCTGAGAATTTCTGATTTGAGCATATCGTCCCGTACGATCCAAAGATCGTCCAGGACTATTTGCTTAATCAGACCCTCTTAACTTGGTCGCCCTAATTAGGGTTTCTGTTTATACCTGATCGTCCAGGACGATGTGAATATCGTCCAGGACGATCTGAACAAAAACTGAACAGAAATTCTAATTCACTCAAGCTCTCCCCCTGAGTGTGTGTGTGCAAGGTTACTTAGCTAGGGGATCAGTTACATTATAATTGACTCAATAAAATGAAAAATCATACATTTGACACACTTGGACTCGATCTTGAGTTAGCTTGATTTGCTTGTGATCTTTTATACCTGAAACGGGTTAGCCAAGCAAAACACACTGGAAATAAGTTTATCATCATCAAAACCAGATTTGCAACACCTCGGTGCGGCGGAATACCAAACGCTATGTCACCCTCCTGGTGACGGCAGCGGACCTTCTCCTTTTTCTCCCTCCTGGAGATGGCAGAGTACCTTGATGATGTTGATCTTGAAGCGACTCTTCCCTCGAGAACTTTCCCAAGACTCCCCAAAGCCATAAAAGGAGCAAAGCATGCAGCTAGCTTGGAGCCACCATGTGATCCCCTCACACTACTTCTCCCTCACGCTCAAGCTCACCTTCACCTTCCTCTCGCAAGCCCTGGATCTCTCCAAAGAAAAAACTTCTCCTTCAAGAGTCCCTTCCTCCCTCAAAGCTTCTCACAGCAAGAAGATAGACCAACAACACTCTCATAAAAATTTAAGTTATTTTTATATCAGGCTTCAGAAAATCCTAAAAATTCTAACTTTTGCGTCTTTGTTCGTACAGTACGATATATCATCGTACAGTACGATCAGTTCAAATACAGCTTCGTCCAGTACGAGCATAGACGAACAGTTCTCAAATTTTATACATATCGTATTGTATGATCTGTATATCGTACAGGACGATCATGTTGATTTCCACTGTTCGTACAGGATGATCTATGGGACGATCCCTGGGATGAAAGAATTCGTCTCTATCAGTCGTCCAGCACTCCACTAATCGTATAGTACGATTAGTTCATTTCAGGCTATCGTCCTATACGATATGAATATCATCCAGGATGAATAGAACAAAAAATGTTGGTTTCGTCTAGTACAATCGAAGGGACGAATGAAATCATCTCTGTCTATCGTATGGTACGATATATTATCATACAGTACGATCTACTTTAAATAAGAAACCAACGTTTATTTCCTGATTACGGGAGATAATTTTGGTAAGTATTCAATTAATCGTATCATACGATCTGGATCGTACAGTACGAATAGTTCAAAAAATCAAAATTATAAACTTACCAAACTTATTCTGGCGACTAGGATTTTTCAATTGAATCTCATCGTATAGTATGATAACGATCGTACTGTATGATTAGATTACAAAGATAATCATCTGAAAAATAGCCGTTAGCCTGAGTATTATTGATTAATCATACAGTATGATTTAAAATCATATAGTATGATATTTTTAAAAAAAAATTTAACATGAAAACAAATCTCCCCCTATGTGTGTGCATGACTGCTCCTTTCACATACATGCTTCTGTGGCAGACTCAAGAAAATAAAAAATAAAAAATAAAGAAATTAAAAATTACAGAATTTTCAACATCCTATTCTACCCGATTTGAGTCTCTAGCAACCTTGAGCAGTGTGTATCTGACCTGAAATGTTAGTGCTCATATACAAGGATAAACATTTATAATCTTAAGGAAGTCCATATAGATTCAGTAGGTATTAGTTGTCACCATCAAAATCTAGTGCTCGGGATCCTAGATTTCAACAATAAGGAGTTATTACTGTGTCGATGAGCAAAGAGTGACGACTTGTTTAATTAGCCAATAGTTACTGACTTTTGGAAAAACACTGTGCAAGATAAAACTATTTGCTTGTTTAGTTTGATATTGGAATGTATGTTATTGATTTATTATTACTATACGACCTTACTATTATTGCACTGATTTACTATTATTGTATGGATTTATTAGTACTGTTACTGTCATTGATAATATTGATTATTGATTTACTAATACTGATATTAATTCATTGATACTATTATTATTTACTGATTCACTGGTATCAATTATATGATATATTGGACACATTGAGCTTGTGATTAATATGTTAAACTGATATTCATATAGAATAATTGGATATAGTATTTACTCCTGCATACAATTTTATTGCATTGATGTGATTCTAATAGTTTTATTAAGATTTTGGTTCTACCAATTAATTTGATTTCTTTATTGATTGAATAGTACTACTATGACATGATTATTTTTTATGCTTGTACTGGGTTACAGGATTAATGGTAACTTTACTGCTCTTTAAACCATACTATGTTATTGCTTTACATACTTTACTGCTACTGAGTGTGAGCTTTACCTTTTTTTGCACTAATTCTTGAGCTTATGATTTTTACTGTTATGAATTGACTGACAATATGTATAATGTTTCTTTACCATGCTTTAAATTCTGTTATAATATTTTAGTGACATGTTAGGTTGTTTAGCTTATTATATGTGGTTAAAATGATTTCAAGTTGGGGAAAAGATTCAGGAGTGTGAGACTTATCACAATTCCTCAGGTTCAATTAATTTTTATTTTAGTTAAGAATGGAAGGATATGTAGTAATTATATGATTCTTGAGTATTGTATATAATTATTTTTTGGGTCAATGAATATATATGCATAAGGATATTTTGATTAATAGAAATTGCTTCTGCTGATGTATTATTTTATTATTGATAAATGAAATTAGATAGCTCTGATTGTTATCTAATAAAAGATAAAAGAAAGAATTCTTTCAAATTTGATTATGGGCGTGATATAAAGAGATTGACCGATATGATATGATACAATGGTGAACAAAAAGTGATGACTTCTTACATGAAGCCACTTGACTTATTAACTGATGAGATTGATAATTGATATGTCTGATTCATGTGGGTCTGATTGACCTATTAGATATGATATGACTAATATAGAAAAAAACATCACATGATTCAAAGGTCTTAACTTGTATAGTATTATTGATATATGTGTACATAACATAGTTTTACATGATTAGATATAACATGATAATTACGTAGGTTATATGATATGATTAATTCAAGAATATGATACATGATAAGATTGATACAGGTATATATATATATATATGATATATTGGTATATGATAATCATAAACTAATATGATATGATATGTAGTGGATATTATAAGATATAACTGAAAGCATTTATGATATAATTGCTGCCATTCATAACATTGGCTTACATAGATAATTATAATTGATATACTAGAGATACTACATACATTAATAATTGATTTCATATATATAGACATAATGCATTGATATTGATAAAACATATGCATGGTGGATTGATATTGATAGAAATAGATATGGTGCATTGATAATAGAAATACTAATTATATTATTTTGGTAACTAATACGTACTGATTTAGTTACTACTATATTGTATATGATAATGATACAATCACATAAGTACCTTAGATAATTCCTTGATATAATTAACATGATTGCATTGATTCATATGAAAACATTTCATATAGTATTTCACATGGTTCATTAGAATCAGATTGAGATAGGGATTACTGATCCATCATATGTTTATTGTTCATACTAATTTCTATTATTCATATTGATCTAATCCGAATAATTACATGCATGTTATTTCTATTTTTTGTGCATTAAAAGCAATTTGCAGGTTCTATGTGACCTAACAAGCTATTAGCTCATTATGTGGTTTAAATGTTTCAGGAAAGGGCAAAGCCCCAATGGAGTGAGGATAGATCAGAGTTTGGTATATGTATTTTTATTTTGATTACATTCTTTTATAATGATGGGTTATTTTGTCTTAGACTGACCTATTAGGAATCCATGATTATTGTAAATGGTATTTCGAGATGAATATATTATGTGTTATGAAATGAATGTTTTATAGTGGCTATGTGTTGATAAATTAGAAGATAAAAGGATAATTATTTCCTAATAGGTCTTGGGTAGTGTTGATTTCTCGCCCTGATCAATGTTAACCTGTTAAGGTTACAAGTTAAGTTAAGTTAAGTTGGGGTGTGAAGCCTAGGTACCCCCTATGTCAATTTAGGATCAAATTGGTTCAAATGGCGTAATGGGTCCCATATAAGGTTTAGGCACCCTACAGTTTGGATTTAATTTATTTTAGACTTTAATTGTCTAAATTTAGTTTTTAGGGAAAGGCCCTCAATATGGTTAAGTCAATATAGGTTATGTAACATACCAATTCACCCAATGCAAAGGGTACTTGTTGCTTACATACATTTAAGCTTCAGTGAATTTCAAATTATTTTGGATTTGAATTAGTGTGATTTGGATTTGGGATTCTAGTGGATTGCCTTGGTATTGGGTTTATCCTTATGGTTGGACCACCTAGTCCTAAGGGTAGGTTTGAGCTTAATCAGATCACGTTAATGCCAAGGGGGGCTTAAGATAATATCTTATACTAGGGTTGCGCTAGGGTAGGCTAATGGCTCCTTATGGCGAACCACTAGGCCAAGGATATCTTAGAATTAGTTTTAAGAGTTGTTTAGGAAGGCTAGGGTACATCACACAATCTCCTAAGAAATTATAAGGATTCCTTAGGCTAGTTGAGGTGAAGTTCAAAGTTTGGGGATGTCCATGGTAGCTGTCTAAGGCGAAGGAAGTCTATCTAAGAGATTTAACAAGTTTGACTTTAAATTAGGAAAGAACCATCTTGAACTAAGAATAGGCACAAGGAAAGTCTGGTCAACCTTAGTAAAAATAATTTCAAAGTTTATTTAAAGAATGGGAGAGTAGATATAGAACAAAGATATATGTTTGGGTGACCCCTTCAAAAATAAATAGAAGCAAAGCTATGAAAACCAGACCAGACAACGAACCGAAAGAATGAGAGGTTCACGGTTCTACCGGTTTGACCAGTCGAACCAGGGTCGAACCGGATGATGTAATAAATAACTTTTACATTTAATTATAGTGATAATAAATGAGATTTATAGAAATAAACCAGCTGCTTCATTATATTTATGAACCACCATCCTCCAGCATGCAATCGAACTGCTTCCTAAACCATTGTGGCATTATTACAAACACCTTGAGTGCATCTAGCTTCTTCATTTTGCTCATAACAATTTGTACAAGAATTTCCACACTTGTTTCCAATCTTGCTTACATTAATCTTCTCTTCCAATCAAGAATTCTTATTCAAACCAGTACATTCCAATATTGAAAAATCAATGTCCACACTCAGGACAATCGAATTGGGAACAGAATTGCTAACCTGTAGGTTGCTGCTCAGTTCCTGCTCATGGTTGGACATGCCCAATCAGTCTTGCTCGCAAAATCCGTCCAACTTGGGATGAGAAACATCCGAACCTTGATCGACATGACTTCACTGGGAGCATCTAGATCGCAAACCATCCCAGGTGAAGTGTTCTGCACCTCCCTCTCGATCTCGAGCCACCTCTGCCTCAGCCTTCACTTGACGAAGAAAGGCCTCTGAAGCAGCGGTGATGTCACTGCAACTGGCCGCTGGAACCAAGCTCGGGAGCTTACCCTTCAATCCAGTAGCCTTCAGCTTCTTGAAACCCATCAAATCTTGCTCGACGGATCCAACCCTTCAATGTCGAGGACCTTCCAATAGTTATCTTGTCTTGAGTCCTTCCCTCCATCAAATCCTACTCGACTCATCGGCCTCCAAGCATTTCGTTGGCTGCGTCTAATGCCCGGTTGCCAACTGCGTGGTTTTTTAAAACCAGCACAGGTTCTACAGTTCCACGTCGGACCACCAATCCTACGGTTTTTGGCTCGATTTTCTGCGAGACTGGTTATGTGATGGAACCGAACCAGTCGACCAACCACTTCACGATTCAACCGGTTGAATCGGTCAGTCCGATCCAATTTTAAAAACCTTGAATAAAAGAGAGTTTTGGCTCCTTCTCTTTCCTCCATAAATTGTAGTGCCTCCTTCATATTCAAATTCAAAATAAAACAATTCCATTCACGTAGAATTTTGGCCGTAATTCTCTATTTTGAAATATGGCTTAAATTAAAGAGCTACATGAATAAAACCTAAATGGAAGAATATTTAATTCCAAAATATTTCAAAATAAATATTGCATCATGATTTATACTTGATTAGATATTTTTTTTATTTTATAACTTCTCAATAATTTATTTTTAAAAACTAATTTTAAATACTTTGATATAAAAATAATCATTTTAATACAAAAAATTTATAAATTTATTATATTTTACTCAAATTAACTTAAAACTTAATTGGAATCGATAAGTTTCTAATTAATTGAATTTGAATGTAGTAAAAAAAAATCTACTTCGAATCTACGCTGAATATTAGCAGGCATAACAAGCAATTATTTTTCTGCAATCCTACTCTTTTTTAGCGTAAAATGTTGAAGAGGATATTTTCAAGACCACAAGCAGTAAACAACACGATAATGATAAAAATTACCGTTCAGTTGTTTTGAGTATTATTTAAATCATTATTGGATGCCTTGCTCTAAAATTCCCAATTCAATAGCGAGAAAGTATTTGTCCTCGCCCAGCCAGACTTATTCTACGCTGAATGAGAATATGAAATGGAATACTGCGACGAAGTTTCTCTCCCTATAAAGTTTTCCATTTGCAGGTGCAGAGAAAGAACAACAGAAGCTTATTTGCTTCAAACAAAAGAGCTAAATCATAAAGGATGCATGGGAATAGTTGCTCATAAAAAAGGTATGTTTATGCCTTTAAGTCTTCATTTGGGACGGCTTTCTTACTGCTTTTTAAAGAAGCTTTCTACTTTAAAATTTTTAATTTTTGTTTTAAAAAGCTGCTTTAAGTAGTAAGAAAGCTGTCCCAAACAAAACCTAAGTTTAGTTTATACTAGTGTGGATGGAGAGAGGACATGATATTGGTTTGGCTTTGCCTGTACTGAATTGATGGATGGTAGAAGGCTGAGCCAAGCCAATATCACGTCTTCTCTTCGTTACAGCGATGACCGATCTCACCTGTGCAAAGGAAATTACCATCTTGTCGTTGGTTACTATTCTTACGATCTATTTGAGACAGTTTTCTCGTTACTTTGTTTTTCAAACTATAACTAATTTTTTTGTCTACCATTCCCTCACTGCTTTTCAGAAATTTTTTGTGGTGAAAAGTTGATTTTTGCAACAAGCGTAGCCGAGTTTTTTTTTTTTTTCACAACAACTTCACAATCAATTTTATAAAATGCTGCAACCGTCCCAACCAAATTCTTTCTGGTAGGTTCTTTCATGAGCTTGCTTCTTAATTCAAGCTGGTTAAGTTTCTCATGGTTTTAGATGAATCTATGATTTTTGTTTATATTATTTTGTTTTGATATTATTAATATATCAAACAGTAATTCAGATTAGAATTATATCATATCCGACAGGAATTTAAATGAATCTATGATATTATTATTACTAAAGCAAAAAGAATGTGAGCTATATGCTCACCTGATGACCTTTTCTTATCCACTGAACATGCTTTCTGTTTTTATTATTTGATGGTGGCTGCTTGTATAGATCTTTTTTTACTTTATTTTAATTCATTTTTCTTTGTTTCCATTCATTAGCGAATGAGCGAGCGAGCATTTTGGTGAGGCTTTAAAGGCTCTTCTTTGATACTTCTATGAAGGGCTATAATTTCAGATTGCATGTCAGATTTCTTTGCCCTTTCTTTGTAGTTTCATTTTGAGAATTAATTGGGCAAGTTCTACTATTTTGACATAGAAGACTAAAAAATAATATTGAGGCGGAGGAATATGATACCAACACAACTTTGGGCCCAAGCAGCATGAAATCGGTCGTTGATGCAACAAGATCAAAGGAGGCATCATAAACCGGCATGGCCGTTTGCGATAACTTTCTTACTACTTTCTAAAGCAGCTTTTTAACACAAAAAATCTTAGTTCATAAAATTTTTGTATAAAAAACTGCTTTAGAAGTCAGTAAAAAAGTTGTCTTAAATGAAACCTCAGTGGGGTTGATGAAGGGTGAATTGAGTGTGAATAATAGTAATAGGCCGGGTTGGTGCCTTTAAATTATATAGTTAGCTATTATATCTTGCAGTACCGTGGATAAAAGTAGAGAAGGATAGGAGGCATGGAACACTTGTCATGCTATATGTAAGTTAGAATTTGCCATCATTGGACTGAGTATATTAAGCTATACTTGGACAAAAGGAATTAATGAATATACACCAAGCTTCTTCTTCTGCCTGCATTCCCTATTTTTCTTCCTTTGATTTTAGGGTTTGTTGTTAACCCACATAGAACTTATTCATAGAGTTGTTGGGATTGCTCGAATCGACATTTATGCTCTATCATCTGAAGAAGGAATAGTTTCAAGGGTATTTACACTGTCAAAAATAATAGTGATAAGCAAAAGATTCATGGATCTAATAAGGAGAACAATTGCGTAAAGAGGATTATATTTTAAGAGTTGTCATATTTTGTTATAATCTTATTTGTGATAACCTCGAAGTGATGCATATTGAAAGAAATATTTTTAAAGATGTATTTAACATAATGATGTATGTAAAGAATAAAAGACAAATGGTAACATGAAGGCAAAAAGAAACATACACATTGACAAATGATCAAATTAAAGATGAGCATGTTTGGGTTAAGAGTTTAAAATTTCATTTGCACATATCATATTGGTAACACAAGGCACTATGGGACTCATTGGATGCACGATATTGCATGGGATAGCTTCATTCTATATTGGGCTTGTGAGGATTGGCAGAAGACGCTGAATATTGTTTCAAACAACCACCTCACTCTCAAGGACATTAAGAAACATTTATGATGTTATGCTCACTTTTTTAAGCACATATATTGTTTTATAATCATATATATTAAATTTTAAAATTTTAAAATAAACATTTTATTATGATGTCTAATATCTTATGCATTGTAGGATGAAAAATTAAAGTTAGCTCTAACAAAGACTAGGCACTTCTAGAGGACCCATAAGAGAAAATGATTGATAAAGACTTGATAATGATGTGTAGGAAAATATTTTTATATTTTGTGAAGTGTGTGCATTGTTAGTGATGATGAATATAATTGATGAACTTTAACGATGAACAGATTTTTTATATGCATTGGTGTTTCAATTTTATATACTAATTCATGATAATTTTGTTGAAATGCTAGTTTTGGGATGTGATGAATATTATATTGTTGTGATGATGTGAGTTGATATAGCTCAATTAATGATGAATGTTAAATTGGTTGTTTATTATATTAAGAAATATAGCATATTTGTATTATAAATATATTTTTGTAGGCAGTTGGATAAAAGAAAGTAAGAATAAATAATGAATATGCAACAACCTGTATTTTGGACAAAAGTAGGGTATGAGGCATAAGACACTGGTTATGCTATGAGTAACTTAGAATTTGCCATCATTAAAATATGAATATATTAAGCTATATTTTGTACAAAAGTAATAAATGAATATGCACCAAGTTGCTGCTTCTTCTTCTTCTTCTTCTTCTTCTTCCTGCACTCCCTATTCTTCCTTTGCTTTTAGGGTTTACTGTTCCTTTGCATAGTAACTTATTCTTGGAGATACTGCCATTCCTCATATTTTCATATTATTTGGAGAAGGGATATTTTCAAAAATATTTACTATATCTGAAATAATAATGATAAGTAGAAGATTCATGGATGCACAATTGAATAAAGATGATTATTTTTTAAGGGTTTTCATATATTATTATAAATTTCTATGATAAATTTGAAGTGAAGAATATTGAAAGAAATATATTTAAGGGTGCGTTCAACACAATGATGGATGTAAAGGTAAAGATAAACGATAACATGAAGGAAAAATGAAACATTGATAAATAATCAAGTTAAGGATGAGTGTGTTTGGGCTAAAAGCTTAAGGTTTCACCTGCACATACCATAATGGTAACACATGGCACTGTGGGCCTCATTAGATGCATGATATTGTGTGGGATAGCCTCATCCTATATTAGGCTAATGAGGCTTGGCAGAAGATGTTGAATATCGCTTCAAACAACCACCTCACTCTCAAGGAAGGGGTCATTAAGACACATTCATGAGATTACATTTTGCATACATATGTTGTTTTGTAATAGTATATTAAAATTTAAAATTTTAAAGTAAACATCTTATCATGATATCTAATGTCTTATGAATTGAAGGATTAAAAATTAAAGTGAGCTCCAATAAAGAATGAGCTCTTCTAGAGGACCCACAAGAGAGAATGGCTGATTAAGACTTGATAATGATGAATAGGACATTTTTTTAGAAATTAACACATGGCACTGAGCTCTCTCTCTCTCTCTGTCACGCGCGCGCACACACACATAAAATTCTTAGTTTGATATGTATAAATAAATCATCACTAAGTTTTTTATTTGAAGCCCAAATCAGCCCAAAAATTCCATTATTAGTTATAACTTTCTTACCTATTTTGTCTGATCTCCTTTGCTCTTTCAAATAAACATAAGAATAGAGCTAAAATTGAAGGAAGATTAAAACATATAGATTTCAAATTGAGAAAAAAATATTAGAAAATATGTATTTGGTGCTAAGAAAGATGGAAGATTGTTTTAGAAATGATATAAATAATTAAGAACTTTTCAATCACTATTGAAGATTTCAAGTTTTCAATGATATTAGAACAATCAAATTTTCGGATGAGAGAGAATGAAGAATATTTGAGATGTTTTCTAGAAAGGATGAAAGGAACTGAAATATTCTCAACCATCAATGAAGATTTCAAGTTATCTCTTGCAAGTTCCTAATCGAAGTCTCAAAATGAATTAGGATGTTGAACTTCACTAATCAATGCAATTAATGATTGCTAATAACTCTATTATCCTTAAAACAAATCCCTAAGAAATTATGAAAATTTTGAAATGCAATGAAACCTTGCTGGAAAATTAAAGATGCCAAATGTTCCATAGAATACATTTTCTTGGAATTAATTGAGGCCATTTTTTTTTTTAGGGGTGCAACACGAGGACTTCCCAGGAGGTCACCCATCCTAGTACTACTCTCGCCCAAACATGCTTAACTGCGGAGTAATTGAGGCCATATAATAGACCAATTGATCAAAAAAAAGTTTGTAAAAATAATGAACAATAGGTGATAGACATAAATTATTTCTTAATTATTTTTATAAAGTGGATATGAATTTATGAAAAAAAATTAAGTAACTTCATCATTTATGAAGCTAAAATAAAATTCTTAAAATTTTTAAAGCTCTCAGGAATTTTTTTTTAAAACCCTAAATCTTATTTATACAATCAGCAAAGCTAATTGGATTAGACTCATCGATGCATCAATATATGATTGTGCCAATTGGATGGATTGCAAGGGGGCTTTTGCATGAGTTCTCTGTTCATTGGTGGAAGGATCCAAAATGTGCAAGAAGCTTAAAATTGTTCGATCATGAAGTCAATATCCAATAGTTCTTGCCTCTTCCCCTGGCCCGAGCTAGGGCATCCTGGACGTTGTCAAAGGATGAAAAGATGGCGGTGTTTTGACCTATATGCCTGTTAGTGAAGGGCTAGGTTTGGAGAAATTATTACATGCGGAGTCCAGGCATAATTCTACGTCATGACGGTGAGTATACACAGTGTGTAATACAGTATATAAAAGTACACAATATACTTTTATAAACAGTATGTACACATTGTGTACACTCACATGTTCAGAAGTAACTCTATGTCCGGACTCCGTACGTAATAATTTCTCCTAGGTTTGACACACTCAACTCATATGGAGCTAGTGATGACCTTATTGATGCCAGAAGAGAAATTTACGATGATGACAAGCACTAATAAATGGAGCCAATAAAAATCTACTAAAACCCTTAGCGTTTCTCTCAATATCAAATTTTCTCTCTCTATCTTCACTAGTGCTCAATCTATAAATAGATGTAACAAGCATAAAAAATTATATTATTAAGAAAAAAAAGATTATTTTATATTGGCATATGCAGTATACCTAAGAAATATAATCTTATGTGATTATAAAACAAAATTTGTATGATAATATTATTTGTCACAAATTTTTTGTGATAAAATAATTAATCCTTAACTTAGTGGATAATCTAATAAATTAGTGCAAGGATTATTTTCTTAAAAATCAAGTGAATTTTTTTTGAGGTAACAAAATATTCATTTTAAATTAACATTAATTAATTAGGGTGAACCATTTGTAAGATTTAATACAATAGCTAGCAGCTACTTTGGCCAAGCAAATTCATTGAAATGCTAAGAAGTTAGAATTAATATTTTTATCTTTTAATCTCCCCATGTTTGTTTAATAGGGCTAAATTTGTAATTTAGTTCCTTCAATGATAGTTTTGATGAAACTTTTTATGTAAAGTTTTTCTGCTGGCAGAATTATAAAATTAGTTGGTATATAAGTAAATAGAAATTATTTAAAGGTTATATTGTAAAAGTTCTTAGTAATAATAAAAGGGGCTTATTGGCATACCACATAGTTCTTTATTAGTGTTATATCTTCTTATGTTCTTAAATCTTATAAAAGCATCATCATGCTAAATTTTAAAGTGGGATTTACAAATATATCATATAATTTTAATGTATTTATATAACTAATATCTAAATTTTAATATTTATTTATATCATATTTTAATATTTCAATCACATTAAATAAATAAATAAATATATATATAAATAAATAAATATATATATATATATATATAATACTTTTTTATTTAAAATAAATAATATTAATCATATTTTTATTGTGCTTTTAAAAAACTGAAATGTTAAAAAATAAATATTATATATGTAAATATATACAAATTATGCGGTATTTGTCTACATATATCTCTTATTCAAAACGTTCTGTTGACTTAAAAGTCCTTTTCATTTCAAACATAGATTTATTTAAAATTTTTAATTTTTTTACTCCAAATTAAAAGATAAATCTATTTAAATTTTTTAGGTTTATTCTTTTACAATAAGTTTATTCAAAATTAATAATAAAATTCAAAAAATAAAATATAAAATGTAATTAAATTTTAATTTATTAAGAAAATAAAAATAAATTCTATAAAATAAATATAAGAAAATTTTTCATTCCTATAATAAGGAATTTAATGATTACATATAAGAAGTTCATTAAAAATTTAATCCATAATAAATTAACTTAAATTATAGTTTTAAAAATAAGATTAAATATGGAAATTTTACTTCATTAATATATTTTTTTACTTTACAATTAATTCAAATATTTTTAATAATTATTAAAAAGTGTTGTATTAATAAGAATAAAATTTTTTAGATAATATTTTTAAGTCTTCTGAGGCTATATATGTTTGGGTTTGCCGGCCTTAAGAAGCATCACTTGTAATCTCTCTCTCTCCCTCTCTCTTTTCTCAGTGTGCAATAAAAATATCCAGTTGCTTTGGCTCCAATTTAGGTAAATTATTGTTCTTATTTCTGCATTTGTTCTTATTGTTCTTATTTCTGCTATAATTCCGCAATTTGGTATCAGAGCCATGGAGGAGTAATCCTCTCTGGTTGTTAAGTCTGCTTTGTTCTCTTTTTTCTGGGGGGGATGTACCCATCATTCATGTCTTTGTCTAAACTCATTATAGTATATGGGCTGGAAACTCTCTCCTGGGGGGCTAAGTGTCCTAACGGCGCCATTAAAAATGGAGTCATCCATTTGTGCCATGGAGACCGTACAACGCCACGTACTTAACTGCAGTTTATCTCAGAACTTTTGATTTAGCAATATTATAACTGTTTGCAGCTCTTATGCATCTATTTCAATCTACTGAAGTTTGGCAGTAAACCCCGTTGCGATTTGGGTAGTTAGTCCGGGATACTTCGAGGGATTAGATAGAGAACATCTGTAGCTTTATTCAGTTATCTTATCGTTATAAGCTTACATCTCCTTTACAAAATCGTGAACAAAACAGTCTTAACACCAGAATTTATGTTATGGCTTCTTCTTCGACGAATCCCTCGTCCATTCTCCAAAAGGGGCATGTACCCTCTTTTAGAGATATAAAAAATGCTGAATTAATCAAATATCCTCTAAATGAAGAGGATCTCAACCAATGGTCTTTACCAAAGGTAGATAAAACATTAATCTACCAGATCGGAACCTTTGATTTCAAAGGTAAATCTACCATAAAAACGGTAGAGCAATCCATAACGATTGATTCCACAGAAAAAACTATCCCTTTACTTTGTTATGATGACCTTAGGTCTTATATGCAAGATTACAAATATATACACATAGGTCTAATACAGATCGCCTTTAAACCACTTACACTTCGTGGATTAAATGCCTCTATTCTTACTTGTCTTCGAGATGGTCGATGCCTCAACTGGGCACAATCCCTAATGGGAGTGATGGAAACTAGCCTATGTCATGGCCCCGTTTATTTTAACACTTTTCCAAACCTAAGTCTCTCACTTAGTAACGTTAATCTATTCGAAGCTCTAAAACTCCATCTACAGCTTCATGGTTATAATTTCCTTCCGGGATCCGAAACCATAGCTCTAGTCTATAGGATCCACTTCAAAATCATGAATACCTTAAGTCCGAAGGTGAAAAAAATGGTTCAACCTAACAGTCGAACAACCCTAATTGAAACCAATCTGTTAGCATCCAACATAGCGACCAATAGAGTCATTAGATGGAATGAAATTACATTTCCAGAACAATGGACATTACCACAAGTTATAACTCCACAACCAACTATCAATCAAGACATCGAACAAATCATTCAAACGTCTGACAGCGATGTTGAAGTTAGGTTTAACCCTAGGAGATCCATTCACCTCCCTCGTATTTCTATTCCCTCTACTTCGGGCGAAGAAATTAGAACATCCAAATCTGATGAATCCGAAATATCAGCCAGTCCAGGCCTTGTTCTTAACAGAAATAGGATATTACATCCTATTAGGGGAGGTCAAGATTTTAATTCTCCTACTCCCTCTGAAATACGATTTTAATGTACGGATTAGATACCGAATTAAGAGAGACGGTTATCCGTCATTATATGCTTCCAAAATACGAACCATTTAGACTTTGGTATCGAAAGACATTTTCGGAAGACGAACGTATTGCATATTCGGATCAATATTTCCTTGATCTCGAAATTTTAAATAAAAGGGGAAAAGCTACTATTCCTTTTGCTAACTGGTTTGTTAATCAAATAACAAACAATATCAAAATGTTGAAAGACCCAACTCCGAAGCCAGACATTATCATGGCTCCATTTAGTACTATATCCTCTGATCCACAAGCCATCAGAGAATTTGGTATAATAATCAAACAACTCAATTATACCAACAATACTTTACAACTTATTACTTCTCATTTAGAAAGTATAGATCAAAAACTAGATCATTTAAAAACAAAAGTTGATCAGAAACAAAGCCAAGAGGCTTCATCTTCAGTCTCTAAAATGGTTGTAACTAAACCAGCAGTAAAACTGCCACCTCCAATCAAAATGAACTTGGATGAAGATTTACAAATCTCAGAAGTAATTAAGCAAATTAAATCTAAAAAGATTACTGCACTCAACGGAGAAGATAGTTCCACCTCAGAAAATCAATCTGACTCTGACAGCAATCTTGATATTACTAACCTAGAAGAACAATTTAGGCAACTAGGAAGTGAGCCTCCCTTAAACATTAACAAACTCAAATATCCCAAGAAATCAATGGGTAAATATTATTACCAACGTCCAACCCCCTCAGATCTCTTATATGAAGAAGACCTAAATGAACAAATCTCTTATGACCCTAGACAACTTTATGAATGGAATTTTGACGGTCTATCAGACTATCAAATTCATAAAACTGTACACAGAATGCTTACTTACTCGGCGGTCGCTCAAAGCAAAGGGCATCACCCCTGGGAAGTGGTCCAGATTATCATCAATGGATTCACTGGTATTCTGAAAGGATGGTGGGATAATTATCTTAGCCAAGCCGAGAAAAATGACTTACAAAGTGAAAAAAGTCTTTTAGATTCAGAAAAACCCAACGAGGAAGCGGTATATACGCTTATTCATAATATCCTAGAACATTTCTTAGGATATATGACAGATAATAGAGAACAGATGCGTTCTTTATTACAAAAACTTAAATGTCCATCATTATCTCATTTTAGATGGTACAAAGATGTTTTTATGACCAGAGTCATGAACCTTTCAGATGCCAGTTCTAACTACTGGAAAGAAAAATTCTTAGAAGGTCTACCTGCCACCTTTGCTACAAAAGTTAAAGAAAAATTAAGAAATGCAAATGGTCAATTGCAGTTTGAACTGTATACGTATGGACGTATAATAAGTGAATGCATTAAAGTAGGTATTACCCTCTACAATGACATTCGTATGAATCAACAATTGAAAAAAGAACACATTTCTGATAGAAAACAATTAGGAGCGTTTTGCGAACAATTCGCATGTCCTGGTCCCTTAACGAAAAGGGAATGACACTCTGCTAAGCAGAAAACTAAATTCCATCACGAAAAATCGTTCAAAGATAAACATCATAAAAGAAAATTTAAACCTAAAGGTTTTTCTAAAAACAATCGTGACAAAGAAAAACCCCAGCAGCCTGATAAACAAATAAAATGCTTCAAATGTGGCAAAACTGGGCATTATTAAAATAAATGTCCAATGAAAAAGAAAATTAATGAGTTAAAACTCGACAGTGAAACAAAAGATTTATTAATTCACATATTACTACGTTCTGATAACGACACAGCCTCCGACTCAGAATCTATCGCTGAGATCAACGAGTCAGATACCGAGTCTAGTGACTCTCCTTGCTGTACTAACTGCAATAGCAGTGATTACTATAAATCTATAGTAGAAAAATCAGGTTTATTTGTTCTAACGGATGAACAAAAAACTCAAATGATTCAACTTCTTGGAGAAGTTCAAGATCCTAAAACCCGGGATCAAATCATAAAATTATTAGGTACTTCAGAAGAGACTCCTTTACAACGAACGTATAAATTCCCTAACTATTCAATGAAAGAAGTCTTAGATAAATTTAAACTCAAGGAAAGTGAGCGCGAAATCACCCCGACTTCTCTTCACGAGTTAAAATCTGAACTTAAAACCTTAAAGCTTGAATTTCAAGCTTTAAAATTAGAACAACATCAACTTGCCAACCGAGTCACTTAGATTGAGTTAGATCAGATTTTGGAACAACCTGATCTCGAACCTGCTGAGATTGAACCCCAGGTCGCTACTACAACTACTCTCATCAACTCCCTACAAAAAGCCATTATCCACAAATGGTACATTTCTATCACCTTAGTTATAGGTCCTTCGTATGTGCTTCCTCATCTTACCGCATTAGTTGATAGTGGAGCTGATATGAACTGCCTTCAGGAAGGCATAGTTCCTTCTAAATATTTTGAAAAAACCACTCAAAAGCTGACTTCAGCTAGTGGTAACTCAATGGAAATTCGATATAAATTATCTCAGGCAGCGGTATGTCAAGATGACTACTGTATTAAAACCCCTTTTCTATTAGTAAAAAATTTATCCCAGCATATTATCCTAGGAACTCCTTTCCTTCATAGCATCATGCCTATTGCCACTGACCAAAAGGGTATTACCTCTTATTGTCACGATCCACCAATTAAATTCAACTTCATCACTGATCCTAGAGAAATCATCTTAAATGAGATGAATAAATGTAAAGGAAAACAAATCCATATAAATTTCTTAACCAAAGAAATTTTAACTACAGAGCTTACCCAAAAGCTCCAAAGCAAAACGATTCAAGAGAAAATTTCAAAATTCGAGTTAGAACTAAAACAACAAGTATGTGGTGAAAATCCCATACGCTTTTGGGATCGTAAAATTCATTGTGTAAGTCTTCCTTACGTTGAAGGATTTGATGAAACTGATATTCCAACCAAGTCTCGGCCCTCACAAATGAATAAAGAATATCTCGCACTTTGCTATAAAGAAATAGATGATTTACTCCAAAAGAAAATCATTCGCCAGTCAAGCTCTCCATGGAGCTGCACTGCATTTTATGTAATGAATGCAGCCGAAAAGGAAAGAGGAAAACCCCGACTTGTAATTAATTACAAGCCTCTTAACCATGTTCTGAAATGGATACGATATCCTATTCCTAACAAACGAGATCTTCTAAATCGTTTAGCCCAAGCTAATATTTTTTCTAAATTTGATTTAAAGTCTGGATATTGGCAGATCCAGATCAAAGAAGAAGATCGTTATAAAACGGCCTTCACGGTTCCTTTTGGCCAATACGAATGGAACGTTATGCCTTTTGGATTAAAAAATGCCCCATCTGAATTTCAACATATTATGAATGACATTTTTAATCCGTACGAAAAATATATTCTTGTTTATATTGATGATGTTTTGATATTTTTCAAAACAATAGATGAACATTTTCGACATTTAAAAACATTTAAATGGCTCATTATCCAAAACGGCTTAGTTCTCTCCGAACCCAAAATAAAACTCTTTCAACAAGAAATCCGGTTCCTCGGTCATACTATCCAAAATGACACTATTACACCCATTCAGCGAAGTATTACCTTTGCGGAAAAATTTCCCGATAAAATTTTAGATAAACAACAATTACAACGCTTCTTAGGAGCTCTAAATTACGTGGCAGACTTTTATAAAAATCTGGCCAGCGATGCCGCTCCTTTATATAAACGACTTCGCAAAAATGCATCTCCCTGGGATGACACGTGTACTAAAGCAGTACAGATCATTAAACAAAACGTTAAAAACTTACCCTGCTTAAATCTAGCAAATCCATCATTTTCCAAAATAGTCGAAACCGATGCTTCGCATATAGGATTTGGCGGGATCCTGAAACAAAAGAACCCCTCTTCTCAAAAGGAAGAATTAGTTCGTTTTGTCTCAGGATTTTGGAATCCTACTCAAATGAAATATCCAACTATCAAAAAAGAAATGTTGGCCATCGTTAAATCTATTACTAAATTTCAAGATGATCTTCTCAACTCACAATTTTTATTGCGTATTGACTGTTCTTCTGCCAAATATATTTTAGAAAAGGATGTTAAAAATCTAGCATCTAAACAGATCTTTGCAACTTGGCAAGCTCAACTAGCTATTTTTGATTTCTCTATTGAATTTATCAAAGGTAAAGATAATTCTTTGCCTGATTTCTTAACTCGCGAATACCTTGCAGGAATTCCCGACTGATGGATCCGGAGGGGTGGCGCACCCCTAAAGGGCGCGCAAGTACAACACCGCAACGCGGTCGAGGTTGGCCACCATCACGTGGCAACTATCGTGGCCGAGGCAGAGGCCAACAAGGACGAGGCTATGGCCGAGGAGAATTCCCTCCTCTTCCTAAGTTAATCCCACTTAAAACTTACCTCTACGGATCCCAAGAGGACTCGAGTTCAGTACAAATCAAAACTGAAACTCCTGAAAAGATGCAACCAGCCATCGAACTTCCAGTAAACACTCAAACTTCAGATATGTTTGAACCTATTCTCAAAACTGGAGTTGAACATCTTTTGGATCTTAATCCTGAAGATTATGAGACCACATCGGCCTGGTCCTTATTTCATAAATACCTAAATCAAAATCCGTTTCTACAAGATTCTACATATGATAGAACTACTTATGAAGCCATCCTTTTATATCTCCAATGCATAGATATTAAGCATCATTACGATGCCAAACGCGAATTTACCTATAGCCGTGCTAATATCCTTCGTGTGATACATCCAAAGGATTGGGGAATAACCCCCTTCCAAATTCAAAGATGTGAACTGCAAAATGCAGATGGAACGACTAGATCCTGCTCGTTCAACTATTGGACTTATGTACAAGCCATGCATAAAGCCTTCTATATTTTAAATCCTTCGCATTCACACTCCTGGATGTTTATCCCCAATCCGGACCTATTAGATCAACCTACTCCATATTGGTTCTATAAATGGTGGGAAGCCAAAGGAGCCACCATTACTATCTTACCAGCTGAGCTTCAGATCAGTTACAATCAATGGGTTGAATCTTCCTCCCATATCCAAGCCATCAAAACAGACGATTTCATAGATGGCATGAGTGAATTTTATTTTTTTGCACAAGCCCAGATACCATGGATATGGACCTGGAGCACCGAAATCAATCGAGACACGTTAAATCTTAAATGTTTAATGAGAAACTTCTCAGTTAAATGGTGGTCTACTATTATCATCGCAGACAAGAAAAAACAAATAGATAAAGTTATTCAAAATAACATTGTCAAAAATCTAAGACAACCCTCTCCAGCCGAGTTTTCATTAGGCAAACTGCAGAAACAATTGAAACAAAGGTATCCTCATGAGTCTACCGACCAGATCAAAGCCCGACTTCAAAAGGCGTATTTGGATCAAATGCTTCAGTTATTTCCAGATGACGAAGATTTAATTTCTCAACAGTCAGATGAAACCACGCCCGACACGTGGGACCACCAGAGCACAAAGACACAGGAACCTGGACCCAGCCATCGTCCTGGAAAGGCACCACTAACCGAAGATCAGGACGACTTTTTGTAAAGCTAGCTCTAGTGGAGCATCTTTTACGCTGTATTCCCACTCATAATTGGCCACTTGTCTCCAATTATTGTTGAAGGGAATCTTATGTTTGCTTAGTTTTTAAGTCTTCTGAGGCTATATATGTTTGAGTTTGCCGGCCTTAAGAAGCATCACTTGTAATCTCTCTCTCTCCCTCTCTCTTTTCTCAGTGTGCAATAAAAATATCCAGTTGCTTTGGCTCCAATTTAGGTAAATTATTGTTCTTATTTCTGCATTTGTTACTCCAAATTAAAAGATAAATCTATTTAAATTTTTTAGGTTTATTCTTTTACAATAAGTTTATTCAAAATTAATAATAAAATTCAAAAAATAAAATATAAAATGTAATTAAATTTTAATTTATTAAGAAAATAAAAATAAATTCTATAAAATAAATATAAGAAAATTTTTCATTCCTATAATAAGGAATTTAATGATTACATATAAGAAGTTCATTAAAAATTTAATCCATAATAAATTAACTTAAATTATAGTTTTAAAAATAAGATTAAATATGGAAATTTTACTTCATTAATATATTTTTTTACTTTACAATTAATTCAAATATTTTTAATAATTATTAAAAAGTGCTGTATTAATAAGAATAACATTTTTTAGATAATATCTTAATAATTATAAAAAAAGATACTATCAATAAATAATTAATGTGAAGTCGCTTAACAAAAGGTGGTTAGGGGCGTTCTAATCAGCCGTAGAACAACTAAAGCTTCCGCCTTCATTTCTACCGTCTGTATCGCGTTGTTAGTCGCTGCCGATTCTCGCTCGCTGGGATTACGGGATCCCATTTAGGCCTTAAATTTCTAGTCATTTTTCTTTAAAGAGGTCAGAACTTTCTCGTTTTCCCTCTGTTTTCGCATCCTTACTCGTTGGTAGGGTTTTTAGCTTCATATCTTCAAATTGCGATCAAATCGTGTCAATTTAAAGAGCTCCAGACATCATAGGCATGCTTTTGTTTCTCTGTTTAATCGAATTAAAAGGAATCAGTTATTGGATGTGCGATTCCTTGTAGTGTACAGTCACGTTCAAGGCGTGCTCTCTTTACCAGGGGCTTCATATCGGATTTTGAAGTTCCGTTCGACCACACAGTATAATTCACGTATCTGTAATTTTGAGGAGAATCACTAGACAAAAATCTGATCTTTGGCGTGCATTTTCCCTGAAAATGATTTTTTTTATATTTATTTGTTTATTCATCCTTCACTATAGCATATGCATTCGTACGTTTTGCTCAAGGAACTAAAGCCTTCATACTTGTTGAAATTTATGGCTGAATCTTTTCATGCAATATGTTTATGTTAAGGTTGCTTGCAGTTTGTTTTACGGTTCTCATTGAACATAGCCTATTGACTTGCGCAGGTGAACTATTTGGAGCGGATATATAAGCTTATTGAAGGTAGAGTACTCTGAAGTGGCTTGTTAATGCGTAATGGGTGGTTCTGTGATAACACCTGAAGATGTACTAGAATCTCTTATGAATGATGGCACTATAGATGCAATCAGACTAAAGATAATTAATCAATTAAAAGGCAATGTAAGTGCACTGATCTTTGACTTCTCTTGTCATCTAAATTCAGTTGATGGATCATATTGTCAATATTTTTGTTTACTAGCTTTGGGGTTCATCAGTTGGCATAGTATTAGATTATTATGCATGTTGTAAGCTCTCCGAGTTCATCAAACGGTTGAAAAGCAAGGATAAGAAGAGTGCTGAAATAGTTCGTAGATTTTCAATCCAAATAAAGAAACATATAACTGTTATTGACAACAAGGAATGGACAAGCAAATGAAGTAACAGCTGGCTTTTTAAGAAGAAGTTGTATGAGTTTTAGGGTAGTTACAAGCAGTTGTCATATCTAGTTTACTAGAACTGATTCTTGTCGTTGTAGTACAATTGTTGATTCTTGCATCATAATCAAACTTACAATTACTAGATTAGGCCCTGTATTGCACTTTGGAAAATCTATAAATAATTGAACAGGCTAAATGGGGGAGCAACAACTATTTCCTGTTTACAGTTTTTTCCTTATCTTTTTCCCCTGGAGATTTGGTTGCCTTTTGGAGTGCAGAACTAAAAAAAACCCTTTGATCCGGAGTACCTATCATTGGTGCTTTTGTTGCTGCTCTTTGTTGAATAGTGCATGGCTCATCTTTGATTGTTGAAGTAGACCTAGTGTAATGGCGCGAGTACATGGAATATCTCCAAGACAATCGATGATTGTTTCAAATGAAGGAGCATGGTTGAGCAAGTATATTCCATGCATTGTTTAAAATTGGGCAATATGAGGCTCGCCTCAATGCAATTCCAGTAAAAAACGTCTTGAGGCTTACGCCTCGAGCTTTTCTTATGAAGTTTACACCTCATCGTGGATGAGGCTCACCTTGAGGTGCGCCTCACCTTGCTGGCATGAGGCGTACGCATCATTCTATTTATATTTTTTTAAAATTTAAAACTTACCTAAATCCTATATAAAAGCCCAAAAAAATCTTGCCTTCTTACACCCCCAAGCTGCAGCAACTTCCTCTCCATTGCCTCGACCTCTAGCCCCCCACCTTCACTGTAGCCACCGCCTTCGTAGCTGCCACAGGAGATCACTAGCAAGCCGCACGCCACCACCATCTCCTCTTAAATTTTGGAGTATTATCTTTAGGTTGATGACAAACATTTATGAAAGATGAAGATGACTAAAATAAATGAAGAAGAAGTAGATTGAGAGGTATTGGACCCTACAGGATGAGACAGAAAAGCGACCAATTTATTATGACAGTGACTCAAATAAAAATCACCTTAGTAATGATAGTACAAATGATTTCTGAGTTGTTGCCAATTATTTCAGCTTTCTTTAGGAATTAAAAGTAGATGAGTAGGCAACTGAGAAAGAAAAAATTAGAGTTGAACTTGATGTTATATGATACTTTTATGCAATTCATATATTTTATGTTCATTTGTTCCTGTAATATTTGGATTTCAATTATATTTCACATAATTTATCACTTAACACTTCACATCTTATATAATTTTTTGTTACATATGTATGTAAATTTATTATTTCATAGTTCAATAGAAAGTTAATATCATCTTTTAACATATTATTTGGATATTATATAAAAAATCACTTTTAACTTTTATTTTGACTTTACGCAATTTTTAGATATTGAGGCTTACGCCTCAAAACGCATTAAGGTTTATGACTCGTCTCACGAACGAAAAATGCCTCACTACCCAATTGCACAATTTTAAACCTTGATTCCATGTTGAGATACTCAACAATATTTCTTTATGATTATCTCTGATGGAAGAAAAGACAAATCAGCCATCACATTTGAAACTTATCTACTATGATTATGGAGAATTTTTTTTTAAATACATCGTTCAACTGTAGTACACATCCTTTATCCAGTGGTATGAACCTTTGTGCGGTGAAAATGAACATGCTACACTTTAATGGATATAACCCTCAAGGTTTTCTTTTTAAAGCCAACTAAATCATTTCATATTATGATTTATCTGAGGAAAACGGTTGACTATTATGCCTCTATATATATATATATATATATATATATATATATATATATATATATATATATATATATATATATCGATGGACCAGCTTTAAGTTGGCAACAGTATATGCATCTTAACAAGCAAATAAGTTCTTGGAATTCTATTCGGAGTTGTTTGGCTGGAGAGGTTTTAAGTGTATTGCATTTCACATCCAAGGTTTTTAAGTTTTTGTATGTTTAGTTAAGAGTAAAGAAAATTCAAACAAGTTCTTTTTTTATGCATTTGGAGTTTATCACATATGGGTGAATTTCAAATACATTATGCCAGTGAGATGATGTTGACTTCTGAAATAAAAAAAAAATCAAAATGATGAAACCTGCGCCAAATCCCTGTACACAGCAGCAAATCCTGCAGACGGCGCCGTTTCAGAGATGCCCATACCTCGCGTGCCTAATCTCCCGCTCTCTTCGCATCGTTAAAATGAGGGCGAGACTCCTCTTGTTCGCTGATTCCACGCACACGACACTTACTCCCGCAGCTTCCTCTCCTTCCACGACCTCCTTCTCCACTTCGACCCCCTCTGCAAGCCATCCCGACCTCCAACCAAACTCCCATTCGCAAACCTCTGGCCTCCGACTTCGCCTGTTCGCAAACTCCGATCCAAGCCACAACCCACGGCCAAACTCCAACCAGAAGAGAGAGAGAGAGAGAGAGAGAGAGAGAGAGAGAGAGAGAGAGAGAGAGAGAGAGAGAGAGACCAAAGTCAACCTACCTCAAGCCCTAGCCGACCCTGCGAGCCTTCCTCCTCTGCTCTTTGCGACCCGATACCCAGCCGACTCCCCTCCTCCGAAGACGTTCCTTCCAATCGGATCGGAAGTTTGCACGAGTCACCTCTCCGCCTCCTTTGCTGTTCGACTCCATCCCTTCTGCGACTTTCCCTTCCAGCGGGATCGGAAGTTACACATTTTAATCGAAAGCAACGGCGAGAGCTCACTGGCCGTGAGGGTAACTTTCTCCTATCGCGCATTTCTTCGGCCAAATCCTGTAATTATGTCGAGGGGAGGGAGAGAGTGATTAATTAACATTAATCAAAATTAATGTTAATTAATTTTGATTAATGATAATTAATTTTAGTTATACTTATTTTAACTAATTATTATCATCATAATTAATTAAAGGTAATTTTAATTAAATTATTATGATTAATTTTAATTAATTATAATTAGTTTTAATTAAAGTTAAACTTTAGTTAATTACATATACATTTTTAATTAATTGTAATTAAATTATTATTAATTAATTTATTAAAGGTTAATTAATATTAATCAATTATAATTAATTAAATATATATTTTTCTTAATTAATTATAATTAAATATAATTAATTAAAGATAGTTATAATTAATTATTATTAATTATAACAAAAAAGGAGAAAATGCAAAGAAAATCCCTCTCTTACCTCGACATGCGTGTCGGGCCGGCAAACCACCCATATACGCTTTCTTAAGCGTGGTGGGAAGGGAACCCGGCGCGACACCTGCGACGAGATAGGTGAGCGAAGCCTCCACCTCGACGCTTGCAAAGGTATAATTTCCTAACTCAGATTCTCGCTCTCAAAGTTCGCGGCGGACCGGAAAATCGCCTATACACGCTTTCATAAGCGTGGTGGGATGGGACCCCGGTGCGGCGCCTACAACGAGGCGGGTAATCACCTCAAAATCCTATCCTCGGCGTTCGTGTCGAGCCGGCAAACCGCCTATACACGCTTTCTTAAGCGTGGTGGGAAGGGAACCCGGTGCGACACCTACGGCGAGGCAGGTAGGCCCTATGCACGCTTTCTTAAGCATGGTAGGGACGATCTTAAGTACCCGTACCTACGGGGAAACAAATGCTTTGCTTTTTCAGGTACATTTGAAGACCCATACACGCTTTCTTAAGCGTGGTGGGGGATTGAAGACTTTACACGGCCGCGGTGTCCTCGAAAGAGGGCATCTACCATACACGCTTTCTTAAGCGTGGTGGGAAAGGCCCAGTTTTCCGTTATTTCCCCTAAACGGGGGAGATGCCGGAATGCTGCCGAAATTTCGGGTGATCATATGACTGCTTTTGGACCTGATTTGGACAAATTTTGGACAACTTTAAACTCAAAAAAAAAAGAACAAATGACAAGATTCAAAATTTGATTTTTTTATTGAATATTAAATGACTTGAACTTGAAGTAAATCTTGATTCAAATTTGAGTAAAATTAACTTGAATTGAGCTTGAATTCAAAGTTGACATTGGAACTTGGATTTGAACAAAAAGGAAACTTTGAACTTCTACAAGACAACAGAGGACTTGAATTCGAATGACAGAACAAAGGAATTGAATTTGAATTTGTGGACTCTTGAACTAAGCTTGGACTCAAACTCAAAACAGAGCTTGAAACTAAATGGACTAAGCTTGAACCAAACCCGAATCAAGTAATAAGGGGACTCAACTGCAAGAGAACTTGAACTCGATTTGGACCACATGAAAGGGGACTTAAACTTGCAAATACTACTCACAAGCAAATGCATTGATTTCTTGTGAAAGATTTGAAAGCCAAAACATAATAAATGAAGCAAATTATCAAATGACATGTAAGGAATGCAGCATATTTATGAATAATGAACTGTTACATGATGTGTTCATTAGCAAAGCATGAAGGTGGTGGTTGACAAAGAGCGAGAATGAAACCAGTGACTAGTCATAATACTATCTACCATCCTTCTAACATATACAAGAAGACCGCGACAGATGCACTAATACGATTTGCATACAACAACATAAAACTTCCAATATATGTTAAAAGGTTATCACTGTTGATTAAAGTGCAAGCATCAATATTACACAAGGTCGGGTATAGTTCGTCTTGTAGGCAGGAGTGCACAACATGCAATGGATGTAGCTCATCTACAAATAATCTGAAAGGGTCGTGGAGAGGACAACAAGTATATTATGCCAACTAGTTTGTGAAAGTAATGTGTGTTGCCTACACATATGGAAGGGAATATCCAACGAGTGTGACTCATCTGCAGGCATGAATCAAGGAACTTGCAAGGCAGTAACCCACTCATGATGCTCATAATGAGTGCAGCGGGTCGTATATAAGTGGTCACAAATACTGCATGATGAATGTGTTTAGTCACTAGAAATACTGCTGAGGAATGAAGACAATAAATAAGCCGTGAATACAACACATCTCCCTACAAACCAATGATAGTTGTCTTAGGGATACATACGATAGTCCCCACAAGCACTAAAAGATGTGCACAATAAATGTAGCAACTTCTCTACCACTTACAATAATGCAATGTCAAGCAAATGAAAGACTACAGTCTCTTACTAGTCTCGAAGATTGATGTGTTATGAGCATATCAAATCTCTAGCTAGTATGCACGAAGAAATTTGTGATGGATATAACTCAGTCAAAAGTCAATATCAAGATACAAATAAGCATACTGATCTGCATACTATCAAGGATAAAGATCTGCAATACATACAATCTCTACGAAAATAGATGTGTGTACAACATGCCATTTATGGGTAGATGCAGAAGGTCTACAGTAAATGCAGTATCCTGTAGTTAATTTCAATCTATGAATAAATACATCTACCTACCTACAAGCAGCAGTAGGGAAGATCGTATGACGCCACGCCACCGGATCCGCAACTTTCATGCAAGCGGACAGAAGGCGTGTACAAATATTCCAAGAATACCTCCGCACGTGTGCACTTTAATTTGTATACACATAGGTACACTAAAAGGGGAAAATACAATCATAACCCGCATGGGCCTCGGCGAGCGTGTTATTGGTATACACGTGACGTCTAGGGATGCTGCGCGGGTCAATAGATTTGAACCCGATCCTCCTATGCAAGCAGATAGGAGTAGACAATGTTCAATAAATAATTATAAAATGCCCCCAGACACCTGCATGGGCCCCGGCGAGCGTGTTATTGGTGCACACGTGACGTCTAGGGATGCTGCGCGGGTTAATAAGTGAATTCAAGTTCGAGCCCGATCCTCCTATACGGGTAGATAGGAGTCGACACGGCTCGAACCATTAAATAAATATGCAGTCGTGAGATCGATCGAGATATTTATTTTATACATTCATATTAGGCCTTCAAGGTCTATAATCAAGAGAATTCACTAACAAAGGGCATAAAGCCTACGAAACCCGATCCTCTGTCAATTACTAGATAGAGTCGATAAGGTTCAAAATACAGAAATATAAATGACCCCACACCCCGATGATGGCCGTGCTGAATGCGAGTCTCAACCGGAGGGGTTTACATCAATCATCCCAAATGCCTCCCAAACCCTACCAAAACTCCAAAACCCAACAAAAATACTCAAAATCCAAATCTCCAAAAATCATCAAAATCCCAAGATATTTAAAAATTGAAATCCGACTATCAAACCGCTTAAAGCAAAATCCATCCATCCTCCGCAACAGTTTGCCGAGGTGGACAAGTTAAAATTTACTTCAGCTCGCAAAGAGCTAATGCCTGGTCGAAAATATCACTAGGATCCATTCTCAAACAATCTCCTGCCAGCAAGGACGTGGTACGAGTCCTCTAACCGGCAGTTTCGCCGCCAAATGGCACTGCAGGATAAACGGTTATGACTCGGGGCCCTCTGAACCAGGTGGTTGCCGCCAAATGGCACCATTATATTATGGTTATGGCCAGAGCCCGTATGCTCCCCAATGGCATCAAATCCTTGAGATATGAATCAATAGGATATGATCGATAGGGCACAAAGCCCTCTGTTAGCTAAGGTGGATTCAAATTTGTCCCCTTAGACAAATACCCCCCCCAGGTCTACAAGGTACCCTTGGACGAAGCAACCCATGGCTGCCGACAAGGATCCTTCTGTCAGGTTGGGTCGACTACCTCCTCTGACTAAGTAGACCAGGGACCACGATGGCCCGAGACGACGGAACCATGGGATCTTGATCGGGTCTATCATCCATTCCCCCACCATCTGCTTTGAGTGCTAAATGGTGAAAACTTTCAATTTTGAATATCAATCACTCATCCCTAAACTTCCAAATCCTATGCTGCTACTATATGCCAGATATACGTATCTCTACGTATCTGATTGACGACTAGCCTTAATCGAAAGTTCTCTCTCGTTACCGGGAGGGGTAATTAACTATAGGGGCTTGCGCCTATAGGAAACCAGAACTCAGATCATAAAGTCCTCACAAAAATGAGGGCGAAATCTCTGGGTAGTGTCTTATCTACAATCTCATCTGCCTTCCAAAATTTACCTCGGAACTTAGTTCGTTAAAACTCCCCCCCTCGAAAACCAAAAAGTCGGGCGGAGGCCGGGGCCGAATTTTCGGAGCCCACAGATTTCTGGCGACTCCGCTGGGATTGGTTTCTCTTTCCATCTTTGGCTAGTCACCTCAGTGCTATAGTAGCAGCTATTCTCAACATAGATTCAAAATTTTGAATCTCTCAAAATGATCATTCAGTGAATCAAAATTTTGAATTTTCAAAATGATCGTTAAAACAAATTTATCAAGATAATGTATTTAGCAGTATTTTAAATTTGTATTATTTGAATTTGCTCGCTAATGTTATCTATTTTTGTTTTCTATTCTGTGCAAGTCTCTGCATTTTTGAAAGTGTGGGGTGATGTATCAAATTTTGATCACTAACCCTTACCTTTCATCTATGCAGATGGATCTACAGAATACACCAATGACTGTCCAGCTGGGACAAGGAGCCAGGATCCAACTGGCAAATGCTATCATCGAGACAGGGAATGCTGGAGCTACCATCCAGTTTGGTAGCATTGACTTCCCTGCTGTTGTTGAAAGGGCCACCGCCATTCCTACGAATGGCAGAAATATTGAAGGGCCTGCCAGGAGGCCACACTCTGCTGGAACTACCACTCGTCGTGTGCACCTGCCAGCACAACGACATGCTGCTGCTGAAAATCCTCGTGAGAGGATTTCTGTCTTTGAACGGCTGTCGCAGCCAGAAATCCCGGCCACCAAGAGGGTTGTAGCCGGAGGAAGGATCTCCGTGGTGACTGCGAACACCACACACCTGCCAACCGGGTTGCCCGCACCCGTGAAGAACACTTCTGAGGCTTCCTCATCTGGAGGAAGGCCCACCAGGAGGCAGAGAAGGAAGATGAATGCTGAACTCCGAGCTCAGCAGCTATTAGTGCCTGTGCATCCCTCGAACCTGCCTGCTCCAGAGCATATATCCAACGTTCCTACCCGGAACAAGTTTACTGACCTGAGGTGGGTAAAGAGAAACAGCTCAACTGGAGAGCTGAAAAAGTCGTTCTGGGACCGACAGCCTGAAGTCCCACCTCCTCAAAAGAAGAAGGAGCCTGAAACTCTCTCAGCTCGAGTCTACAGAGTCCTGAAGACCGTGAAGGAGAGAGGACTGAAAAAGAGAAAGTACCAGCGGCCACTGACGGTCGAAACAAGAAGAACTCCACCAAGAGAGCGTCTGTCTCTTGCTGTGGAGAGAAATGAAAGAAAATACACCCCGCACGGTGAACATCGGGGTGTGACACCTGAACCACACATTCAGGGATCCACCGCCGAAAGGTCCCGGTGGAAAGGAAAACAAATCTGGAGGCCAAGGCCTCGCAGAGAAGAAAAGAACGAAAGAAAGACTGATCTGGGCGTGACATCCGGTACTGCTTCCCGGAGATCCGCCCCCAGTTACAAACAACATCAAAAGTGGGTCCAAAAGAAGGCCCACGATGACGCTCCTCCCAACGGTAGACACCTTGGAGAATCCTCCAGGGGATCCCGTCGCTCACCAACTCCTCCCAAGGAAGAGTCTAACTTCGACCGCAGCCCACGGGTCGAAGAGATCTTCCTGCCTAACCAAGAACCGGAGATCCAGTGGCGCCGCCGCTCGGAGATTCGAGTACTAGAAGAAGGAGAAGAAGATACGGGAGAAGAAAATATTGAAGAATACATGGAAGAAAATCTAGAAGAAAATATGGAATACATAGAAGAAGACTTGGAAGAGGTAAATAACACTTTGGACATGGAAGTGGTCTACATGGTGAGACACATCAATGTCGAAGAGGAGGCCTACTACGACGATGATGAAGATGACGATCGTTGGCAACCACCGCCTAGACAAGTATATCGGCGACGCCATGAAGCCGGGTCCACCACTGGCAGAGGTGTCCATTCCCAAGAAGAGCGAGAAGAGGCTGAGGATAATCCCTTTGCTGACGAGAACGTCACGCTCGCAGAAATGCAGAGACAAATGAAACGTCAAATGAGGGCCAAGGATAGGGAAATCTCTCAGTTGCATGAGAAAATGACAGAGATGATGACCCAAATGACGACAATGATGCAGATCATGCAGAGAAATGCTGCAGTTGGTTCTATGCCCAATCCTCCCCCTGATCCTCCAAACTTCCAAGTGCCGCAAGTCTCAGGAGTACGGGACACTCCTGAAGGTGGCCACGAGGCTCAGAATACCACTCGTCAGCCCACTCCGCAGAATATTGCAAGTACCTCCGAGCCTGTGACTGCTGCACAGCTTGAAGGGATCATTACAGAAAGGATCAGGGCTATTATAGCTATTGATCAGGCAGAGAAGCTAGTGGGTAAAGGTCGCCCGTACCCGGCAGAGTATGATCAGGTGCCATACCCCAAGGGATATTCTGTGCCAAAATTCAATACTTTTGATGGCAACAAAAATCCCAGACAGCACCTGGCACAGTTCAAAGCCACCTGCGGGAATACTGGAGGGAATGATGCTCTACTCTTCCGACAATTCGTTAGCAGTTTGACAGCAGCTGCTTTCGAATGGTACGCCGAACTACCAAATGACTCTGTAAAGACATTTGCAGAGTTAGAGAATATGTTCGTGAAGAGATTTGCCAGTGCGACCGAGAAAATAACGATCGCTGATCTTGCTCTGAATAAGAGAAAGAAAGAAGAATCAGTGACCAAATACATCACTCGCTGGCGTAACTTGAGTATGAAATGTGAACAACAGCTTGAGGAGGAGCATGCCGTACAGTTGTTAATGGGAAACATTGATGATAAAATGCAACCATTCCTGTGCATGGCTACAATCACCACATTTCAGGATTTACTGGATAGAGTGGCCAAGTTTGAGAAACTGAACTTGTCAAAATCAGAAATTATTCTGATAAACCCAAGAAAGCTAAAGCCTCAGGTGCTAGAAGAGGTGAGGCTGACTCCATATTCTTCTCTAGAGCTGATAAGGAGAAACAAGTAATTTACAATGTAGACAAAGGCAAGCAGCCAATGCAATATCAAGAAAAGCCTAAACAAGTCTACAACCCTAACCCCCAGCCGAAGCTGATACTCGGGGTAATGATAACCACGAACTTATCAAGGCGGTGGAGAACGTCCGAGGCAACAACGGGGACTGGTGATCGAACGTTCCCCTCCCTCAAAGACAAAATGAATAAGGAATATTCATTCAAGAGGGAAAGTGTCGCCAAGCTGTTTCGACAGGCATTGAAAGCGGGTTTAGAACTGCCAGAGTGCAAGAGACCCGAGGAGTCAAAACATAGTGGCGACCCAAACTACTGCCCATATCATCGGGTGATGAGTCATCCAATCGAAGATTGCTATGTCTTTAAAGATTGGCTTGAAAGAAAATATCGAAGGGGAGAGCTCACATTGTCTGACAATGTGCTGACTCATCCCAGAAAAGAATCAACTCGGGTAATTACAACTTCCTCCGTACCCCCGGTTGAAGAGAGAAAAAACGAAAAGAAGCCAGCTCAGGAAGAACAGTGGGAGACTGCGGTCTCTAAGAAAACTGTGAAAATGTTGAAACAGCTTGAAGAAGTTCCATGTGTAAAATGGAAATCTCCCACTGAGCCAGTGATAGACCCCAAGGCTCTACCTGTGGCACAAGCGTCTGCTTCTAAACAGTTTCCTAACCAAGCGGGCCCTTCAAAGTCTGGAAAGAAAAAGTCCTCCAAGAAGAAGACAAAACCAAAGAAGCCCAAGGAAAAGAAAACAGCAACCCAAAGGGTTATAGATAGTCTGGATGAATACTACCAGACCGCGAGGCGTCCTATTAAGCTTGCTGACTTTATGTCAGAGCTCAAGATTGACGAAGCAGAAGAAGCTGATGAGGATCCTCTTCCCACAGAAGTCTGTCGGGTCATTTCAGCAACGCCAATAACACTGACAAAAGAAAAATATGTCAGAGAGATGATCGTTGAAACCTGTCTGGCAACATCGTCAATGGACTACAGCTCAGAGGAGGATCTGTATTTTCCAAAGACAGATGAATCTGATCCCGATATAGCGTCGCAGATAGGACATGTAAATCTGGAGGTGATTCTGAGTCAACGAATGAATCCCTAGACGCGACGATGGCAGACTCTGAAGAAAATGCACCGTCAAATGAGTCTGATCCAGAAGAGATCGCTCAAGTGCAGTTGAGAAGTGGCAAGATACTACCACCCCCGCTAAAGAAGGGAATATCCAATAAGGATAAGGGAAAAGAGATAGTTGTCAACGAAGACATTATCTCCGAGGATCCCAAGAAGAAACATACTCCAGTCAAGGGAATAGATTATAATATCTTATCCCATCTGAGGAAGATCCCTGCCCAGCTCAGCATATACGACGCTCTGGTGATGTCTAAGGAGCTTCGGGAGACTTTGATTCAGGCTCTCAAAGACCCCGAAAGATATGAGGCGTACTTCGCTGAACGTAACCTAACTGAGGTCCTACAAGCTCGTAACGAGCCGTTCATCACTTTCACCGAGGACGACATGATGCTCGGGACTGCAGACCACAACCGACCTCTGTATGTTACTGCAGAGAGTGATGATTTGGTAATCAGTCGAATTCTGATTGACCCTGGGTCCTCCATCAACCTTATGAGCTTAAAAGCACTAAGGTCGTTGTGCCTCAACGTGGAACACCTCGGGCCAGATAAGCTTATGGTACATGGTTTAACGAAAAAGGGCAGAAAACCCTTGGATCGTTTATGCTACCTCTTGTATTTGGAGAATTCCATACAGAAGCTAAATTCATGTGATTGATGCGGACACTTCATTCAAGGCGCTCCTGGGTCGCCCCTGGTTGCATGAGTATGGTATCGTCCCATCAACACTACACAGTGCATGAAGTACCTTAGGGATGGGGAAGAATTCAGGATCTCTGGTGATATTCAGCCCTTTGCAGTCCATGAAGCGACAGTCTATGAAGATGCGCAGTATTTCATGCCTAAAAAGCCGAAGCTGTCAAACTCTCTAAAGGCTCAAGCATCTAACCCAAAGAGTGCAAAGCAACCTGAACAGAAAGGTGAGAGGAAGCAGGTGGGGAGAAAGAAGGCAACGCCGACTCTTCCCAAAGAAGCTACCACTGCCACTTCTAAAGAAAGGAAACGCGTACCTCACCTTAGGAGCTACACAGATGAAGATAATGTCACCCCTGCAAAATCCCAGAGGGTATGTCGTTCGATGGACGAATGGAGTAGGGAGGTCGCATATTCAAATGATGACTATGACTACGACTCTATCTATATGAACACGGTACAAGAGGTATTCTCTAGAAGAATAGATAGCCTATCAATCTCAGATAGCGTGCTCGTAGTCACTCGTATTCCCCTACAGTATTTTAAGAAATAATTCAACGAGATGTGCATAAAGTTGAAGAACTTGTAACCCTTTATCTGCCTCCAATCAGAAAGGGGATCGAGTCAGGGAATATATTCTACTCCGTAGGAAAGGATGAAGAAGTGAATCGTGATTGGGACCATGTCTTCATTGATTCTGAAGAATTACTACCTACGAGACTACCTAGGTTTAATACCAAAGGCATTCAAAGAATGTTGCGAAAGTGGATCAATGTTCCCACCCCCAAACGACAACTTCGTATGTGCCTAAGTCTCTGGTATGGAAGGAATCCGCGTCCAATGCGGCGGAAGGAAATGAATGCATATAAAGGTATCGGATTCGTCAGGCGAAAATGCATCCGAAGGAGACTTGCCGAGCCATCACTTGCAGGGAAGTTGAACCCAATGACGAGTCTGATGAAGAGGTCTATGAAGTTGATGATTACGATGATCAGCCTCTAGAGGCCAAGCCTGCACCAGAAGAGCTTGAAGATGGTGGACAGACAACCACTATGGACGAACTAAAGAAGTCAACTTGGGAACCGAGGATGACCCTCGCCCAACATTCATTAGTTCCCTTCTGCCAGAAGATCAAGTGGAAGAGATAAAAGAACTCCTCTGTGAATTCAGGGATTGCTTTGCCTGGACATATGCTGAGATGCCCGGCTTATCCCCTGACGTAGCAGTTCACAGGTTGGCAATCAAACCGGATGTCGCACCCGTCAAATAAGCTCCAAGGAGGATGAGATTAGAGATTGAAGAACAGGTGATTGCTGAAACCAAAAAGCTCATAGAAGCGGGCTTCATCCGTGAAGAGAAATACGCTGACTGGATCGCCAATATTGTCCCTGTCAAGAAGAAGAATGGACAGATTCGTATCTGTATTGATTTCAGGGACCTCAACAAGGCGTGCCCAAAAGATGACTTTCCACTTCCTGTATCCGAACTCCTAGTAGACAACACGTCAAATTATGACATGTTCTCGTTTATGGATGGATCGTCAGGATACAACCAGATCAAGATGGCTCCCGAGGATGAAAGGCATACGTCATTCAGAACGCCCATCGGTATTTTCTGCTACACGGTCATGCCCTTCGGCTTGAAGAACGCTGGTGCCACCTACCAACGGGCGATGACCCATATTTTTGATGAATTAATACATCAGAAGGTCGAATGTTATGTAGATGACCTGGTCGTTAAGAGCATGGACCGAAAAGATCATTTAAACGACCTGAGGATCGTATTTGAAAGAATCAGAAAATTTGACTTGAAGATGAATCCTCTCAAATGCGCTTTTCGGGGTCTCCTCCGGTAAATTTCTTGGCTATGTCGTTCGTCACCGAGGTATTGAAATCGACCCCAACAAGATCAAGGCAATCACAGAGATGCCACCGCCAAGAAGCCTCCGTCAACTCCGCTCCTTGCAAGGCAGTTGGCTTTCATTCGGCGATTCATATCAAATCTATCGGGTAGGTGCCAGCCATTTTCAAAATGATGAGAAAGACATTCGATTCAAGTGGGATGAAGAATGTCAAGAAGCTTTGATAGCATCAAAAGATACCTGTTAAATCCGCCCATTCTCGCAGCGCCAATTCCGGGGAAGCCTCTTATACTATATACAGCGGCACTAGAAGAGTCCCTCGGAGCGTTACTGGCTCAGCACAATGAGGAAGGAAAAGAGAATGCACTCTACTACATCAGTCGGAGATTAATCGGAGCAGAGATACGATATTCGCCAATTGAGAAACATTGTCTGGTATTGATCTTTGCAGTCCAGAAACTTCGCCACTACATGTTATCTCATAAAATCACCTTGATATCAAGGATCGATCCGCTGAAGTTCTTGATGACAAGACCAGCGTTGACAGGTCGTTTGGCAAGGTGGGCAGTGCTATTACTGCAATTTGATATAGTGTACATGCCACAGAAAGCAGTAAAGGGACAAGCTTTGGCAGATTTTCTCGCCGCACATCCAATCCCAGCTGACTCTCCGCTCAATGATGATTTGCCAGATGAACAAATCATGCAAGTTGATGAAGAAGAAAAGGTACCGTTTTGGGAGATGTACTTTGATGGGGCATCGTCTATCAAGTCTCCCAAACCTCCAAATCTTGCAAAGGCCCAAGCTGGCATCGGTCTAGTCTTTATAGAACCCGAGGGAGGCATAATGAGATTCTCGTTCAGTCTAACTGAACCTCGGACCAATAATGAAGCCGAATACGAAGCTCTAATAGCAGGACTGGAGATTGCAATTGATATCCAAATCACAGATCTTCAATTTTTGGTGATTCTCAACTTGTGATAAATCAAGTCCTGGGCATTTACAAGATTTGCAAGCTTGAATTGGCCCACTATCACCGACGAGCTCTTGAGCTTCTAAACAAATACCGAATGTCAGGATGACTCAGGTTCCTCGAGGACAGAATGCAAAAGCAGATTGTCTAGCTAAACTGGCCAAGGAGCTTGCAAATGAGGATAAGAGGCCACCCATATTCATTGCGGTTGAAAACCGCCGAGTCTTAGAGCCAGCAACCCTACAATTCCCGCAGACAGAAGGAATACCAGGTTCAAGCCAGCAGGATGCAACCCCGGTCGATCCTCAACATCCACAACAAATCACTATTAAAAATCAACCAGGGGAACGTCCAGCAGTAAAAAGACGAAGAACTGGTCGATTCTCAGAGTCGTGTGGTTGGATTGCCTAGATGTTGAAGTCGAAGACGATTGGAGGCAACATTCGTCGACTATTTCAAAGAAAGCAAACTTCCAACAGATAAATCTCTGGCTGCACAAATTAGAAAAAGAGCATTGCGATACGCGTTTGTCAATAATACGCTATATCGGCGAGCTTTTGATCAAATGTGGCTAAGGTGCCTAGGGACCAAAGAAGCTGATAAAGTAGTAACAGAAGTACATGAAGGACTCCTGCGGAGCACATCAGTCAGGTCCCAAGATGGCTACTAAAATTAAAAGAATGGGTTATTACTGGCCTACGATGGTGAGAGATTGTATCAACCACGCTAAGAAGTGCCACGAGTGTCAGATTCACGGTGATGTCATTCATCAACCGCCAAATCCACTGCATCCAACAATTGCATCCTGGCCATTTGAATGTTGGGGCACAGACATAATTGGGCCAATAGATCCGCCGTCTTCGGCAGGACACCGCTTTATACTGGCAGCAACAGACTATTTTTCTAAATGGGCAGAAGCAGCTCCATTCAGGGAAGTCACGTCCCGAGCACGTGATCAATTTCTTTACCCACAACGTCGTCTACAGATTCGGTGTACCACGCCGCGTGATCTCAGACAATGGCACAGCATTCAAGAGTACAAAAATCTACAAGTTCGTAGATCGTCATAAGATTGACTGGCGGTACTCGTCTATATATAACCCAAGAGCCAATGGTCTGGCTGAGGCCTTCAATAAGACGTTAGTGAAATTGTTGAAGAAGATCCTCACCAAGAATAAAAGAGAATGGCATACAAGATGGCAGAAGCATTGTGGGGCATATCGTACGACCTACAAAACACCAACCAAAGCCACCCCCTACTCACTAGTGTTCGGAGCTGAAGCCGTTTTGCCACTAGAAGTTGAATTACCGTCTCTTCGGGTCGCTATCCAGAATGAGCTTACTCAAGAGCAGAATGCTCGCCTAAGAATTGAGGAGCTCGATGCACTCGACGAAGTCAGGTTGCAAGCCCAACAAAACTTAGAAATCTACCGAGGAAGGATGGCAAAATCATTTGATCGGATGGTGCGCCCTCGATCCTTTCAAGAAGGGGAATTGGTCCTGGTGCTGAGAAGACCAATCATCCCACACCGAAAAATTGGTGGAAAATTCGTATCCAACTGGGAAGGCCCATTCGTCATCGAGAAGGTGTACCAAGGAGGAGCCTACCAGCTCATCGATCTGCACGGTCAGAGGCCCATGCGCCGATCAACGGTCGACACCAGAAGAAGTATCATGCATAAAATTGCTTAAAGAAATGTTACGTTTTAGGTACTGTGTATTCCAATGCATGTTTATTAACATATACACTCTACATTTTTGAAATTCTCTGTGTTCCAAGAATGCCATTTCAAAATCTCCCTACAGGACATGGGGCATTTTAAATATTTATTTGGGTCGACATCGTGTTACGCGCCGAGATCCCCAAATAAATATTTAAAATCACAAAATTTCAAATTTACTCCATTATGAAATGTCCCTGCGAGACAGGGGGCATTTTAAATATTTATTCGGTCGACATCGCGCTGCATGCCGAGATCCCCCGAATAAATATTTAAAATCACCAACACAAATATTCTTTTATACTGGAAGAATACAACAAATTCTTTTCAAAGTATGTGCAGGTGGTCTTTCAAAGATCGAGACATCACCTTCTCCAACGTACAAAAATTTGAAAGTCAAAAAAGGAGACTTTCGCAACTACACACTCTAACAAATTGAGTCAGAACGACCTGAAGTCTTTCAGCAGCCTGAAGCTTAAGGTTCGAGTGGGTGTAAGAGGTCGGATCCAACACGCCCAAATATGGCCGGATCGCTGGCAGCTCCGTCTACTCAACACGCCATAAGAAAGGCCGTAGTAGCGGAACCCCCACTTCGTCAACTCGTCAGTAGGGACTGTAGGAAGTACGAAGGCAAATTTGACTCGATAAGTTCAAGTGATCGTAGTCTACAAAATTCTCCTAATTGACCGGAGAATCAAGTTTCCAATGGGAAGGAGAAATCTCGAGCAACTACCAAATTCGCGTAGGCTCTAAATCTTCAACCACAAAGGAAGACTCAAAAACTATCAACTTCAGCAAAATCGGCATTGGGAAGCACATTTCCCCTAGCTCAAGTCTGAAGCCTGAATGGGTGTAAGAGGTCGGATCCAACACGCCCAAATATGGCCGGATCGCTGGCAGCTCCATCTACTCAACACGCCATAAGAAAGGCCGCAGTAGAGGAACCCCCATCTCAGCAACCAGAGGACGAAGAGCTGTCAAATTCCAGCTCGCCCAATCTGATGAACTCAAGTGACTCAGATTAAAGTCTCCTCAAATGGTTAAGGATGAAGATACTACCTACGTTTGGTACTATCAATCAAATCCGAAACTTGCAAATCCTTCAACAAATCCATAAAGCACAAAGCTAGGATCGAAGGATTTCTTTTCTTCAACAAGTCCATCAAAGCACAAAGCAAAGGACCGAAGAAATTATCCCAAAGTTCATGAAAAGCCTGAGGCTGAACTAAGAGGATTCCGTCATCAACAAGTCCGCTATGCACAAAGCTCTGGACTGATGACTTTTTGCCAACGACCTAATACATCTAGGTCACCGGCATCTACCCCTTCATTAAGCCCGCCAAAGCTATGAGCAAAAGGCTGAAGGTACAAACCACCTGACAAGTCAGTAAAGACAAATCAGGTAATTCTCCATCAATGTCCCGCAGCACAAAGCACAGGGCAGGAGAAATCAAGATCTCATAACTCAAGCCAAAGCTACAAAAGAGGTATCCCGAATGACTTCTACAAATGTCCCTAAAGACTAGGGGCATTTTAAATATTTATTTGGGTCGACATCGCGCCGCATGCCGAGATCCCCAAATAAATATTTAAAATTTCTTGCCGAAATACAGTTAAAGGAAGGAAGAATAGAAGATCCTCCATGAACTGAATGTGCCATCAGCAAAAAGTACAATCTGAGAAAGATGAAATCAGTAAAAGTGATAGAAATATCACATCTACACATGATGAAGGCAAAAGAAGAATACAGGGAGTGACATTACTATTTACTATCATCAATCTACAAAGTGCTACTTTAGGGAGCTGGGTATAAACTACTCTATCAACGTCTTTCGGACCTCTACTTGACAAGAGCCAGCATTTCAATCCCCTTACTGATACAGGGATAAACTCTTGAAGATCTACAGAATGAAAATTTTAGTGTGACATCCAAGCAAGTTTTGGAGATCCATTAAAGAACCCTCAGCGTGACATCCAAGCAAGTTTTTTGGAGATCCAAAAATGACAATCTTAGTGTGACATCCAAGATTTTTTTTGGAGATCCATTAAATGAAAATCCTAGTCTGACATCCAAACAAGTTCTTTTTTTATGCATTTGGAGTTTATCACATATGGGTGAATTTCAAATACATTATGCCAGTGAGATGATGTTGACTTCTGAAATAAAAAAAAAATCAAATGATGAAACCTGCGCCAAATCCCTGTACACAGCAGCAAATCCTGCAGACGGCGCCGTTTCAGAGATGCCCATACCTCGCGTGCCTAATCTCCCGCCCTCTCGCGTCGTTAAAATGAGGGCGAGACTCCTCTTGTTCGCTGATTCCACGCACACGACACTTACTCCCGCAGCTTCCTCTCCTTCCACGACCTCCTTCTCCACTTCGACCCCCTCTGCAAGCCATCCCGACCTCCAACCAAACTCCCATTCGCAAACTCTGGCCTCCGACTTCGCCTGTTCGCAAACTCCGATCCAAGCCACAACCCACGGCCAAACTCCAACCAGAAGAGAGAGAGAGAGAGAGGAGAGAGAGAGAGAGAGAGAGAGAGAGAGAGACAAAGTCAACCTACCTCAAGCCCTAGCCGACCCTGCGAGCCTTCCTCCTCTGCTCTTTGCGACCCGATACCCAGCCGACTCCCCTCCTCCGAAGACGTTCCTTCCAATTGGATCGGAAGTTTGCACGAGTCACCTCTCCGCCTCCTTGCTGTTCGACTCCATCCCTTCTGCGACTTTCCCTTCCAGCGGGATCGGAAGTTACACATTTTAATCGAAAGCAACGGCGAGAGCTCACTGGCCGTGAGGGTAACTTTCTCCTATCGCGCATTTCTTCGGCCAAATCCTGTAATTATGTCGAGGGGAGGAGAGAGTGATTAATTAACATTAATCAAAATTAATGTTAATTAATTTTGATTAATGATAATTAATTTTAGTTATACTTATTTTAACTAATTATTATCATCATAATTAATTAAAGGTAATTTCAATTAAATTATTATGATTAATTTTAATTAATTATAATTAGTTTTAATTAAAGTTAAACTTTAGTTAATTACATATACATTTTTAATTAATTGTAATTAAATTATTATTAATTAATTTATTAAAGGTTAATTAATATTAATCAATTATAATTAATTAAATATATATTTTTCTTAATTAATTATAATTAAATATAATTAATTAAAGATAGTTATAATTAATTATTATTAATTATAATAAAAAAGGAGAAAATGCAAAGAAAATCCCTCTCTTACCTCGACATGCGTGTCGGGCCGGCAAACCACTCATACACGCTTTCTTAAGCGTGGTGGGAAGGGAACCCGGCGCGACACCTGCGACGAGATAGGTGAGCGAAGCCTCCACCTCGACGCTTGCAAAGGTATAATTTCCTAACTCAGATTCTCGCTCTCAAAGTTCGCGGCGGACCGGAAAATCGCCTATACACGCTTTCATAAGCGTGGTGGGATGGGACCCCGGTGCGGCGCCTACAACGAGGCGGGTAATCACCTCAAAATCCTATCCTCGGCGTTCGTGTCGAGCCGGCAAACCGCCTATACACGCTTTCTTAAGCGTGGTGGGAAGGGAACCCGGTGCGACACCTACGGCGAGGCAGGTAGGCCCTATGCACGCTTTCTTATGCATGGTAGGGACGATCTTAAGTACCCGTACCTACGGGGAAACAAATGCTTTGCTTTTCAGGTACATTTGAAGACCCATACACGCTTTCTTAAGCGTGGTGGGGGATTGAAGACTTTACACGGCCGCGGTGTCCTCGAAAGAGGGCATCTACCATACACGCTTTCTTAAGCGTGGTGGGAAAGGCCCAGTTTTCCGTTATTTCCCCTAAACGGGGGAGATGCCGGAATGCTGCGAAAATTCGGGTGATCATATGACTGCTTTTGGACCTGATTTGGACAAATTTTGGACAACTTTAAACTCAAAAAAAAAAGAAACAAATGACAAGATTCAAAATTTGATTTTTTATTGAATATTAAATGACTTGAACTTGAAGTAAATCTTGATTCAAATTTGAGTAAAATTAACTTGAATTGAGCTTGAATTCAAAGTTGACATTGGAACTTGGATTTGAACAAAAAGGAAACTTTGAACTTCTACAAGACAACAGAGGACTTGAATTCGAATGACAGAACAAAGAATTGAATTTGAATTTGTGGACTCTTGAACTAAGCTTGGACTCAAACTCAAAACAGAGCTTGAAACTAAATGGACTAAGCTTGAACCAAACCCGAATCAAGTAATAAGGGGACTCAACTGCAAGAGACTTGAACTCGATTTGGACCACATGAAAGGGGACTTAAACTTGCAAATACTACTCACAAGCAAATGCATTGATTTCTTGTGAAAGATTTGAAAGCCAAAACATAATAAATGAAGCAAATTATCAAATGACATGTAAGGAATGCAGCATATTTATGAATAATGAACTGTTACATGATGTGTTCATTAGCAAAGCATGAAGGTGGTGGTTGACAAAGAGCGAGAATGAAACCAGTGACTAGTCATAATACTATCTACCATCCTTCTAACATATACAAGAAGACCGCGACAGATGCACTAATACGATTTGCATACAACAACATAAAACTTCCAATATATGTTAAAAGGTTATCACTGTTGATTAAAGTGCAAGCATCAATATTACACAAGGTCGGGTATAGTTCGTCTTGTAGGCAGGAGTGCACAACATGCAATGGATGTAGCTCATCTACAAATAATCTAAAGGGTCGTGGAGAGGACAACAAGTATATTATGCCAACTAGTTTGTGAAGTAATGTGTGTTGCCTACACATATGGAAGGGAATATCCAACGAGTGTGACTCATCTGCAGGCATGAATCAAGGAACTTGCAAGCAGCAGTAACCCACTCATGATGCTCATAATGAGTGCAGCGGGTCGTATATAAAGTGGTCACAAATACTGCATGATGAATGTGTTTAGTCACTAAAATACTGCTGAGGAATGAAGACAATAAATAAGCCGTGAATACAACACATCTCCCTACAAACCAATGACAGTTGTCTTAGGGATACATACGATAGTCCCCACAAGCACTAAAAGATGTGCACAATAAATGTAGCAACTTCTCTACCACTTACAATAATGCAATGTCAAGCAAATGAAAGACTACAGTCTCTTACCAGTCTCGAGATTGATGTGTTATAAGCATATCAAATCTCTAGCTAGTATGCACGAAGAAATTTGTGATGGATATAACTCAGTCAAAAGTCAATATCAAGATACAAATAAGCATACTGATCTGCATACTATCAAGGATAAAGATCTGCAATACATACAATCTCTACGAAAATAGATGTGTGTACAACATGCCATTTATGGGTAGATGCAGAAGGTCTACAGTAAATGCAGTATCCTGTAGTTAATTTCAATCTATGAATAAATACATCTACCTACCTACAAGCAGCAGTAGGGAAGATCGTATGACGCCACGCCACCGGATCCGCAACTTTCATGCAAGCGGACAGAAGGCGTGTACAAATATTCCAAGAATACCTCCGCACGTGTGCACTTTAATTTGTATACACATAGGTACACTAAAAGGGGAAAATACAATCATAACCCGCATGGGCCCCGGCGAGCGTGTTATTGGTATACACGTGACGTCTAGGGATGCTGCGCGGGTCAATAGATTTGAACCCGATCCTCCTATGCAAGCAGATAGGAGTAGACAATGTTCAATAAATAATTATAAAATGCCCCCAGACACCTGCATGGGCCCCGGCGAGCGTGTGTTATTGGTGCACACGTGACGTCTAGGGATGCTGCGCGGGTTAATAAGTGAATTCAAGTTCGAGCCCGATCCTCCTATACGGGTAGATAGGAGTCGACACGGCTCGAACCATTAAATAAATATGCAGTCGTGAGATCGATCGAGATATTTATTTTATACATTCATATTAGGCCTTCAAGGTTATAATCAAGAGAATTCACTAACAAAGGGCATAAAGCCTACGAAACCCGATCCTCTGTCAATTACTAGATAGAGTCGATAAGGTTCAAAATACAGAAATATAAATGACCCCACACCCCGATGATGGCCGTGCTGAATGCGAGTCTCAACCGGAGGGGTTTACATCAATCATCCCAAATGCCTCCCAAACCCTACAAAACTCCAAAACCCAACAAAAATACTCAAAAATCCAAATCTCAAAAATCATCAAAATCCCAAGATATTTAAAAATTGAAATCCGACTATCAAACCGCTTAAAGCAAAATCCATCCATCCTCCGCAACAGTTTGCCGAGGTGGACAAGTTAATTTACTTCAGCTCGCAAAGAGCTAATGCCTGGTCGAAATATCACTAGGATCCATTCTCAAACAATCTCCTGCCAGCAAGGACGTGGTACGAGTCCTCTAACCGGCAGTTTCGCCGCCAAATGGCACTGCAGGATAAACGGTTATGACTCGGGGCCCTCTGAACCAGGTGGTTGCCGCCAAATGGCACCATTATATTATGGTTATGGCCAGAGCCCGTATGCTCCCAATGGCATCAAATCCTTGAGATATGAATCAATAGGATATGATCGATAGGGCACAAAGCCCTCTGTTAGCTAAGGTGGATTCAATTTGTCCCCTTAGACAAATACCCCCCCCCAAGGTCTACAAGGTACCCCTTGGACGAAGCAACCCATGGCTGCCGACAAGGATCCTTCTGTCAGGTTGGGTCGACTACCTCCTCTGACTAAGTA